>JAEAOA010000789.1:50000-650000 GCA_016746295.1 Potamilus streckersoni
TTCATCAAATTAAAGGACAAGAATCGGTCTGGAATTACGTGACAAACTAATGAAGGCACTAAACATTTATTGTTGCACCCTAGGTCTAGATGGATCAGAGCAAAGAAGGTATAAAAGGTATTAAAGATGAATGGTATGAGACACAGATGATTTACAACCGTTTATACAGAAATTAGAATATACAAAGGATAGGAGTTGGGGACTGGGAATGAAATATCCGCTCTTCTTAAGACAACTTAAAGCGTTTAAAAATTAATGCACGAATAAAGTTATGGCGATGATTCTTCTTCTCTTCCTGTAAGCAAAGATCAACATTTTCTCAGCTAATATTCAGTCAAAGAAAATAATGAGTATGATCTTAATGATTATAATTGTATTTTAGTACAAAACACAAGGACCAACGTTAGAGCTAAAAGAGATCGTGTTATTGTTAGTTTTTCAAACTGACGGAGCTGCATAAGAACAAATACTTGTTTGTTGATGTTAGTAGCCTTGCATACATTTGCTATGCACATATTACTCCCAGGAATAGTTTATTCAATTATACAAAATATCCTGATTGTTGTGCGTTATTAATTGCAAGATTGAAAAAAGTCCCTTTACAATGCAAGTATTATAATTTTTCATCACAACTGGCGTTCAGGTATCGAGTTTAAATCTTTTAAACAACAATGTGGTGCCGTCATATCATACCATTCACTTTCCACTTAAGTACATAGAGATGTGATAAAGAATATACTCTCGTGACTACAATTGAAATACGTCTGATACACATTTACCTGCCAATGACAAAGACGTTTGACCTTTGACTTCCATATTGTCAATTAGCTTGTTAGAACTAATAAAGTTGTGTAAGCTAAAAATCTATGTGCTGATAATGCAAACAATATTCGAACTTAGGCACAAATTCATCTAAACAGTTTGCACAATATAATAATTTGTGTTCTATTTTTTATTAAAACGCATTTTTGTAACTATATCTCTCTTATGTAAGTTAAATGAGGTCCATTTAGTTAATATTTAATATACTTATTTGTCAGATGCATATTACATACCATAGCCTACTGATTGAATATGATCTTTATAAAAAGATCCAAAGGTAAATAGGATTTATGAAAATTGATGTTATTTTGTAGCTGGGGGCAAAATATCATTGTATTTTAGAATTCTGCGTCGTGATAAATCAGAACAATATATTAAGTCTTATCATTATTCTTTTGTAGGTTATATCCCACTTAGGCACTTACCGGAAGAGTGACGTGGATATGTACCACATTATGTTTTCAATGGACATATACAAAAGACACAAGAAAAAGCCGTGTCTTGCAAACACTTACATACAAATAAAATATAATATCCAGTTTGAAACCAGTACAAGTCCAAATTAGTCATTGGCAATATAATCATTTACAATGATGTGCCTATAGTCACCAAAATCAGCACTTTCGCAAACAATATCCCAAAGTCATAACCACACCCACAAAACTGTGAAAATGATGGCATAATAGATTTTAAAAGTATTAGTGTAGATACAGTTATGTTGGTACAAAAGAACACACCCTACTGTTTTCCATAAAGAAATAAATCATCTACAATGATGAAACTACAGAAAGCGCAGACATTTAAAGCAATGCTTCAGTTTCCTGTACCAAACTTCCAAACTCATATTTGTGACACATTCGAAATTGTATATATACACACACACACACACATATATATATATATATATATATATATATATATATATATATATATATATATATATATATATATATATATATATATATATATATATATATATATATATATATATATCAATGGTGAATATTTTCTTCTGGTCTGATCGGATGATTCTTTGTATGTTGAGTCCTCCAGAGGTGAAACATTTTTTTTTCTATTTATAAAGAGAGACAAAAAGTACTTACCGAGTCTGAAATCATACACCATTAAGTTAAAAATGGTTTTGTCTTCTTGCGTATATTCTCCTAAGTCCTTGGATCATTCTGAAATCCAGCATCTCCGAGATGCGATATATATCTTTCACTTGTAATTCTATTTTTTGCTTCACGAGGCATTCATTGGTCAACATTCCGCATCTGCTTCAAAACCAAATCCATTAGTAATCGATTTTCCTCTTGCCTTGAATACAACGGCTGATAGTGAAGCGTACTGTGTGATAGTTAAATGCATTGTGTTCTGTAGGACGACTCGAGGGCAAGCATTAATTCATGACAAATAGTATCTTCAATAGAGTCAAACGTTTAGAGTTAAATACAAGTAACATTTTATTTTTAGCCCACTTCCACATATAAAGCAAATCTGCTCATGAGGCCGCTGGCAGTGCTATTCAAAAGTATTTCAACTTTAGTACAAACATCCGAGTTTCGCATTTCACGTTTAATTAACAGGCAAATATAAGAAGATATATAGCAATTCCTGCCACACTGGTATAAAAATAACTTAATTTCACATGCGATAAATTAATTACTTTATCCTACATCGAGCAAATGACTTCCTTCAGTGATATCCAGTATAGATAAAAAAGCGACTCTGGTTTCAAATGCTAGATGTTTGCATCTTAGAATTTGACCATTTGACTGGTGTATGGTAAGCACAATCGATATATGAAACCTTTAAGTATAAAATTTAATCTAAACAATGGAAAACTAGATTAATTATACTACACATTCTTGGAACGGTAACTGCTGACACATTTAAGTATCCACTTATTTTATGGTTAATCATTGTTGGTTAGAAAACACCTGGTTAACAGAAAGCAGGTTCCGTTTGAATACATGACATGTAAATTAGAATGGCCTCTGTAAGTGGGTCACCCCTGAAAACTGTTTACGTTTAGGATATATATATATATATATATATATATATATATATATGTGTGTGTGTGTGTGTGTGTGTGAATATATATGTATATATATATATGTGTGTATATATAGGTGCGTATATATATATATATATATATATATATATATATATATATATATATATATATATATATATATATATATATATAGATACAATAAACTGACGACGAACAGTACGAAACTAGTAACTAACTAGCCTAAGCGCTTTCGACTCTTAATGAGTCTTTTTCAAAGGCGAATACAAAACATATATAATATATACGATAAACAAATAAACACAAAAACGTTGTGTTTGTAACCTCTACATGGCTGTCTTCACATGTGCTAAAACTATATATACAACCAGCTTGTATAGACTAGATGCGGAAACTGAAAACGGTGTATAATTCCCTAAAAGTCTACAAGCCAAGCGACATCTATTTTTACTTTTTGTACATTTATGTAACGCAGATTATATCCCGGATATTTGATTCTATACCGGTTATTCTTATATTAAAAAATTGAAGGATAATAAGAGGATTTAGAAAATGTTAAATTTTACTAGTGCATAGTTTTCATTTTCTAGTCTTCTTGGTTTAGACCGCTTGGTTTCAATGTTCTAAGGCGGCGTATCCAGTATGATTCCTTTTCCTTCCTGGTTTCGGAACTCCAGCTGTGGTTGTTAGCAATAGCGATAAGTATTATATCACTGAAAGTGTGACCAGGGGAGGAGAAGTGTTCTGCGACCGGGCTTCTGTACAGCTTTTTTGTCATCCAATCAGATCTATGAAGGTTTAACCCAAGAGCAGGTAGATTTTATCTTCTACCCAAAATCCACAAACAAGGAAACCCTGACAGACCTATAATCTCAGGTAATGGGCACCCCACAGAAAGGATATCAGAATATTTAGATCATTTTATGAGACCACATGTCCACAAGTTACCATCATATCTTCATGGGAAAACTTGAGGATCAGCTCTTAGCATCGGTTGAGCGTACACCATACCAGTGGGTACGCTCTATCAATGATATAGAAATGAAGTGGCAGTATGGAAGAGAAAGTCTGGATGACTTCATATCAAAGGCAAACAACTTCCATCCTTCAATAAAATTCACGGCAGAAATTTTCAACTCAAACCATGTTTTCCTGGACACAACAACCAGACTGGTGGAAAACAAATTACACACAGACATCTACTCGAAACCAACCGACAAACTCCAGTATCTCCTCCCAACCAGCTGTCATCCAAAACACTGCATTAAGAACATTCCATATAGCCAGGCACTGAGGATACACAGAATTTGCTCCGACGATGAAAGATTCCTAGAAAGGTCTGAAGAGCTGGCTAAACATTTAATTTACCGAGGCTACGACAAATACCTGATTGCGGAGGCAATCCAAAGGGCCAAACAAACAAACCGTGATGACCTACTCAGATATGGACAGAAAGAAAATGTTCATAGGATACCATTTATTCTGACCTATCACCCAGACAATCCCAAAGTAGGTAAAATCATCGCAAACAACTGGCCAACCGTGCAATCGTCAGACATACCAAACCTAATACTTCCGAACAAACCTGTAGTAGCTCACCGGAGACCAAAAAACCTAAAGGACATCCTAGTCAGAGCAAAGCTAACGCCAATCGCTAGTCAAAACCAACCTAGTCAATCTGGACCCTGCGGCGATAAAAGATGCAAAACCTGTCAACATATGATAGAGACCAAGACATTCACTAGCACAGAGGCTAAAGAAAAACTAAACATACATGGTCCAAACAAAACGTGCAAAACAGAGAATGTGATTTATCTCATCACATGTAAGATCTGTGGCCTTCAGTACGTGGGAGAAACTGAAAAGCTACACAAAAGGATAAACCTTCATAGATCTGATTGGATGACAAAAAAACTGTACAGAAGCCCGGTCGCAGAACACTTCTCCTCCCCTGGCCACACTTTCAGTGATATAATAATATAATATAATGTGTTGACGTCTATCTGCTTTAATGGTATCGTGTAGCAAAAACAAGATATCCGCTTGATGAACTTCATTAGGAACAGTGACATCGAAATATGCGTATTGAATTTTTTTAGGAGGATTTATAAAGATTTGCCATATTGCTGTCGTGCTAACCACGCTGCAGCAACATCACTCGAAACTTTTGCTGAAGCGGCAAGTTTGCTAATCGCTGCATTACCTTGCCAATATACTTTCGGGCAATAATAAACGATTCCATATTAAGAATCAGTTGATTAATTAACAGCTGTTATCATTATTTTACCTTTCATGGGGGATTTTATCAGAAAACTGGAGAGTTTGTCTCTGACAGATTTATTAGGTATAGAATTTATTGCGTGAATCAATTTCACATTTGCGAGATGCCGTTGTTGCAAATCAGGATTTTTATACGCTACATCATGAATGTGGCATGCTTGATCAATCTTATTTACTGGAATCTCTCCAAGTTTTGGTCGATCTTGGTTATCGAGTTTGATATCGAGACGAGTTCCAGGACCACAATAATTATATCCGGAAAGCTGTTTCTCACCAGGGTATTTTGCCCATGGCGTTGCTGGCAATTTCCCTAACGAAGCGGCTATATCACCACCACGCACTATTTGCGACGCGGAAACAAATTTATATTTTTTGTACCACATTTTGACACTTGTCTGTGAGTGTGCGTCTCTTATTTTTTGTTCTTATAGTTGTCAATCCAACTGTAGGGGTTGTTGCTCTATATCGAACACAATATAAACTCATTTAATTGTTATATGGATATAAATGACTTTTCTGCGACACGAAAACAAGGGTCAGTAAGGCACCATCCAGCGTTACCAAATTCTATCAGAATGATCATAATAGGTCCTTCTGGAAGTGGAAAGACGCAATTATTGCTTAATCTGATAATGCGATGGCTCCAGTGGAATAAGTTGTATTTAGTAGCTCCATCTGTAGATGATCAACGATGTTACGAAGTACTTAAAGATTTTAATCAAACCGCAAAATTGCTAGACAAAAATGATATCATTGATTTTATTACCGATATTGATGAAGCTCCATCCGTAGACGATTTAGATGGATTCATTAATAACCTCGTAGTGTATGATGATTTGATGCTAGACAAACAATCTAATCCAGCTAGAATATTTTCTCGAGGAAGACATAAAAATACTGACGTGATTTATGTTACTCAGAGATATACGCAGATACCTAAGGTGATCAGAGATGACTGTAATATTTTGGTTGTGTTTAATGGCGTAGATAATTACACCTTGCAAAATATTTATTATACTTGGTGTTCAGGTGACATGGATATGATTAAATTTAAAAATTCCTTTCTAAAGCACAAGCTGTTCCTTTCGGATTTATAACGATAAACTTGCACGATCCGAGATCAAGGTATCGTGTAGGTTTAGGTAAAATATTTGGTTAGTTCATAGCAGCAGAGAGGCTGAACCACATAGTTGTAGTGACCAACTTGTAAAAAAAATCGAGCAAAAATCGGGTCAATTAAAGAAAGTTTTACCATTAAGGCAAAACTGTTTTTTCTCAGCCATCGTAGGAACCGTTAGATTTCAAAAATAAGGTCTCAGGCAAAGTTGTCTGTTCAGCCTTTCTGCTGCTGGAATTGATAAATGTCAACATTACTATCAGGGGAAAAATTAGAAAGATAAACTATTGAAAATAAATGTAAACACAGGATCAACAAAATAAAATGAAAGTGGTGAAGTTACCGTTTCCTCATGCAGTTTACCTCAAAATAATTCACCTTGCTTGGTGGAAGTAGACTTATTCGAAAAGAATGCTTTTCACTAACAGTGGATACTAGCAGAGAATGAAGATGTTCGCCCATCAAAATGTAGGCATTTGTCAGGCATATGGGTTTGATACGTGATCTTCACAATGTCACGTCACCGCATCTCTATAATTTTGTTTTAAGGAGTGATACCACATTCCAGTAGTGCGTTTGATGCTCTTCATTTTTTTTTTGTAGTTTTAATTCCGTATATAACTAACGGTAAGACGTATATGCTGATTTGGACAATATTTTAAGTTAGTGTGTGTACTCTTATGCTAAGAATAGGGATGACTTCACGAAAACTTTTCCTGCTTTATATGCCCTGTCATTCCCCATAATAAAATGTTGATTGGCATCCACAAGAACATAATACATTTTGGAGATTATATTAGCATTCCTCTAATATTTAATATATTAAACGGTTTTAGGGTTCACGATTTTTTAAGATTTTAAATGTGGAAATGCATTAGAGAAGAATGCAATTTCTTCTATGAACGGTTTCTATGAGATCAACATAAAGGGCAATATAACCATCACATATTCATATCTTTGTAATGTCTTTTAGATAACAGTTACATGTAATTTACATAGTAATTAGCATAGTCATTGTCTCTATTCCCCTCAAATACTTTACTATAAAATTAAATTACTATAAAATTAAACTAAATTTAAATGTTTAACATTCTCATGAAGATCAATCCACATTATTAAAGTCGGTGAAACGAATGATTGTTTGCTCGAAGCGTCTCATTTTATTGGAAGACACCAAAAATTATATCTGGAAATACCATTATAGATTGGATGTAATATTACTTTTCAAGATTCAGGCTTGTATTTATCTATTGTTTTATACATACACCAGTCTCTGTTATTTTCCTTCGAGTGACAAGTTTTTCCCGTTCAGTTTCAACGTACAAAGATGTGTCCATAATCCGCCTGTACAAGCACAAAGGAAACCGACAGGCATACGACAACCACCGGGGTATATCCTTACTCTCAATCGGAGGAAAGATACTCGCCAGAATCCTACCAAACCGCCTCATTACGCACCTTGACCAGGGACTCATGACAGAAAGCCACAGTGGTTTCCGCAAAGAACATGGGACTATCGACATGGTGTTTGCTGCAATGCAGCTACAAGATTAATGTCAAGAGCAATACGCCGACCTTACCATCAGCTATATCGACTTGACAAAGGCCTTTAATACTGTCAGCAGAGAAGGATTATGCAAGGTAATAGACAAGTATTGGTATCCGAAAATATTTATATCTATGGTTTAGCACTTCCACGATGGCATGCAGGCGCGAGTCCAAAAAAATGGAAAGACATCTGAACCGTTCCCAGTAACCAATGGCGTTAAGCAGGGTTTTGTTTTGGCACCGACACTGTTCAGTCTATTATTCTCCGACATGCTGACTATTTTTTCAGACAACAGATACCGTACATACGGAAAACAGTTCAACTCCAGGAAGCTTCATACGAAAACCACGGTTATGACAGACAACATCAGGTAGTTCTTATTTGCTGATGATTGCGCCTTCAATGCTGGCTTAGAAGACGACTTGCATCAGCCGGCCCCGGAAAAGCCCTATGTTGAGCCCAAAATCACCGTCAACAGCCAAAACCTCAACGTAGTGAACCACTTTACCTACCTCGGCAACACACTATCACAGAGACTCACGAGGTGAACCTCCGCAACCTTTGACAGACTGTATGCCAACGTCTGGAATAAAAGGGGCATTAGCACCACGACCAAACTAAAGGTCTACAGTGCAGTTGTGCTCCCTCCACTACTCTATGCATGCGAAACGTGGACGGTGTATCAACGCCATTCCACGAAGCTGAACCAAATTCTCACTGCATGTCTATGGAAAATCATTAACATCAAGTGACAGGTCAACGACCTGGACACCGCAGGTCTCCACAGCACTCACCCCATCCTAATGCAGTCAATATGGCGGGGCATATTGTATGCAAGCCAGACAATTGGCTGCCTAAGACACTCTTCTATGGCGAGCTACAGCAAGGACAACGATCCTACGGAGGTCAGAAGAAACGTTTCAAAGACAATTTGAAAACTGCATTGAAAGTGTTCAACATAAATCCTGATTCATGGGAGCAAACAGCCAGCAATCGAGTCATTTGTGTTTCATTTTAATCTGCACAAAAGCTCCAAGCTGTGCAAATATAGCAGGACAGCGGACTCGAATTCCATTGGTCGTAGATTCAATACCTGCCAATCACCGATTGACCGCCTTGATTTACCCTTGTTAAAGGGTCTTGGTTCCCACACAACTTTTTCAATACTGTATCATCTTCAATATTAATCAAGTTGCTTTACCAGAAACAGTCTACGCAACTTGCTTCTTTCGGACAGTTTTCTAGAATCTAAAATTTTCATCTGTACAAATGCTCAGCAACGAGGACACCACATATACTTAATAATATGTGGTACCCTTTATGAGCACGGTCAACAGCTAACCAGAACAATGTTTTGCATGAAAGATGTGCTAAGACAACTGACATGCCAAGACGAGAAAGAGAGAGAGAGAGAGAGAGAGAGAGAGAGAGAGAGAGAGAGAGAGAGAGAGAGAGAGAGAGAGAGAGAGAGAGAGAGAGAGAGAGAGAGAGAGAGAGAGAGAGGAAATAGTGAAATGTAACATCCTTTTCACATCTTGTCCCTACTTATGAGTTTAGGTTGTGATAAATACAGAATGTGTTAAAGTCACATTTAGATGTGTATCCTATCAACTTGATATTGAGCACGAAAAGTTTGTAAACACGGATAGAAACCAAAGAAATTCTAGTATTTGATGTTGTGGGTTTAAAGCCATCTATAGCACGTGATACGATGTGCATAGCCGCCAGTATAACATTGGTGGAATAACCCTGGATAACCCTGGTTAGAACCACCTACCCATGAGAAACTACTGGCAAGCCTTCTCGAATACCTATATAGCTCGACCCCGAGAATCAAACCCATACGAACAGAGGTGAAGTGGCAGAGATCTGTAAAGGCTCCTTGAATCCTCTGGGAGTGTTTGCAACTTAAATCGAAGATTAATAAGAATAAGCTTTTTGAGCATCGATACAGGGATTGACTACCATTATATTATCGTAATTAGATTTAATTATGAAAATAAAAAAGAATTAATGACAAACTCATGGGCCGGATCATCTTATAAATTGGCAATATGTGTGTGGATCGACTTGGAATTAAGAAAATAGACTCTTCAAAGATTGTAGATAAATACCGATAGCTCTTTGTAAGGTAGGTTGGATACTGCTACAAACGTTTCACCTCAAATGAGCCCTGTGATTATAAAATGTGTCATTTGCAATCCAGTTTTCAATACAATCGCTCTTGTTATGTGTTTGGTGCTCCTCTTCTCGTCATGCACAAAATCACAGTATGTCAGGTTATGCTTGGCAAAATCACCGATATTTAATTTTTCCTATAACATGGATTTTAATAGGTCTAACTCTGAATATATTTGGACACAATTATTTAGTAAAAGTAATAAGATTGAAATTCTCTTCAAATATTCACTAAATCATATTAAAATTAATTTTTCATTAAGTTATTTTGAAAGCAATTTTCCACTAAGGTATATTGAGATTAAAATTTGATTTGTTTTTTCTACTGCAGCTGTGTGTTGATTTTGGTAAAGAGCACACTTGTGCGAGCATGTACATTCACCTGTATTTAAAGGTTAACGTCAACAAATTTTGGTCATATATCAAGGTGATTTTAGGCAATCATACAATTCGCTTGTACATAAATGTCAGCAAATTGATGATTCACCCGTTTCCTTTGGGGAAAAGATTAGAGTTTATTCTCATTCGAGAGAAACGAACGCGTATTGAAAGACAGCAATCTTGTGTAAAAGTTAGTATATTCCTTCCAGAATCAGAAAAGACTCTTTTATTTCCTTTCAGCAAATCCCGCTGTACTTGTACCTCTAATATCGCCATTTCCTCGAAAATGTAACCTTAAGAAAGGTTATATATATATATATATATATATATATATATATATATATATATATATATATATATATATATATATATATATATATATATATATATATATATATATATATATATATATATAAAACTATACGTTTAACCATCAGAACCTCGATAGATCAAAATGGCAATGTAAAGATCAATCATCAAACATAGGAGTGCCTATTGAAAACCAGGCAGTCTAACATAATCTCACTGCATTAAATTTCGTTTCCTGTGGTACAAAACTATACGATTCGAGAAACCGAGCAGCTACATACTGACAAATTAGCACAAAAACTGAAATCATGCACATCATCCACAGGCTGGTAGTCTATCCTTAATCAAGCCCTAAAGGTATTCATTCTACTCAACGACCTTAGCATAATAGTTCAATAACCACCGCTAATATTGTCAAATATATGCTATTTAATGATTTACTTATAAAGCAAACTTTACCATCAGAAATAAATGTTAACCTTCTAGATATTCCATTACATTAGAAGTACCATAGAACTAAAGCATAACGAAGTACACAATGTTCTCGAAGGCTATCATCTTCGTAAGGCTTCTGATATCGATGGTCTAACTAACTGTATTCTGCGTGCAATGTGTGATGAACTGTCACATCGGCTTTGTACACTTTGCAACCAGTCTCTTAGGCAAGTAAACTTTACAAACATTTGGAAAGAGGCAACCGAATGACCAGATTTGGGTGAGGGTGACCAGTCTATTGCATCTAACTACAGACCAATATCTCTTCTCAGTAATGTGGACAGAGTTTCGAGAAACTGATATTTAAACACGTATTTAATTACTGATAAGAAAATGGCATTCTTGCACCTTTCAGTCTGGTTCTACTCCGGCTGATTAAATACGTAAATAAATTAACATACATCACTGCTAAGTTCTGCTAAGTAATATGCACCGTTATGAAAACTGGAATTGTATTTTGCGATATAAGTAGAACTTTAGATAATGTGTGGCATAATAAATTCGTTCGCAAATTGAAAGCTATTGGTACGACACGAAGCCTTAAAAAATGTTCTCTAGCCGTCTTAAAAGTAGACAACAACGAGTAATACTTCCAAGTGTGTTTTATGAGCTGAGAAATATCAGAGCTTGCGTTCTCCAAGGATCTGTTTGAGCCCCCGTTATATGAGTAAATGACATTGCTTATAATATAAACTCCAATAAAAGTTTGTTTCCAGGTGATACTAGTCTCTTTGTAATCGTTGATCCAATCGGAACTACCCATAGCCTCAACTCTGTCCTGGAAAAAAAATTTCTCAGTGGGCAAATAGTTGGCTTGTATCTCTCAACCCTTTTAAAACTGAATTCCTGATAATTTCAAGGAAAAATAATAAAGCCTTCAATCCGCCACTATATATGCATAACCAATGTATGAACGAAGCTGACGCGCACATAGATCTTGGAGTTTTACTCTCAACTGATTGTTCTTGGTACTAACAAATACACTATGGAAAGGAAAAAACAAATGATCAAGAATGAAAGTTATACGTAAACATAAGTTCTACCCTGTCCGAAAGTATTTAGAAATTATATTTACGTTTTTATGCGTCCAGTTTTGGAATATGATAATCTGGTTTTGAACAAATGGACATTACTTGAGAATAGAGAACTCGAGAAAGTACAAAATACAGCATACATAAATATGACTTTTTCAACAAAATCAGAAATAGAAAGGGAATGTCTTAAATCCAGATGACAAAAACATAAACTTATATTCTTGTATAAAATGACACCTGGTAGAAGTCCATACACATTTATTTGGGTAGACGGAAATTTCAAAATATTCATTTCCGATATAATTTGCATTTCGCTAAAGCAGCATTAATTTACAAGAATATAATCAACAATTTGTAGATGCGTTATCTTCAAAATGACACAGCACTACGTTTTATCATGCGTCTGTTACCAAGAGCAACAGACCGAACTTTTTCAACCTCTCAGTCCAAGTCGCAATGTAACTTTAAATACATTTTCATGTGCTGACTCAAATCTTACATACGTAGTATATACGCGTATTGTCGATGCCGTTCATATATTTATAGAAACGTCTGCAAGATTTACTTACGAACACAATTTACCCTATGTTCCACATGATTCGCAAAGATTTTGCTCAAGAAGGACACTTTAACTGACAATTTCTCATATTAATTTCATTCTTTCGTTTCGTCACATTTCACTTACTCCCTCCTTATTTATATTCATTCTTTGTATTACTTTGCTAAAAGCTTACGTTGGATCAAGAAATTCGTCACTTTAAAATATTTCGGTTTTTGTCATTAAAACCTAATATAATCGACCATATAATCCTATTTTATATATTTGTTTTTATTCCGTTAAAGGAGAACATTATTGATTTTCGTTCTAATCCTTTACTTTACATTGTATACCTTTTGTAATTTCCAAAATGCAAATTTATGAAATACAATGTGTTTAAATTTCAGGGTGATGTGGTTTTCTATTATAAAGTGTACTCGATTGTTTACAAGAAGACTGTACCATTTCCAAAGATTGCGGATTTGTGTAAAGTATTTCATGTCCAAGGACACGCTAGTTAATGTACCGCAATAAAAGTTAGAGTCATCTAACCGTCTAGATGGATGCAATATGCTAGACAGGTTGATGAAAAGAAAAATGTTCCTTAATCTGAAAATAATTATGATTTTGGAAAAACCAAAAGATCATTTACGCTTATTATTGATAGCTATAACACGGACAAAACACTGTCTTCCTGATCGAAAAATGAAAAATCCTTATATGAGGTTGACCCTGGAAGATTTGAACGAAGCAGAGTACCAGCTAAGTTAGATTTCGGAATCCCAAGGGTTTCGAGTAGTAGAAATAAGGAAACACGATTAAGATACTGTATGCGAATGTTGTCTAAAGGTGTTTAAAAGAAATGTTCCTTTGACACATACACATACAGCGATTAGGATAACATGGTCACATTCCCACATCCTGACAAAGAAAATTCCAGGAAACCAAATGGAAATAGTGCTTGGTATAAGCATTACCCGGGTGCCATTTTTCCGCGGTATTTCTTCCAGTGGTGAGTACCTCGTAATTTTTCACAGTAGCTGGACATCGGTATTTACCGTCAGTTAGGGATGTAGATAAATTATCGAGTAATGTTGTTAGGAATGTAATGTTTTTAACATAATGATTTCGTTTCTAATGATGCATCGAAATTTTAGCGTCAATTTGGGATTTTAAAAAAATAAATGTTTGTGAATGTGTCAGGAACATATGCTCGATTGTAAGACCGTAAATCATCCTAACCTTTCAAGAAGATTATTTGTTTTCTGTTTGAATTTTGCATAATTACTAATGTTAATTTGTATCAACAATCTTACCACAGCTATAGTGTTAGTTTAATCAGATAACATACACATATCAATTTCGACTACTACAAAGTATTATCCATTTAAATTTCGCAGGGGGTGGGGGAATGCGACATTACTTTCAGATGATATATTGTACTCTCTTATCTCGGGATAATTATCTTTAAAAATTAATGTAATGTATTTAATATGGTGCTGTCTTGCTAGCGTCACTGAGATGATTCACTTGCAAAAAGGCTTTACAATTGTTGATTGAGTTAACAGACGAGTGAGAAAACGAAAATCGCAATGGTGCGGACATTTATTACATCTTAAAACATTGCACCAGAAAGTGGAGGAGAAAACATGCGCACCAATTTAGGTGCCACTTACAATTGAATGAGGACCAAAATATAAACACTAGCAGTCAAGGTGACGATGATGACAACAGATGCAACAAGGTCACTATTAGTACCATTGCCACTGACATAAATGCGCTGTATTTTTAATCAACAATTTTAAATTGGCAAAACGACACATAATATATTTTCACGATTGAACATCCTGAAGTCAATCGAGAATAAAAATGTTGAAAAGGGCGTATATTGAATATTTTGCACATCAGCACACAATCAGAAACATGGTGATGTCATTTCTGCTTGTGATAACATACCAACAGTCGTACCACATTAGTTCCTGATGTGACCACCAAAGATGCGTGAAATCGAACCCATTGTTAAGCAAAAGTACGTAAAGCGGGAATGGTCTCATGAAAGAAATGAAAGGTCGTTAGAAAAGTTGTCCACCTTGTTTACATTCTCGGATAGGCGAGTTATGTTACAAATTTCAGAAGGAATATTTACGAAAATGCCGTCAAACTTTTGTCAAAGTTATGATTGTGACCACTACCTGAACCATAGAAACAAACGCAACGACAGTATTTGTGGAGTGGAGACTTGTCCAGCAAAAATCAAACTGACTTTAGTTTCTTCATACTGTTGTATTCGTTTACATTTTGCTGATGGAATGAACAGAAACGGAAAGATCACAATGGTGCGAACAAGTATTACATCCTCAAACATCATTAAGTGTGGAAGACAAAATAGCCGTAATATTTTTAAGCACCCTTAACAATTAATCCTTCGGATAGGAACTCTCTCAATGTTATTATAGTTACTATTGGAAAAGTGAGTATACAGAAAGTTCAAAATCAACCGTGGACCATTTCACTAAGTAGATGTGTTAATGATCTACGTCCAAAGCCATTATGGAAACATTCTGACAGTAGCAAAACAATAGCCAGAGAAACCTCAATCACAACCACAAGAAGAAGAGCAACGGTAATCATTTGATACAGTTGGAAAGTAGTCATTTCAAATTGTGTGACTCCTCCAAGTTGATAACCAATTTGTTATGAATAATGCATTTTAATTCACTTTACCCAGTGAGAGTTATCTGCATGTGCTTTACATCATCACGAAATTACCCAAAGCCATTCAAAAGGACAAAGAAATTTACTGAGAAGTAATGTTCGTAGAAAAAACTATTCATACCCTGGTCATGAATACCACTTGGACACACGCCACTTTTGTTGCAGAACTACTTGACCGCACATCAAAAAATGGGTTTCGATACACCATATAATTGATGCTTATATGCTCGTTATGTTACACTCAGCAATGATGGAGTAAACACGTAGAATTTGTTCATACTTGCCATACCACTTACAGTAATACAATCAAATGTCAGACAAAACGTTATATTCTAGAAAGTAAAAATGATCGTGCAACTTCAATATTGCAAATGATTCTCGAGTGAGCTGCATCCCATGTATCCCGTGTATTAGGGGGTAAATAGCTTGACCTCAGTATGAGAAGCATATTTGAATCGTTCTTTCATAAATTGTTGCACAGATGAGGTAATATTTTTGTTCACCAATTACTGCGGGGCTCCAAGTGACCGAGTGGTCAAAAGCACTCACCGTTATGGATCACTGCTATTTCACCTACCTCTGCTTGGGTTCGAGTCTCGGGTTCAGTCAATGTGGGTATATGAGAAAACTTGCCAGTAGCTTCTCATGGGTTGGTGGTTCTTACTGGGATTTTCCCGGGTTCATCATCCACCGTTTATTCTGGCTGCCATGTATAGCATCACATGTGCTGAAAATGGCGTTAAAGCCTACAACAACAACAATAACAACAACCAATGACTGCTTGTTTTGAAGTTTTATACTAAGTTGTAAGGATTAAAAAATACAACACATTCGAAATATCATGTTCAACAAATGGAAACCAAAAAGATAACTGTTCTGAGCGCAAACAAAACATATTGATCCAAACAGAAAACGTGTTGTTTTGACCGTCAATAAATCTATAAAAGGCTGTTGTCAAAACAACTGCTGCGACATCATGTTATCAGCAGTTATAAATCATGAACAAACGATGATGACAATGTAGGAATGTCAGTAGGAAGAACAATATCCAATGTCATTTATTATAACCAGATGTCCTATTGAGCTTTTTAATCAAAGACCAATCCGAATAATACATAATCTTAATAACAATAACTTGTACCTAGGTGTGCGAATGATAAAGTCCAGATGCAGATACCCGTGTTACTCCTGTAATTAATTTCATGCATTTTATTTGTTCAGCGAAGTATATATGCTCCTGAAAGAAAATCTAGTAGCAGTTGAATGTATTCTTACGTGCACTAAGACATTAAAGATACTCTACTGGCTTGTGGAAAAGAATCAAAGAGCACACACATCCTTGATTGCTAATGATGAATCCGACCATAATGTATAAAATAAAGACCTTCTAAAGAATTGATGCCTGGTTGAATAAAAAAAACCCGAAAATACCGTCGTCCATTTAATGGCGAACCTTAACGATTTCAAGCGAAGGCTTAAAGAGCTAGAGTGACCAGTAGAAGTCTTGCAATGAGTAAGAAATAAAATCTACAGACTATGACCAGATATGCAGCCACTTCACTCATACGATTATTAGAATTCAAAACATTTATAACTCAGGCTGTACTTTGATTTGCGACGAAAATCATATGTTCCAGAGATGCGTTGTGGTCGCATAAACCATAATGCTAGCGAAACTCAGAAAGGTTATCACTCCGGCTGGACATTGATTCGCGACCGAAGATCATATATTCTAGGGTGCATTTTACCTAAACATTAGTTCACTGGCGTTGTAAGAAATGCAGCTCAAAATGTAACTATTTTTCAAGCTCCTTTCCATTTCAATTATATATCTCCAATACAGAGTCACCCACGAACGATTGTCAGATGTTATATACCCGAGCCATTAAGCCTAACTTTACTCAAAAGAATTATTTGATACTTTATTTGAATGTGACGGTTGACACATGACATTTGAATGTCAGAAGTACTTAAGTTTTTTTATGGGGATTTAATTCCATCTCGGACTAAAGCAGTGACGAGGAACAACTTTAATCTATAAAACATGGACACTTGCTTGCAAATATTCAGTTTGCTCAACCAGCCGACAACACAGTGATCGTAATTTTATTTGCAGAAGTTTAAAATACCATTAGAAATAACAGTCTCAAAGATGTATTCATGGTCTATCAAAATATATCTATGGGAAAAGGAGCCATAGACGTGAATGATCAAGAGCAGGAACCACGCAGACAAAGTTAAAACCAAGTAAATGTTTAGGGCCAGTAGTCAAAGTAGATAAAGAAACAGTATTGTCAGGATGATATGAACATGAAAAACACTTTGTAGTCTGTTTTACTCTCCACTTGGAAAGGACAATAACACTCCTGAGCATAGAACAATATCATTATTCTCAAGTCTATCATCCCATTCAAATGCAACAAAACCAATGTGTTATGATGCGTCATAAATAAAAGTTGTAGTCTTATATGAAAGACACTTGGACACCAAAGAAGAGAAAATCGTGCAAAAATGGTATAAAGATGCGTTAGATAGTTCGAAACTAGCATTGCAAGAAACACAACGAAGCTCTCTTGAAAGAGAATGCACATGCTTCTTGTTCTTTAATGCCTTGAGGGATCATTTTAAAGTCAACAGTGGGTACACACAGTACACTAGGTTCTATATCATAATGAAATAGGTCAAAAACAACTGGACACAACTGCCACAATTAAAATATGTTCTCAACACATAACTGGAAACACAGGGAATGCAATAATTAGATACCTGAGCAAAATTTTCTAACAGTGTATAACTCTGGAGTTTCATGTTATGATTTTAGTGCTTGGTCGAATATGGCCTAAAAGGGATCAAGAAATATTGTGTCTGCGTGCGTGCGTGCGTGTGTGTGTAGTGTGTGTGTTTGTAGGTGTGTGAGTGCGTGTGGAAAATCACCTTGTGATGGGTCTGTAGACTGAACCATAATTAGAACCATCAATCAGTTAGAAAAACATTTTTTTTTTTGGAATCGTTGGAGTTGTCCATTTTGTGTGACTGTACTGTTTTGGGATAGTCAGAAAGAATGTTTGTCTTTCCAGCTAAGCCATTGTCTGTAATTAGATATTTTGGTCTATTAATAAGTTTGTGGATTTCTTAAAATGCAATCGAGTGTGTGTATTTGTGTGTTTTACCAAACCCTTTCATCCCAGTATAACAATGTATTTTTTTTGCAGTCTTACCTACGGTCATTCGCTTATGTTAGTCTCATGCTAAATTCCCATTAAAGCCACAGTATCATCCTAATGCTATAAGTTTGATCGGACCCCAAAGTCGTCAATCGCTAATGTCACAATTCCACAGGTCTCATGAATGCCATTCTAAAGTTTAAATGCCAAATTGCTCCCTCCCCGAGTATATTGAAATATTATGATTTCAGATATATCAGCCACAGAGTGCTTCCTTTTATCAAAACACGTCGGGTTTGGGTGGCATGTTGGGCCTCAATTATCCAGCCACACAGCTATATTATATTATATTATATTATATTATATTATATTATATTATATTATATTATATTATATTATATTATATTATATTATATTATATTATATTATATTATATTATATTATATTATATTATATTATATTATATTATATTATATTATATTATATTATAATATATTATATTATATTATATTATATTATATTATATTATATTATATTATATTATATTATATTATATTATATTATATTATATTATATTATATTATATTATATTATATTATATTATATTATATTATATTATATTATATTATATTATATTATATTATATTATATTATATTATATTATATTATATTACCTTATCTTATCTTATGTCATGTCATGTCATGTCATGTCATGTCATGTCATGTCATGTCATGTCATGTCATAGTAGTGATGCCATTTGTCATGATGCCATAGTAGTGATGCCATTTTGTGAAATACTTTTTCTATATATATTTGCAATGCATTGAAGCTTGTATTTCTATATTTAGGCCTTTTTTAGTTTTCTTATTCGTATGCACCTTCTCTCTCTCTCTCTCTCTCTCTCTCTCTCTCTCTCTCTCTCTCTCTCTCTCTCTCTCTCTCTCTCTCGAACACGTGGACAACACATTTTTATCATTTTTTTAAATAGTAACTGAGATGCCAGGTGCACAGCATGAGTTTTCATTTTGGATGACGGTATGTAGTTGGTTTCCAGTTTGGCGAGAGACGGGTTTTGGAAGAGATATTAGAAAAGGAAGATTCCCAAAAAATGATACTAATATTGCCATATTGATTAATGTTGAATACGACACCTATAGTTTCCAATCTGATTTCTATCATTAAAGGTGTTCATTAGTTCTCAAATTGCTGAATTTCTTTCGCATGCATGTAATTCGACTTTGTAGCTCTAACACATCGTTTAAACATTGACAACTGAAACAAAAATCAGGCAATGGAAAAACATTGAATTAGCTTGTTATTGCTAATTTAATTATAAGTTGAATCAATAAGTCAAACTGAATCAAGATTTTTGTGGAACAATTTTGTTAAAGTTAATTTTGCCAACAGACACACTGAGCTTTAATACAAATAATGTTATAAATGTATCCTCTCCGTTTAGTGTTGCACATAATATTTTGTAAACGGATTGATTGATACTGATATAAATTCATATTGGCATGCAGCATTAGTATGCCCTCTTTTCCTTGATGTTCATCAAATACGTTTCTTCCTTATGAAGAACGTGTGTGTGTGTGTGTGAGAGAGAGACAGAGAGAGAGAGAGAGAGAGAGAGAGAGAGAGAGAGAGAGAGAGAGAGAGAGAGGAGACTAAACTCTATTTAAGTACTATATAATTAAAAGATTATGCAATGACTGGGTTTCATTTGGAATGCTTCCATACATTACAACTTCCGAATGAGTGTCGAAAGAACACTTCAAAGTTGCAGTGTGTTCATTCTCAGATTGGTAATTACTATCTTTAGATTACTCTATAGGAAGCCAGAATCATTATGCCCGGCGAGCCAGCTCTTTCATTTCAATTTGCACTCAGTACCTTAAATAATGTTTCACAATAAGAGAAACCTTCTACAACATCAATACATTATCAACAAAATGTGAAGAAAAATTAGTACATTTCCTCTTTGAGACTGGGTTGAAACTACGACATGTTACAGGATATTCACGTGCAAGTAGTTTCACAGAATTTAAGAATGCATTTAAGTATAAAAGATACCCTATGAATGAATGCATGATAAATCAATTCATATTTTGGTGTGTATTGTATACAATTATCCAGCAAGAAAACAACGTAATGAATATTCTAGTACTCATCAGTGGTCTTCCAATATAAGACACGACATTTTATCCTTCTCCCCAGAATGAGGTTAATGATCGTTTTTCAGTGTAGGATATAAGATTAAAGTAAATTCACATTTACATCGTAATTGCATGCTATCAGTTTCGCAGTTTATTCATCTAACGCCTTATTCCTTAGAATATGTGTCATGGAGAGAGAGAGAGAGAGAGAGAGAGAGAGAGAGAGAGAGAGAGAGAGAGACTTACAGTATATAAATACTTTTGAATGCTATAATTCTGTACGTTGAATTTTATTTAATACTTCCATGAAATCCAAGTTCGAAATAAGTATCGAATGAGCACTACTGTTTGTATTCCTACGCAGTGTCGTGTCTTTGAACTATCATTGCACATCTTAATTTCGCAGCCGAATCTTCCTGTGTTTTAGTTTCTCTTGCATATATATCATATATATGATATTTAAACCTTTCAATAACATAACTCTTTGCCCTGTCAACAAGATCCTTGCAGGGATAATAACTGAATAGAAACTGTAATCTCATTGATGTTTCACTAGAAACTGCAGCTAGAAAAATGACAGAGCAAAGCCTGTTTCCTATCAACAAGTTCTTGTTCAAAACGTCATAACACGGAATATAAATTGGTTTATTCAGAATGCTCTCTTTGGGAGTAAAGAAGCAAATATAGTCGAGAATATAGAACCATATGAAATACTTGATCTATTACAAAACCCTCCGGTGATATCACATAGAAATCGAAAAAATGTCAAACTATTTTATTGCAGTGAGAGTGCATAGGCGTTCTGGCAAAGGCGAATAATTAGGTGCAAGAAATTTTACTAAATGTAACCATGTGCCGAATGACTCAGGCCAGTAACAGAAAACCTATGCAATATTAGTAAGCTTCTCAACCAAATTCTCTTCCAGGATACAACGTACGTTCTTTTTCCAAACGAAGATCATTTGAGAATAATAAAATAAACGATTAAAACTTCATAATATAAGATAATGATAGAAACATATAAATCTAGTTATAATTATAGGATTATCGATGTATAAACCGTATCTAATCACTCACACAGTAAATAAATTCCAAAAAAGCTTGATATTAACTTTGTGAATGATTAGGTAGCAAATTGCACTTCGATAACAGCTATGATTAAAACAAAGCGGCATATATTTTGAAGACGGCTTGTAAGCCTTCAATATGAATTATGTAGCAAAAAGAGTGAGTGTTGGAGTCCATGAGGGTTGTATGATTGTACTCTTTTAATTGTGTGATTGAAGGGTTGTGTGATTGTACTGTTTTAATTGTGTGATTGAAGGGTTGTGTAATTGTACTGTTTTAATTGTGTGATTGAAGGGTTGTGTGATTGTACTGTTTTAATTGTGTGATTGAAGAGTTGTGCGATTGTACTGTTTTAATTTCTGATGGACGATTTTAGTCAGGACTGGAACTTTTGATGGTAAATAACTGGAGGTGGAGGGTGGTCTTATTGATATTATTTGTATAGTGTAAGGTATTGGCGTAGATAAAACTTCACTTGACATGACCTGGAAACTGTGAACCAAAATGCAGTCCAAAGGACTTATCGATGTGGAAACACTTCCAAAACAATATTGCGTGACCATTTATATCCAATCTGATTGTAGACAACAGGCTCAATTAATAGGGCTTAATTAATATTGGAATTATTTATATATATATATATATATATATATATATATATATATATATATATATATATATATATATATATATATATATATATACATACATATATATATAACTACATATATATATATATATATATATATATATATATATATATATATATATATATATATATATATATATTATGTTTATTGAAGCAAAAGACTAGAATCATAGGGAATGCATGCATGAATTCACGATTTAAAATCGTTAATGGTGTGTTTTAGTTGAGTTCAATACGCAATAAGCAGGTTTTGTACATTTTTTAAAATCCAGTTAGAAACATTGCATTAGACCTAGCAATAAACAATCTAGTCATTCTAAGATCAGCTATGAGGTTTCTTATTATTTCCGCGTCATTACCATTAATATACCAATATGAATTATACCCTGTACACGTAAAACTTTATATATATATATATATATATATATATATATATATATATATATATATATATATATATATATATATATATATATATATATATATATATATATATATATACATATGTGTGTATGCATATGTATATCGTACTCAATCCTTTCACTTCCATGACTGTTGAGCACTCGCAACGTCAAATGCCCTGTGGTAAATTGGCGGCGTTCAAAACACACACCAACCTTTCCACTACGGTTCGCTGCTAGGGAATGACCTCACGTGGTGTAATTTACCAAGTGTGGATAGATACAAAGAATAATGCAGATCTCTGAACAAATATATTGAAGAAATAAGCACAACGAGCCTCCTTTCAATGAACAAATAGAACATTTAATCAGTTTAACAACAGAATTTAAAATGAAAAGAAATCAATTACAAAGCAAGGAAAAAATCCGTGTTTCCTCATCATTGCCAAGGGAATCTGATGTTCCTCTTGTGTCGTACTTGTGCTGAAACGTGCAACCAAGACCACCATTGTCCGCACACTCAGGAAGAACGTGCCTTGACGGGAATGTGGGTTAGTATAGAATTGTTTAAACTTCTGGACCTGGGATACCAACTGTTAGAAGTGAACGAAATTTACCACTCTCCCAAGACGGGAAAAGTACCACAAGGGTGATGAGACTCAAAAAAGCATTTTCTCAGACTACTTGAATGCTTTTTTGAAACTGAAACAAGAAGCCACTAACTATCCTTCCTGGTGTCACTAGTAGTTCAAAGGGAAATACTGGGAGCATGAATGCATCACTTTAGCCCACGTGGAGAAAACGAAGGAAGGCGATCGTTTGCTAAAGTGATGTTGAATTGTGTATGGGGCAAAATGGCACAAAGTTCGTGTTTGCCCAAAACGGAGTATTTGTCAGAACCTTCACGCTACTTCCAGATGATTCACGACAAAATCAAATACATGAAAAACGTGGACGTCGTTCGTGAGGACTTGATTTTAGTCAATTACGAAGACGAACTGGACTTTGTAGAAGCCGACGAATTTGGAAATGTCATCATTGCAACTTACGAGACAGCTCATGCTCGCTTAAAACTGTACGAAGCTTTAGAACTGTTAGGAGATCGTGTATTGTATTTTGAAACGGACAGTTGCATCTATATCAGTCGTTTAGGTCAAGATTTTTCTACTTGGGCGATGGGGATAAAATCAAGTGCTTTAGTTGTGGCGTGTCACTTCACGAGTGGGAACAGAAAGATTCCGCTTACCTGGATGCTCGTTGATCTCCAGATTGTCATTACCTATCGTTGAAGGGACCTTGAACTTTTTAATGTCCACCATGTTGAGTAAGAAAGTAGCGCCATGATTAGGGGTCCAACGTTGCATGGCTCCACGACAAGTATTTAAACCCGACATCAAACATTACCACTCGAATTGCATGAGAAGATTTACAAGGACATTTGGCAGGGTGTTCCTGGAGCCAAATCTAAATTGGTGACTGTATAACTTTTGTGTTAAGAAATTCACAAGAGAAAAGTGAAAAAAGTCAACCAACAAGTTCGATGTCACTGGATCAAGGGTGTGTTTTTTTTCATTGTTTTCGCTTCATACCATTTACATTGGAAGATTTTATTGACATTCTTGACCGTTATCCTAAATGGCAGTGGAATGAAATAACTCTTTACGTTCATTACTTTTGCTCTAAAAACAGTGTTTGATACATGGTCATGGATCCTTTACAAGAGAACATTCGTAGCTTACGTGTGGAGTTGAGAGAACGCATTTACAGAGAGTAGTTCAAAATGAAAGTCAAACGCAAGGAAAAATTTAATCCGTTATTTCACCGACGTTTGAACGACTGTTACCTCAATGCTATAAGAGGAGTCATTCTGGAGAAAGTGTTCAAGTGGTCAGACATTGATCAGCTATTCATGAGCAAGAAGGAGAGTATGATTTGTGTGGATTGTGCAATGGATAGTGATTATGTTTACTACCAGGTACATTTACTGAATCGAATTCCAGAAGAAGAGTTAAAGAGTTACAAAATTGTAAATGGAATGCATTAATAGCGGAAGATGAAGAAGAAACTCCTGATCAATTTGTCATATGTCAGCTAGTGCCTAGAAAATTTGAATTGTTGGAGAACAAAATAATACTACCACATTTGTACAGACAGTTCATAAATAGCTGCCGATAAAAAGAGACTATAAAATGTTCTACCATGTCAAAACCTTTATCACTGGTGATACAACAGATTCCGTGGAAGGAGATCCATGACCATATTCAAACAGTGGAGGATTACCATTGCCTTTTACGAAAACTGTGTCCATTGAATGGGGGTCGACGTGTCTTGTCTGTCTTAGTGACTTGCTTTCTGGGATTTCGTTTACCGTCCGATGATTTGTGGATTCTTTACGAACATTACCTACCACTCCAAAAAGTATGAAAATAATCCCTTTAAATGCTCACGAGATACTCATTATCCTGAAAGCTTTGCGCTTTCATCTGGATACTTCTTGACCTTTACTGGAAAACAAAATTCGTCACCTTTTATGTACTGAAAAGGTTATGATGTGCGTGTAGCTTGTGACTTACACCCTCACTGGACAGATGTACGTGACTGGAAAAGTGGGGGCTTTGTGGCTTGAACTAAAGAAGTAGCCGACTATGCCCGAGATTTGTAACCCTAAAACATTAAAACGTTCCGGGAAATAACGTCAGTTGTAATCCTGTGTTAGTGACAGTACCAGAGGAAGAAGAAGTACAGTATGTTACCGAGGAAAACCATTCTCTTCAGGACAGGACAGCCCTTGACATTTCCGAAAGACTATCACAGGAGAACTTTTGTGTGACAGTACCATGCAATGTACAAAAGTTTAGAACATTACACACTGTCTTTAGGACACTACATTTGAATGACAAAACATGTTGTAAAGTAGAAACTTGTTTATAGTCGACGATGGCTGTGTTGATGTGTCTTTTATTCATGTACGTAACCATTTGGCTATTATATATTTATGTCTTTCCAGTTATTTCATTTTAAAGTTTACAATAAACGTGTCCTGAAAGCAGTATAAAACTCTAGTCTTGTCTGTCTTCGTGTTACAAGAAAGGTGACATTCCTGACACTACTATGGCTACCTCTACTGTCTCTGCTCCCTTTTCATCCATTATGGAATCAGTAAACAATTAATAAAATCCGGTTCAGTACCCACGAATGTAGTCCCAGTCTATTTTTAGATCACTTTTTCCTGTCTAAATTTGGTGGTGATACTAGAGTTAGATATTGGCATTCTTGGTAAGGATTTAAAGACAATTGTTTATTCTTTAAAATGTGTGCTTATGATGTGGTCGTCTGTGTGTATTTCGGCGACAGTGCACATTGAGTAATAAGGTCATGGTGATGATCCGGAAGTGAAATCTGTGTTCCGTTGCCTAGTGTTTTGTTTACAATTCAGCCTCTCAAAAAAATGCAGGTCAACCCTTGACAAGAACTAAACCGTAAAGTCATTTTTGAAGGTATTTTAGATTAACATATGATTTGTATTGATTGTCACACAGTGGAAAGTTCAGTACTGAGAAACAAATGTAGAGACATTATAGTGAAATTAATTGTGTACTATGGCCTTATAAAGCCATTGACGAACATTTAGATCGTGCTAGTTGTTAAGCCTTGTACCTACGACATCCTTTTAACATGCTAATTTTGGACCTAGTGGTTCAGGCAAAACCGAATTTGTCAAACGTTTGATCGAACATAAACATCATTTGATTGATCGTCCACCTCAACGCATCGTGTGGTTACAAAGAGTGGCATTTAGCCTACAGCCGTCTACGAGAAAGTAAACGTGAATCCATTGTCTTTGTGGAAGGCATTCCGGTCGAAGACGACGGCATCGTGCCTGACCCCAGTCAAATCCATTTGACCATTTTTTATGACTTGTTAGGAGAAGACGAAAAAGAAATTAAACTGTGGTTTACACGCAAAAGGCATGATCGTAATGCTAGTTTCATTTACATTACTCAAAATTTGTTTAAACAGATTAAAACCCATCGTACCATCAGTCTCAATGCTCATTACATGGTCTTGTTTAAAAGGCCTAGAGATAAATCGCAAGTGCAAGTCTTAGCTTAACAGTTAGGAAAACCTTGGCTATCTCATGCCACTCAAACTCCACACGCCTATTTACTCGTGGATTTAAAACACTCTACCCCCGATTATTTGGGATTTCGTACCCATCTGTTTAACCACTGGCGTCAAGACGGAGGACTTGTTGTGTACACGTCCCCGTCGTCGACTTAACCACCAAAGAAAAGATGTATAAAAACGGTGGTCACTTGGATTCTGTCTTACACATCATCAACATGACATCTTTCCGTTAAATTGATTCGTTCCTTTTACGGCATTAGTCGCGAGTAAAATCCACAAATACGTTCTCGTGTTTTAGACGCCAGCCTCAAAAAAGTCTTACGATGGTTTACGGTGACAGCACGTCAATTACTGCAAGGCATCATTCAGATTCCACATCAAATTAAACGTTTTTTGTGATAGAAACAAAGTAGCCTTGACGCAACTAGCCGATCCTCGCAGTGACACTCAAACTAAAAAGCAAATCATTTTGAAACCTGGAGGTAGTGGTTCACTAGGAGGTGTCATCATTCGTTCCCTCTTAAAATTGGATCCCAATGCACCCAAACTTGTCGCCAAGACAAAAGCCACTCCACTCCCCGATGTACTCAGAAGAAAAAGAGCCACGGTATCAAGAAGAGGTCACCGCCTCAGAAAATGAAAAATAGCAACGGTGCCAAACCCAGGACACCGTCTCAGAAAAAAAGAAAAGCCCACAGAAAACAGTTTCTACCTACAAGTGTGCGTCTCCAAAAACGTCTCCTCCTGCAGTTAAACCCTCTTCCTTTTTATCAGCAGAGGCCCCTGCTTACAATGTACCTATCCCAAAAATCAAAGTCCAAGAGAAATCACGCGTGCTACAAAGCTTACTGGATATGTCCAAACAAGAATTGGCTCGATTTAGCAATTTGCGGACTCCTCCATGACGTGTGTTGCCTGTCATCAAGTTGATACGACGTAAAGACAATCAGTATCGTAGCGACGCATTCCAGTATAAAAAGATCTGAGGTCAATTCTAAAATCAGTGTTTTTTATGCTGCTAATCACCCCGAGATGGCACCACCAAGAAGTGCACACCGTTACCATCGTCGTTCTTCTGTGCAAAAAGGAAAAGGAAAACGTAAATGCTAGTCAAGTCATCCTAAGAAACTATATACCCATCATCGGCGACACTCTGAAAAGACACAGCCGTTAAAAGAAAAGGAGAAGCCACCAAAAAGGGAGGGAATTTGATAAGATATGCGATACGTTTGTCGCAAGGATGAAGGACAGGCTCACCAAAAAATAAGATAAAAGGCTGTGTGACAAGTCATCAACTTTATTGTATTTTTGTGTGTGTCACGTCGCCAACCAACAAGAACATATGTCTCCCAAGGAAAAACACTCCTCTTCTACCTCTACAGGTAAGAAAAGGAAAGGACTGCCTCCTCGATTAGTCAAACATTGGAACATATTGTCTCTCCTGTCCAAAGCTCCTTCACCCATGAGAAACAAATTCATTCAAACCGACTCCAAGTACGTCATCGATACCGTGTGTGAATGTTGTCTGAATGTTGTCTGAATGTTTTGAAAACCACGATACCTTTGTCTCCACATCAGACAAAATGCTTAGCTAAACATCGACACGTTCTTCGCCAAATGGTCCAAAAGAAAATCCCTATTCGTCAAAGGAAAAGATGTTGGTAGTACGTGGAGTATTTGTACTCATGTTAGGACTTGTTACCAGTGTATTGAAACCTTTTTTTGACAGCTGCGTCACATATTATACCTGCTCTTATTCCAAGATAAAAGACCAACTAGATAAAAGAAGAAAACTTGAGTCAAAAGATCCCAGACGTGATTCTTGAAATCCCATGGAAGGACGAAAACTGACTTTATTGCCTTAGAAACGATGGATAGAATACCATCGTTGGCAAGAACAACGGACCCCGGAATTATCTCATAATCCTCATTTGAATGAGATGCCCCAGTTACAACACGAATTGCAATCGTTGATGGATCGTAGCGATTAATCCGAGACAGAACAATCACAACGGTACGGTCAATTATTGCATCAACTGCAAATCCTTCACGAAAATGCTTTAGACGAAACAGCTGTACCTATTTTGAAAAATATGAAAGCCTTGATTAAACGTCCATCATTACTACTACCTTCACCACCACTACACTAAGGGGTCAAGACAGAAGCTGCCCCACGGACACCTGAAGAAAAAGAGGTACTAGAAGTATTTCAAACACCATCAGCAGCTCCCCTTCCTAGTAAAATCTCCTTGTCCTTGTTGAACCCTTCCCCTACACCTCAACGAGAAGAACTTAAAGATTGGATTAAAGAGATGATGACCTTTCCTCCTTCGAAAGAAGTAAAAACGAAAGGAGGGAAACCAGAAGTGAAAAAAAATACAAGAAGAACAAAATCATTCCCTTACCACCCCCTCCAAGACCATTACCAAAACTATCTTCCACTCATGTGGCACATCAAACCTGTAAAGCCGTTTCCAAACCACCGTCTCGCTCCATTCAGTGTAGCATCAGCGCAGACTGGATCACTTATTAAATAAACAAAACAAAAAAAATATGGAGAAGGTCTTAGCTAGCATTTACTACCATACATTCCATCCAGCTGGCTAGGGAGGTGTTCAGAAATTGTATCGTACTGCCAAATCAAAAATGAAAAGAGTCTGTTTGCCTCAAGTGCAATGATGGTTACAAGAACACGCCAGTTACACCTTACACAAACCCATTCGACGAAACTTTTTAAGAAGTCGTACCAAAGTAGAAAGTATAGAACATCAATGGCAAGCGGATAAAGCCGATGTCTCTCATTTGGCCACCTACAATCGTGGCTACAAATATTTGTTTTGTGTGATCGACGTCTTTTCCAAATTTGCTTGGGTCGTGCCTTTGACTTCCAAATCGAGCAGTAAATTAGTCCGAGCCCTGAAACTGGTGTTGAAACAAAGTGGGCGTCATCTTCTTCGATGGCAACCCGACAAAGGTACCGAATTTCTAAACCAAGCTTTCCCAAAAGAATTGAAGAAACGTGACATTCATTTTTTTACCACCGAGAATCCCAAAACTAAAGCCACCATCGTGAAACGTTTTCAACGCACTTTGAAAGAACGCATGTGGAAATATTTTACGCATCAACACATTCTCAAGTATATCGACGTCTTGCCACACCTCGTTCAATCGTGCAACCAATCTTACCATCGGAGCATTGGACGTGCCTCTCAAGAAGTGACTCCCGACAACGAAGTGACCGTCTTCGAGCGTCTGTTTGGTACGTCCCCGTCAGTCACTGTCCCCAAGAAAGGTAGAATGTTAGCCACGGGAGATTGGGTATGCATTGGCAAAACCAAAAGTACTTTCGACAAAGGTTACTTACCCAACTGGACCTCTGAATTGTTTCGTGTCACTGAACGAGTACGTTGTCGTTATCCTCCTGTCTATCAAATGTAAGACATGAAAGAAGAAGTGTTAAAGGAAACGTTTTACTTACCAGAGTTACAACGTGTGACCAAAAAAAACAAGCGACCTGTACGAAATCGAAAGCATTCTCGATTGAAGAACACGAAAAGTGGGGAAACGACGTGTCAAAGAAGTCAAAGTACATTGGAAAGGATATCCATCAAGTTTTGATTCTTGGATTGATGTTTCTCAGAACATCGACTATAAAAAGAAGGGACCATCTAGCCTTTCAACACAACCTCAGCTCCTACAGTGATGTCTCCTTCCCCCTTGTGGGTGTGGTGTGGAGAACGTGTGCCTAAAACAAAACTCGTCTTTTCCTGCCAAATATTTTTGGTGTATTGTATCATCGGTGCTGCGATTACCAATTTGAGTTTAAAACTAAAAGACAAACAATTGTGGACAATTTTATTCAGCAGTTGCATTGGTTACCTTCTTCCGAAACCGTCCCTAAAATATTCCTCTAACGGAAACAGCAACAATAACAGGAGTCTTGTGTTCAACGTCAGTTCCAACAGTCACCCTAACCATCCTCTTTTAGACACTCCTCTGACATCAAGTGACTCCTCGGACACTAGAAATATGGAATTATGAACAACCAATTTTACTTAACTTTACCCAGTGACAGTTCCATGTAGGTGTTTCCCAAAAACACTTTGTGCAGTTACACAGCCAAATTAGCTCAGACAATTCAATTGGATCACGAATCCTATTGGGAAGTGGCTTTGGCGGAAATGATGCATCCTCTGCAAATCAAAAACATCGTTGAAAGTCAAAACACTGTTTCCATATAAGTAATGAACCCAGATGTAAAAAAGTAATGGATGATCGCAGTGATATAGTTGACTTTGCCAAACACAAAAAATGATACAACTAATCAAACCACTTATGTGTTGAAAATTCCAGTGGGGTATTATTTTAGTGGTCAATATTTGGTGAACGCCCTTGCTGACAAGTTCATTTGCATGTTTGAAAAAGCCTTGGAGAAGATTTTAAAAATGTCAAGACTGAGTACCACAAAATTGCTCGTCGCCTCCTGATGAAATTTTCACCTGAAAATGTCTTGGCCATTACATTTTGTCCTGAATTGTATCACATTTTGGGTGAAAACCCCGAAATGATCAAGAATCATCCAACCAAAATGCCACCCATAGGTAGCAACTTGGATTTTGCCAAACAGTTTCATTTCCCTGTAGTAATGAACCAAGGACTGAATTTGACCTTTGTGTACTCCGATGTAGTGGAGTACAACGTAGTGGGACACACCTCTGTACCGTTACTGCGTGTCATTCCTTTCAAAGTGGATTCTGCCCCGGTTGAGAATTTGTACATCCTCACTATTTACCTGTCAGTAATTCGTATTTTGATACTGTCGACATTACTATAAAAGGAGATATGGGACAACATATTCCATTTACCCAAGGGAAAGTAAAATGTCTGTCGTTTGTTTAGTTATAAAAAAATCCACTGTGAATATATGCTCTTTGACTTTCTCTCTATCCCTCCTCATGACATGAGCTATCCTCACGTTCCAATGCTAAAACCCAATAAGATGTTTTCTATCACGTCCGTTCTTGTACCGTATTAAGCGAGTGGGTCTCTAGTCTGAGTTAAAAGTAAGATTAATCAACTATTGAATAATCACTCGCCTATAAATTCAATTATCCCATTACTTTCCTAGTTAATATCAAATCCATTGAAAAAGCAAATATACTCCAACTGTTACAATAACAACATTAAACGCTTTATTGTTAAAACAGAACAAACTAAACGGCGATATACATAAATAAATAAATCCTTGTAAAGTTGGATAAACCTTATTTTACCCCCAAAACCTTCGTATACCTGATCGAAATAACATTTCTTTGTCTTACTATACAAAGTCCGTCTGACATACCAGGATAAATATAGAAGCGCGTTACAAAAACGGAATCTCTCTTTAAATAAGCCTATTATATAAGGCCGCATCTGATTGGCCGAATTTTCGGCGCACACTTTATCTAATTGGAAAACAATAATGGGATAGGAAAGGATTGAAATGCTTACACAAACCAGCCAATCAGAATTGAAATCATGAAGGCTTACACAAAAAAAACAATAATAAATAAATATCAGTAATAGCACAAATTAATCTAGCCACAATCTATAACAATAAATAAATCAAATAATTATTGCTACTACTATACAAAAGTTCCAATAATCATAACAAAAAACATAGGATAAATTAACAATTACTTTAATATAAAGAATGTTATTAGGAAACATTTATTAATAGTTGTAAAAAGTATAGTAATCCTAATCAATGTCTTCTTTGTTCTTCCACGGGGACTCCGTGGGGGGGGCGCGTCCTTCCTCTTCAAAGTTCCATAAGGCCCAGCTCGGGGCCAAGCGCCCTCTTAAATGTACATACGCCAAGCCCAGGGCCACAAACAGTCGCATGAATGCCACCAGGCAATAAGCGACTATAATCCAAAGCCAAATCCAAATCAAGTCTGACCTTAAATCCTCTGCAAAGTGGGATAAACATTATTCTACTTCAAGAATCCTTTCATACCTGATCAAAACATATCTTTGTCTTACAAAGTCCATCTGACATACCAGAATAAATATAGAAGAGCGTTACAAAAACGATACCTCTCTTCAAAGAAGCATATTATAAAAGGCCGCATCTGATTGGCCGAATTTTCGGCGCACACTTTATCTAATTGGAAAACAATAATGGGATAGGAAAGGATTAAAATGCAGGCACAAACCAGCCAATCAGAAATGAAATCATTAAGGCTTACACAGAAAACAATAATAAATAAATAACAGTAATATAACAAATTAATCTAGCCACAATTTATAACACTAAATAAATCCAGTAATATTGTTACTACTATACAAAATTTACAATAATCATAACAATAAACTTAGGATAAATTAATAATAACTTCAATATAAAGAACGTGATTAGGAAATATTTATTAATAGTTGTAAAAAGTATAGCAGTTCATTAGTTAAAAGTATTCAACGGACATTATGACAATTTACAGGACATGAACCAGAACATAAACCTGGAAGAAATACAAGAAGACATCTTTAAGAGGAACAGACTTCGAAGAATCTCTACAGCAAGAAGAAGAGGGACGAACAGGAAAAAACACTTTATGCGGCAGCCCATGTGAAAGTTATATAACTTTCATAACGTCAACAAAGGCAGCGTCAACTGCCAGTATGAAAAGAATTACAACCTTACATTTGCCATTACGAAAAGATATTACTGTACGGTGGTTGCCTAAATCTCAAACATTGCCATTATGAAAATATATTATATCCAATAACTGCCGAAACCTCAAAACAAGGGACAGTTTATGAAGCTCTACCTGCTGTCACACATGCCCCCCCATGCACACACATACAAACCGCACACTCACACTCAAAACACCTGAAAAGGTGTTAGCATCGCTTCAAAGGTAAGGGACAGTCTAGGACTAACCACCTCCCCCTGCTGTCCTATAATCCCCTCCCCGGACACGATTAAGCGCAGTAGTGGGTCAGTGCGGGGCCGCGCAGCCAACTGTCAAGCAAAATATACCATAACTCAGTCTTCACTTTGGCATTGAAGACCTTTTGAACAAACATGATCCTTTAGAAAGGCGGTCAAAATTAAAAAACCAAGACAAATTATGCGGTGGTAAAAAAAACACAATGGATGACATCCACCCAACAAATTGAAGGAAATGTTAGGCCCTTATCTGTACGCCAAGTACACAAAATTCAAACATTAATATATTCAACTCAGAGGCATTTGTCAAATTGCAAAGGTGTCTAACACAATATTGGCATAAGAACTCCCGTAGAAAAACTGGATATAATTTGACCAGATTTCATAAAGTTTCAGAAGGCGTTCCTTTCCTTTGTCCATCGTTGTTCTTCCCCGTCTGTCTTCTTTCTTCTTCTTTGTTCTTCCCAGGGGTGTGCTTCCTTCCTCTTTGAAGTTCCAGAAGGCCCAACTCGGAGCCAAGCGCCCTCTTAAAGGTACATACGCCAAGCTCGGGGCCATAACCAGTCGCACGAATGCCGATCAGTCAGTAAGCGACTATAATCCAAAGCGCAATCCAGTCTGACCATTCACTGTTGACTCGTCAACCTAAGAAGATGCCTTCCAGACTAGCTTACGTTCAATTATATCGTGTCAGACTAAACCTGATACCTAAGCCTGAAGAGATAGAGAATGTCAGGATGCTCTCTATAGCCCAAGACCTCATAGAAGATGTCTTTCGAGAGGAAATTGAGAAAGAACGAGAAGAATGAACTGAGAAATATAGACTTCAGAAGAGGCAAAGAAAAGAGCAGCAGCAGCAACAACAACATCAGCAGCAAGAACCAGACAAAGGATTTGAGGACTGTCGAATAGACACCAAAGCCTTCTCTTTCTCTTTTTGCAGAAGCAGGTTTTGTCGTATAGGATAGCCTGCTGCCAGACGGGGTAACATCCAACAAAGATTGCCATTAATCTCCGTAAAAAACCAGCCCTTTTCAGGGCTACCCAAGACTCTCGAAAAGACATACTTCTTCCATTTGCCAAAACTTTTACAATTTTAGAAGTGTGACTAGATTTATTTAATCAATTAAGAGATTCTTAAAATTGGATCGTGGAAGGAGGTTGCTAACTGGACAAACTTAACCAAGAATGGAAGCTAACATGTAGTCAGAACTTGATAAAAAAACTAAGAGTAACCAGTTATCAGGTACAATTGATAACGACAGAAGAATCAGACCAAATACGAGGAATCAGCAATCCAAAATACTTCAAAGTGGGAGCCTTGATGCAGATTCTGTATGATGTTATGCTATATGGAAGATATCTCCCATTTTACAGAGTGGTCTTTTGTGAAAAAGTTTAGATAATATGAAGAAAGGCGATGACAAAATAAAAAAATCTGGAAGAAGAGGTCAAGAAATTAAAGAGACCTTGGCAAAAGAGGGAAAGGATAAGGAAAACCGAAAAAAGAAAGAAGACTTTGAAAAATTAAATCAATATTGGATGAAGATACAAGCCAAATGTAGAACTATGGGTCATCCAGACTGGATGCCCGAAGAAGAGAAGAAGGAGAAGAACAAAGAAATTTTAGAGAAAGTCAGGAGCTTGTGGAAAAAGTGGAGAAGATATGAGAAGAAAACAACGGCCCTTTTCAGGGCCACTTTCTATGCCTCGAAAAGATTATCATTTTTTAAATATTTCCTGTATAAGTTATAAAACATACATCCCACTACATTCACCATCACAACGAACGTTTGATGTCACAGTATTTGACAAACGCTTGACGTCACAGTACTTGCACATTGCTACAATGTTGACAAATGTCCAGTACCGTGATGTCCTACCACCTGTTCCATTCCTCTTGTCCGTATACAGACCCAGGGTGTGCTAATACAAAATTCCCATTGTCCGTTTAGCAGCCCAGGGTATGCCATTTGTCCGTATAAATCCTGTCCGTATAGCAGCCCAGGGGTGTTTTTAATGATAAGACCCATTGAACGTATAGCACCCCAATATACTACTAATGTTTTATGTATATATGTATGTATGTATGTATGTATGTATGTATGTATGTATGTATGTATGTATGTATGTATGTATGTATGTATGTATGTATGTATGTATGTATGTATGTATGTATGTATGTATGTATGTATGTATGTATGTATGTATGTATGTAAGTATGTATGTATGTATGTATGTATGTATGTATGTATGTATGTATGTATGTATGTATGTATGTATGTATGTATGTATGTATGTATGTATGTATGTATGTATGTATGTGTGTGTATGTAGTCTTCCTAAATCGATCAATAAAATATAGTTTTGTCCAATGTTTGATGGACAGAATGTTTAGAAATAAAATTGCTCTGGATTTGATTAGTAAATTTCTGTATGGCTTTGAAATAAAATTGAAAGAATTAAAATTCTAATCCAGATGAAAAAGGAAAGAAGCTTTTAACATAAAAATGTGATGGAAATCCAAAATCAATGAAAAGAATGGTAGAGACAAATGTTATTGCATAAAGGAGATATGGAGACGTAGGAAAAAATTAAGACATCAACGAAAAATGCAATTCAAATAGAAAGAATTAGAATCGGCGAGCTGAAGAGAATGCCGCCAAGCCATTTAGACACAATATATAAACCAGGGTTAGAACATTTCGGAATCATCATTATAACTGATACAGATATTTTGCAGCTTGGGAATGTGATTTGAATAATCTCGAACATTTCTCATCTTTTTGGCACGATTAGAAGTCAATTACGACAGATGTGCAGAATAAAATATAAACCATATTTTCTTAAGAGCAAGCATAGTCCATATTAAATGAATCAGTTGAGTCTCTGATGTATAAAAGCGTTAACAACTATAGTCTATATGAATTCCTATTGATATATAATACAGTCTTATATCAAAAAGTAGTTGCTGATGTGCAAAAGTATAAGTTATCAGCATGAAACAGAAATTATATGTACGAAGTTCAAAAATAGTTATTGCCTCTTTTTAAAAACTAATAGTTTCAGATACTCATAGGTGTTTATTGGCAACAACCAGTATAAAAATGAAAATAATAAATGAATATCAAGTTGCATGCATAATTGTTGATAGCCACAGTCATCACCATTGTGTCCAGTTCGTTCAATTTTGTACAATATCATGGAAAGAAAACAGTGCAAGCTGTCAGTTATACATGCAACAAATTAAAATATGTATCAAACAAACTTCAATAGATTAGAATAGAAAGACAAATTACATAATCTATCTTTCTTTTGTTCTCTTTCTTGTGAAGACCATGATATCAGATATCAGAGTTCTCCGTGAATGGTTATTGTGTTGTTATAGAGAATACCTGAGTTTAGATAATGTGAATTTTGCAGACATTAATGAAATATATAGGAATATAAACATCTACAAATATATCTTTCGAAATAATGTTTTCGACATTTTAAAATTTGATGTGCAATGTATATTTCTTCATCTCTTTGCATGACATATATAATCTAATATTTGTTTATGCCTTTCTAAGCTGAAATGTTTGTTCCATATCTTTTAATTCGATTTAAAATAAATTTTGAACATAAATTACCCCAACATATTGATAAAAAAACAAACGTTAGGATGTCTTGTACACATCATTGTTAACTTTTATTTTGAAATGCATCTATATAATCACTGATAGTTGGCAATTAGTTTTCTTCAATCATTGAGTGTCGAGATTTTACTATTTTACTGGCTTGAAGGGCAATTTTTTTATTTCCTTTGAAATAATATCTTACCATACATTTAAATCCAAATCAAATGCAAAATAGATACACATGCTTCAAATGATCTTATGGAAATCTTGTTTAATTCTATAATCACGAAATATATTGCCCAGTACTTCTTTTATTCAGCTGGTAATATGAGCATTTCCTATATCTTGAGTGTGATAGCTATATCGTCATTGTGCTTACGATGTCTGTGTTAAATGTTCCTTTTTGTATAGCAGATGTCGGAACTCTGGAAGTAATTGAGCAAAGGTAAAGTCTGCTCATGTCCAACATCTAGGTTTGACAAGACAAAGCCATTTAAGCTAAAATAATCGACACAAGTACAGAATATTCCAGGGCGGAAGTTGGATCCAGAATGTTTTCTTTGGAAATAAAATCCTGAGGTGATTTTGCGTAAAAATCCAACTTTCTGATTTTAGCGAAAATTGTTATATATTCTAATGGAAATAGAGGTTCGGTCGAATCCTTTGAAATTCGCGACTGAAGGAAATGAACAAAGACAGTACACGCGTATATTGATTCAAGAACAATATTTGTCTATGATACATGTGAAATATCTTAGTTAAAATATTTATGTTTTTCCTCATCCAGTTAAACACATTAAGGAAACAAACGCTACAGTTAAATAACACTTTTTACACCCCTCTCACTATCGATTATTGGGCATTGCTTCAGTTAATGGCTTTGTATAACGAGTGACGTTGACCCAGTATGACATAAGCTCTGACAAATGAATTTCACTGGAAATCTCTGGTGAAATTAAAGAGATCAGACACATGAAAATGCAAGTTTCCCATAAAATGGTACCATTCATTGTCCGCGCTATATCCGTTGCGATTTACCAGTCTGTACGTTTTCTCGGTCAACAAATAAATTTATGTCACTATCACTGTCTCCCAATATTAAAAATTAAATTAGGGGCACTTGATTTATTGAAATATCGAGGATGGCTGCCAAGTTGTAGCATTTTATGAAGACTTTAAGATGGCTGTAAAATCTAAGATCACCTCAGTAACTGAGTATAAAATATTACAAGATATACAATTTGTCATTTTAGTTACGCAGACATTTGAATCATATTCCCCTTGTAAGCTGCTTACATGTTAAATACAATCTACCTTAAGCATATGCTTTTATGATCACGTATATTCCCCTTCTTACGTTCAACTTGCATACTAGAGAAATGTACATGTAAATAAAGTAATAGAAATACGCTGCCATTTATTGCGTAATAAAATTTGAAGCCTACAAACATTCCATAATTGTCTGTTATATAAGTAGAGTGCACGACGAGCATTTTGTACAGTAACATAGCAAGAAATTCTGCATTCTCACGAAACATTTAGATATGATTTCCCCTCTTAATAAATAATGTTGTTTGATTGGAATTTTAGCCCCACCACACCCACACCCCCACCCCTACCCGGTACCGTAGTTGGGAGGGCTGCTTGGGAGGTTGCTACGCCACTGATATTGCACAATAATTTAAAACAGTTCATATTACGCGAATGATCTGTACAGTAACCTAAACGCACAATTGAATTTGCCATTAGGACGGATATCCAAGTAGAAAAATGTTCCAAAATATGAAATGATGATTTAAAAGCACATAAGTCTTCAAGTGTTTCTAATTACTAAACATGCAATCTCATTTATAGCTTCTGATGATAGGCACGAAAAAATCACGCCAGGCACCAATGCTTTTCTCACCTCAAACAAAAACTCCTTATGTTCGTATTGGTCAATTATTTAATCATGCCTGCCAAATATAATGCCTTATTTTAATCGTGTCCCTGGCAACATCCTCGCCCACACTAACAGGTGCCAAGGGCAAACAGTCCTTGTACATATTTTTAGTCATAAAACTAAATATTTAAAGTTGAAATGGACACAAAACCATGAAAAATCATTATATTAGTGTTTCAGAATCTTAGTGGCAGAAAACCTGTAATTCAAAACAATTCAAATTTTTAAAAACCATTACTCCTCGACGGAACTGGTTGCAATGAAAAAAATATAACCACCAGTTAAAGGACGTTCTCTAATTCTATAATGAAGAACTGTTATCTCTATTTTGATAAATTTAGAACCTCTAAGCATAAATTTGAAAAACTGAATTCTCTGAAGCATCTACAAAAGCGTTGGACTTGAAAGGTTGTCAATGTTCCCAGGATTAGAGTGCAAATGCTATCTGCAATAAAATTGTATCTTTAACCAGTCAGATAGTATACACGGTAACATTTTATGTTTGACATATTTATTTTTGAATCTTTTTAAAAAAAATATGTAAATTGAAAACGTCAAATGGAAGTGTCAGCTTCTGACTGACACTGCTGTTTACGCATTTAAAAGGCATTTCCATTTTTTTAAAAAAAGCAACAACAACAAAAAAACATTTAAGTAAACTATAATCTGTTGTTCGGAAATTAGGAATTAGAAGGCAGTCGCAGACAATTCTAGTGATTACCCAGTGGTAAAAGTTGAAGCCTACATACATTCCATAATTATCTGTTGTATAAGTACAGTGAAAGACGAATAGTTAGTACAGTAATACCGCAAGGAATTCTGGTTTACCGCGAAATATTTAGATATGATTTCCCTTCTTAATACAAAATGTTGTTTGATGGAAATTTTAGCCACCACCCCGGTGCCATAGTTGGGAGGGCTGCTTTGGAGGCTCAAACGCCACTGATATAGTACGAAACAAAATAATTTGGGGAAGAAACAAAATTACTGTCATTTTTCGTCACTTATGTGTTATCTTACATCATACATTTTGTTACATTAGTGTGTCTTCAGACTGTGCCAGTGTTTCTATTTTTGAAGCAATCCCTTATTAAAAGACGAAAAAGACGCAAACATAGCGATACAGTTCCAGTGGTCATTAGACAGACAGCTGTCAGCCACGGTCTTTGAACAAACTTTATGTATTTCAGACATTTACCCGTCATGCGCCACGTTAATATGAAGCTACCAGCCAATCAGAGCTGACATTTTTTAATACTATACATTATATAAATGACGTCGCTGTGTACTAATGATGGTGCTGATTAACCAATTGATAAACAGTGATCTTGTTAGTTGTCCGTCTTTGCTATTGATCTACACACTTAAGTCGGTATCAGCCAGTTATTTTGTACCACCTTTGCATTAGATGAGCTTTTAAAATTATGACCTATTCCACTAAAATAAACACGTGCTTATCAGCAATCTTAAATCATCGAATTCAAATTCTTAAGATAATGTTTTGTTCAAAGTGTTGGTAGTATACAGTTGTAAGTAACAACAAACGAGTGACAGGCTATCAAGGATTCTTGCATTTACTTCAGGAAATTTCCATCTTTGTTTAACTAAAATCTATAAAATACTTTAGTAATTTATATTCTAGATAAATATTTCCAATATTTTCTTGCTCTGTTTCAAATTAATGCAGTTGTTTTTTAAAAGTAGGAAAAACAATTTTTTGAAGATGTGTGTTTTTATATACAAAGTAACATTCGTACAGTTGAATGAGAAAAAAAATAACACAATAAACAGTTGTTACTGACGGATACTTAAATTTTTAAAACTCAAAACCTATCAAGACTATGACCGTATCCTTGTTACGAGACGTACATAATAGATGATCGTTACACGAGATAATTAAGAGATGTACATAAAATTATCCTTATTTGAGATAATTACGAGACATACATAAAGGATGATAATAACACGAGATAATTATGAGACGTACATAAAAGATAATCCTTAAACGAATTAATTACTAGATGTACATAAAAAGTTTTACTCTAGATAATTACGAGACGTACACAAAATATTAGCCTTACTCGAAATAATTATAAAACGCACATAAACGATTAGCTGCATAGAGATAATTACGCGATGGGATAATAAATGATTAATTTACTTGCAAGACAAGTATGAGCTAATCTTACATTGCAAAACATTCTTGAAGTACTTATATGACTTCATGATCTACTGGTAACGTATATAAAACAACTATAACGATGACAATGAAGTATGTGCATTTAGAGCATGAAATAAGTTACTCTGCTACACGAGTATAAATGTATCCATTATTTATTATGTTACACTAGTAAGATACGTTCAAAGTTGCATTTCCTCATAGGTACTCTACCAACTATTCTTTTATTTTATATTCTATTGGAAGCTCCTTTTCCTCGAGGGGTACTGGTGTTTCCGGAACAAATGGAACCAAATAAACATCAAGAATAGTATGTCAAAACACTCTGTTGGTTTCCACGAAGTAGGAGTATTGGGGGCATGCCGCGTGTAAGAATTTCCAGCCATCCCATATACAGCCCAGCAGGACACTGCACCTTTCTGGGAGTTGGCAGTGACCTGATAAAAACACATGACTATAAAACTCTTCTAAGTCGATTGAAAATGTTTCGCTAAAAATGTCTAACACATAGAGAAAACCTTTGCAACAACGTAATATAATCATAGGATTTAATACTTGTATTAATCATACAGATTTCTTTCTTTGAAAATCGGTATATAACTTGATGGCTATTTGGTACCCTCTTAAAAGTTAATGAAATTAAAATACATATTCAATCACTTCATACAATTACAATACAAAATGTAAAGCCAAAGCTTTTAGCTGACAAATTATTTGTACTTACATTACAATCAACGATGCGGCTGTGGAATATCTTTTCAGCTCTTCTCTCAGTCTCAGATTGCGGTATGTCTAGTTAAAACAAAATGCTAGATGAAAATTGATGAATAAACAAGGCATTCAAAGGAAGACTGATTAACGCATATGACACACAATATCCTGGCATTTCGAGACTCTTTCTCGTTTTTGCTTTTCCATTGACGTTTATTATTCAATACTAGTGTAAAACCAAATGTTATTATTAAAATTCAAAAGCTGAAGTTACAATAACTACAAATTCAGGAAATGGATTTCCAATTTATTTTGTTTGATTTTTCAATCAATATTATAGATTTGAAGCTGCAAATTATTCAAAACACTTCCATGCGAAATGGTATGTAATACCGTTGCTCTCATTATGCGATTCCATACGTTTTGTAAATACGTACTCTCTCTTTATGACATATAAGATCGGTGTCTGATATTTTCCACATGAATTCGTCATGAGATTCTTCTTGCCGTAGTCGCCACTTGTATATAAGACTTTCAAAATCCTTATACCTACAAATATAAGAATGCCACGCGCTCATAGTATGGTAATACCTATTGTTTTCAAACAAATCACCCTACTTTGATATTCCTTAAACGACGCACATTCAAAGTTTGATTCTTATATGATCCTAATAGCTTTATCACAAGTCCAAATGTATGAAGTTCCAATTAAATTCCAGTGATATTCCGAAAACAATCCTATATTGAATGTGTTGATGTGCTTGGAGAGCGGCGATGTGCTAACGGTCCTTTAATGTATCACAATAATATAATCCAAAATGTAATTGTCTGTATTCACTATAATTCCTATTTAATGTTTTAGTCCCAGAATATTATTTAGCTCTTTGCAATTCCATTGAATATTAATTTCAACAAATAGATCAAAAAATTTAAATTTCAAAACCGCTTCAGATATTACGGCAAAAATTAGTAACCTTTCAGGCAAGCATCATTACATAAAGACACAATAATAGAGCCAGTCTCCTTAATTAAACATTCAAATCATTTCACCCATTTAGGAATTTCCAAGTGGAAAACTAAGTCTTAGGCTCAGATTCAAACAAACATGTTTGCCATCAATAATGACCATAATAATGAATCCACGATGATAGAGAAATAATATCTATGTATTATCTTCTTTACAAAATAAATGTCATTGGTTAGGTACCCCATTAGCATTATTTGGAATACGTTTAAGTACAAAATACAGACTACATGACATATGACAATTAAGAAAAGCTACTAAATAATACAAATTCAATGTGCCTAACAGAATATATATATATATATATATATATATATATATATATATATATATATATATATATATATATGTATGTATATATGTATATATATATCTATATATATATGTATATATATATATATATATATATATATATATATATATATATATATACCATCTGTGTACTTTAAATGCTTTAAATCATGAACACATCACATCTTATCATATCACACACTTTAAATTACTCGTAACTCATGCGAGATTAATTTTCAAGTAAATTCCCGTGAGATCGCAAATCTTAATTTCCTCAAATTTTGGAACACTAATTGAAATCTTTTGCGATAATTATTCCATGAGATTCTTGAAAGACATCTGCAATTTAACCATATTGATCGTGAAAGTATTTATATCGGAAGGATATGTCATAGGGAAATCATGTTGTTGTCGCCAAAAAAACCAATATATAATCAAATGTAAATAAATATGTTCTATAGGTAATAATAATAAATATTTGAAAACTTTTTTTCGACTATTTGAAGTTTATGATAACTTACGTAGACAGCTGTGGTTTCTTGGAGAGGTCAGATATAATAGTCAGTTGAGAATATTCTATTCTAAATTTACCCAGCAGGGTGGCCATTCTGAAATTATATACGAATTAAACTCGTATTGGACATAACATATAACATTTTACTTTGAGAAAATATGCAAGACAGATATAATACATTTAATTTGGTGATTCTGTTTTAACAATTTATTTAATAAAGCGCCCATAGTTGTAATACAAGTAAGTATGTGAGTATTTTATTATCCCGTTTCATTGCTTAATTGAAAGAATTACAACTAGACATGTGTCGTTCATCTTAATATCAAGTCACGTGATATATAAAACCCCTCCATACTTCCAGCAAGATTTCACAACTAAATTCAAAATGCATAGATCGTAAAAGAGCTCAACATGCAGAACAACTTCACAAACTAGCAATAATAAATATATTATGTGATTCAAGTGAAATATTTGTTATAACTGTTACCTCGTTTTATCTGCAGCAGCATTGTCTTTCTTGGTACCGATACAAAATACTCTCAGTTTACAATTTTTCCACTGTTTCCTCTGGGACAATATGTATGGAATCAAAAGTGTCAAACCTGAAAGATGAAAAACTTAATTTACCAAAAACTGATCTCTAATTTATCTGACCGTTTTTGATTTTGGTCCTGGTTTTAAATTTGCGATATAGCAAGATTTGAGATAACGATTGGAAAGTTCGACACCAGTGTGACTTTGTGAAGCTCCGTCAGACGTAGAGTTAGTTCGCATATCCTAAACATTCTCAGCAAATTATTAGAATGTGGTTACTCTATTTATGTTTGATGATTTGTGGACGCCACATACTTAAGATGTATCAGGTTAACATCAAGTGTTAGATAAAATTACAAAAATCTATATAGAGCCTTTCACTTGGGCATATGAAAAAATTGATTTTCACTAATGTCAATATTAGCTACCTACATTATTAGGGCTTAATAAACATGCTTTATCACTGAGATCACTCATTAGCCAATAGGATATTGTTTCTAAAATAAACGTTAATAAAACAAACGATAGGGTTTCTGACACCAATTTTTTTCCTCTTGGATTCGGATTTTTAAACTTACCCTAAAACATGAAATAATTCCTTATATTATTTTTTTTACCTATGAATCAGCGGCTAATTTAAAACCTACTAACCACGAATTTGCCTTGCATATTGGAAATCGAATAGTTGGACACGATTAGTTGTCTTTGACTTTTCTACAAACCACATTGGCTTGCGTTACCTTGGCCTTTGATCTATACCCTTCACTGAGCTCAAAATATACTCTTTAGATTTAGTTTATATATGGCAATATGTTTTCTGTTATTTTTTCTTGCTCCTAAAAGTTACAAACCTGGTACTAAATTCTTCACTTACATCTCCCTATCATTTGGATCTGCGAAAAAAAATCTGCTGATGACCAAAGTTATTGCCAGAATAGTTTTCATAGTGAGAATGTGGCCCCTGACATACATATGTAATGATCATACTGCAGGCATGTTTTATGCCTCAATAATGTTTTTAACCGATCATCGGTTATGATTTAAAAGTTGCCTGGAGGGAATCTGGATTTTTTAAAATCATATTATCCCTTACGTTTAAAATAAGTACTTGATTAAGGCATATGACCTAATAATGCAACGTACCTAATAACACATATTTATAAATGGATAAAATGTTGTTAAGATGTGTCATCAATCAGTTGATACACAGGAGATACGAAAAAGGCAAAATATATATACATATAGAGGCGAGTCGTGTATATGTAGAATACAGACTGATACAGGTGTTTGACCTATTCCTTTGCATGGCACACATTACTGGCTCATTGCATCATATCAAAACTGCAGACTGTTTCCAAATTGAACTATGTTTACCTTCTTCTCTTTTTCTTTTCTCCTGCTTGTAGAATATCTTACGAAGATCATAAAGCAGAATCTATAATTAAACTAGTCCTGCCTATGTACAAACCGATATAATATAATACAGTCTTAATGGCATAATTTTAAACAAATATAAACTGCAGTTTAATCAGTAATCATCGAGTAATAAAAATGTACCTCCATCATCGTACAGCCACCAAACATCAATTGTTCCATACTGAATGTTTCTGAACCGTCTATGGATTTTATCTGAGATGACTATAGGCGGTTTATCCGATACATTGGCTGTACGTAAGTTTGATTCACATGGCCTGGTGAAACGGGTCAGTTTTGCTCCATCTACTTCTTGTTCAAATGCTTTATTTGATGCACATTCATGAATAATTTCTAATTTCTGTGACTCAACTGTTCCATTATTTAAAGATGAATTGGCACATATGGACTCCCTAGACCCAGAAGTTTCCAAGCCTGTTGTGTCTACTTTGTCTGGATCGTCTTCTAGCACGTCGTCTGAAATTAACTTAGCATTTTAGTCAGTTTTTAAATAGCTTTGAAAGATTTAGAACGCTAATCCTGAAGAAACTAATGATTATGTTATATTTGTTTTGTTTGGTGTTGTTTGTCTGTTGATTTTGCTTTATGTGTTGTTTGGTGTTCTTTGTTTTTGACTTGTTTTTTTGTTTTGGTGTTGTTTGTCCTTTTGCTTTGTATTGTTTAGTGTTGTTTGTTGTTTTTGCTTTGTGTTTAGTTTAGCATTGTTTGTATGTTGGTTTTTGCTTTGTGTTTTGTTTGGTGTGGTTTGTCTGTTGTTTTTGCCTTGTGTCTCGTTTGGTGTGGTTTGTCTGTTGTTTTTCCTTTGCGTTTTGTTCATTTCGATTGCTACTTACACAAGAACATTACGGCGCATTTCATTTCAGGCAAAACAATTGTCAAAGTTGTTGTTGCTAAACAATTTTTCGAATGGATTTTCTTTGCTTTTAGATTGAAAATATTGTCATTAAATCTAATTATATCGCTTTCACGTTGTATTATTATTATTATTATTATTATTATTATTATTATTATTATTATTATTATTATTATTATTATTATTATTATTATTGTTATTAACCAGAGCTTCTATATATTCTTTACTTTCAGCAATTTGTGCCAATAGGAGCAGAGTTATCCTCGTCCTCTTATACATTTTGTCCGCAAGACTGATCGGACACATCCACCAAGACATTCAATACGAATCTTTTTTAAATACAATCTAAGAGTATACAACAGAGTTTACATGTGCAAAATATTGTTTTTTATTTCATACTTATTAGGCAATATATACAAATTGACAGGACAAAGACTTGATACAAATAAAAAGGTTAAACATTTTTGGTAACGTGAAAAGTTGTAATAGGATTTGGCTAACAGTTAAACCTACTGCAGTTCTATACAAATGAAACTTACTGTTATCGTACGCGTGTTCTTCTTCGTCTGAGTCATACATTTTGTCCATCAGATCGGAGATATCATCAGTACGTTTTTTACAGTCGCACCCACCAGGGATACTCAAAATACCAACCCCAAAATTCAGGTCAAAAGCATCTCTGAAAACGATATTTGTATTATGCAAATATGTATGAATTCTATACAATGAATATTAATTCCAATATTTGATGTTGAACCAAAATAGAACTGGAGCTTTAACAACAGTTCTTGTGAACACCACAACAAACGAAATCGATTAAAAATAGTTCTTTGATTTATTGGTATTTGTCCTACAGTTACTGCTGTTTAGGAAAAAGATTGTATATGATTTTAAGGTCGTAATGAGAACAATCCGTTGACATGAAGACAAACAATGAAATATTTTGATAGGAATAGGTTTATTTCTCAATGCAATGTGAAGATCTTACAGTTTACTGATTTCAGTAAAACATAACAACGATCAAATTAGCTTTTTCATTGAACAAATAAACGTTTTTTTTAAATAACGTTATACATTAAAACCTTTAAGAACCTGTGAAAATTGGCCATAATCATCTAATTTAATCATCGTATCAGTCGGTATCATCAAATCTATAACCTTCATCCAACATAATTGAATAGTGAAAACAACTAGCTTGACATATTTTAACCCAAACAAAACGTTCATATTTTGCCAAAGAGAGAGAAAATTTCCCGTAACCAGGCGAATTAATGATTCATCTTGGTTACATGTACAGTTTACATGGACGGAATCAATGATTCTCTTCAGTGAGTAAAAATTTGGGTGAAACGTATTCTCCATGCATTTCAGGAGAAAAATAATGCAAACATAGAGAGATAATATATAATTTTTTTTCTAAGTATCTATATATTTCAAGTTTATAATTACCAATCACGGAAGACAAAGAAAATGTTCAGTAACCAGGTACACTTTTGATTTAGTTTGGTTTTGCATGCAGTTTTCTTAGATCACCTATGCAATGTTGAAAGAGCAGTTTATGACGAAAATCAGCATAAAAATGCCATTTGCGTCAGCGAGTGTAATATTAGATGTAATACATTCTGCAAAACTCATTTCAGGAACAAAAATAATTTAGATGATTGCAGAAATAGAGGGAAAAAGTTCAGGCACTGGACATAATTTGTGTACTATTTTAAATATTTATATTACTAATTTTGTTTTATTTAAAATATTTACAGTTGTTGTCAATCAGCGATAAAATCTACAAGTATTACAAAGCAACCGATCGTCTTGTTATAAACCTGACAATGTTTTGTATTAGTGATATATTGTTTAGTAAAGCCAGATGATACTTATACTGTTTGTACAATATTATCATATCATAATTATACATCTTACTGTATCACGTGATAGTAGTCATAGACTTTCCTTGGGTCTGCCGTCTGCCAGTCGGATTTAAAGCCAAGTATAATCGTATTGGGATGTAACTTTCCCAAGCCGAATGCCTAAAATAAGTAAAATCGGACAAATAGGGTAACAATAGTGCATGGTTGAATAGGTGTCGGCAACTGCTATATCTTGAATTAAGTTTATCACTTATTAACACCAAATATGTATCAAATAAATAAATTATTATAATCAAGCCGTTCCATTAATTTTCCTTCCATTAATGTTAAATCTCTTAATACTAGGCATTAAGACGTGTATTTTGTCTGTTTGATTTCCTTCCTTTGGTGTACAGATTAACATAATCACACATGTCATTCCTTATGCTAAACAAACCTACCTGTGTTTTGTAATGTCATATTCATTTCTGTGAAACATACACAATGCTGACATCTTATAAAACAAAGAAATAATAAATCACATATGAACCAATACATGATTTGTTATATATATATATATATATATATATATATATATATATATATATATATATATATATATATATATATATATATATATATATATATATATATATATATATATATATATATATAATACAAATCATATGGCGAAAAACAACCCTTTCAAGCGCACTGGATCCAGCATGGATCACGTGATCATGTGTGTCAGGGATTGAATGAAATAGATGCAATAAACTGACAACGAACAGTGTAAAACTAGTAATTAACTGGCCTGACCGCTTTCGACTCTTAATGAGTCTTTTTCAAAGGTATAACAAAAGATAGACAAAACAAACAAATAAACATTAAAACGTTGTATTTGTAAAACTCTACATGGCTGTCTCTACATAAATTGATCCTATAGATACATTATGTCTCAACCAGCCTGTATAGACTTGTTGCTAATACTAAATGATGTTTATATTTCCCTATAAATATATGAGGCATAGCGACATATATTACTTGTGTACATTTATGTAACGCAGATTATATCAAGGATATTTGATTCTATACCGGATAGTTTTTTCTTGTAGTAATAATTAAAGGATACTAAGAATATTTAGAAAAGTTTGCAAAGATACTGTGTCGGCTGCAAATACTGATTCTATTAGTGTATAGCTTTCTTTTTCTAGTCTTCTTGCTTTAGACCGTTTTGTTTCAATGATCTCAGGCGGCGTATCCAGTAACATTTTTGTTCCTTCCTGTTTTCGGAATTCCAGCTGAGGTTGTTAGCAATTGCGATAAGTGTTAAATCACTGAAAGTGCGGTCAGGGGAGGAGAAGTGTTCTGCATCGTCAGTTTATATGTATTCTAAGTAAAGGAACACCAGAATGTGTATATTTTGTAGAAGAAATAAACATTATTACCAATTTGATAAAATTACTCACATTAATTAAATTTCAATCTTTGGAATAATTTTAATCGAACTTTTGAAAGACAGCGACATGCATTTCAATGCCGAAATGAATTTGTAGAAATTTACGAGACATTTGTTTCTTACTTTTATATTTCTCTTTATATTGCGATTAATTGTTTTAATCAGGTGTTTTTGAGAAAATCCTACATAGCAAATTCACTTCAATATATTTACTTTTATTGTTTCGATAATTGATTCCCAAGATAAGTGAGGCAAACAAGTCTTTATCACTACCTCAGAACTTTAACTTCTTCACATTGAGAGCTGATTTTTAAACTTATGTCCAGTAAAGATCAAATTACCTGCCTAGCTTGGTTTAATTGATACTTATAATGTTTTCAAAACCCATGTTAGCGAACTGGGATACTATAACAAAATTCTTTGGACATACACAGATTGCATTAAATCCCTTCATACATAAGCATTCCTTCGTCACAAACAAACACAAATGAAAATACATATTGATACATTTGACCATTAAAAAAATGCCAGATTGCATACTATCAACCTATATTTTGAACAAGAAATACAAAATCTTGTTCCAGTTCATTTATATATGAATAACTCATTGTGTTCGTATGATCATAGAAGTAAAAACAAACGCATGCAATGTCATTGACTTGACCTAATCGACATTTAGTTTTGGTTTTGAAATATGCTCATTACAGGTCGGACAGCTTGGTGGTCATATGGCAAGGTGAAAACCATGATATAATGCTACGATTTATTCCAGCGGAGTAATAAAGAAAATGTATAGGATGGTCACTACGGTTGTTTGTTGCAGATCATTTTAGCATCATTTTCATTCAAGACATTCTGTAAATTGTTACAATATTTAAGTGAAAAACACAAGTCGATTAAACCATCTATTAATAAGCATTAGCTGTGAGAAGATTTGCATGATGACCTACAAAGTAGTTATTGTGTAGGTTAGTTCAGCATCATTTTAATGTAGAGCCAACTATATATTACACGAAGAAGTTTGGTAGAACCCATGTAGATACTGCCATCTATTTAGATGAGATTTCCATAACAGTAGTTGTGGTGGCTATATTTGTTAGTCATATCTACAAAATGTCCGTTCATGGCCAACTCACTTAATGTCTTGTAATGGATGATAATTACACTATGATCGTCCATTCAGAAGTAGTACTAACATGATTTGCGACAATGCAGCAATGCCTATATATCTGATGTGTGGACATCAGATATACAACACTTTAATTTCATAATGAGATTAGAAATTCTAGTAAATATACCACGTTAATGTGACCATTTGTGCAAGAAGAGTAACAATGAACAGAGTCTTAATTAGGTCGCTGTGTCGGTAACTTTGGAAACACATAGGTAGCATTTTCATATAGGACCAATCACCGTTCACATGTGACAAAAAACAATTTAGTGAAAATCCCGTCTCAGTTGTAGAAACTAATATCACAATATATCACAAGTGATTGATGTTGATCTATATCAAACTCTTGTCTGTTCGAAAGATCTAAAATGCCCGAACAAGGGATATGTCCTGCAACCAATGTTTAAAATCTTCAATGTTATATAACCTAATAACCATGTAAAGAGTAATCAAACTGGTATATTCATCAGACATAATTCGGTGGGTATTCAAATAATCCATCGAGGTCAAATAAACTAAGTTATAAACAGAGTTGACTCCTGTATTGTAAAAAGTGGTTTACACAATAAACACTAGGCATTTGTTGCTCTGACTTTACCTGAAGTAACACCTGGACACCAATTCTGAATGTGGGAGCTGCCACGCTGTTGTAGAAGGCCTTGACCTTACAAGACTTGAACCAGCTGTATGCTGCTGTGGACCTGATGCGCTTCACGTGTTCAGACATATCTCCCTACAAAGAGAACGTGTTTATATTCATTACAAAGGAAAACTCAGTTTAGAAATAGAAACTTTTCAAATGTGTCCTGGGGGGATTGTAGAATACTATAAATATTGGTGAATAAGTCCTTTAAACTAATCCTGCGTATTATAGATTGATATGTAACAATGTATTAAACTATTGGCGTTGAAATCTCATCTAGCATTTGTCAGAGTTAATAAAAATTGACGAAAAGACAAAATAATAAACAAAAAAGCCTTGCTTACAAATATCTAAAAAACTTTGCGTAATGGAAGTATTGTTTATATTGTTTCGTGTTCCATCTCTCAAATATAATAGTAAACAATGTTTCAATACACTAAGGAAAGCATACTAAACCACCCCATCACAAACTCCTCTGCAATCACTTTTACAGTTTTTTAAAATGCATATTTAGTTTAAAATATTTGTTGGTCCGCTACTGAAAAACATCCCATGCAGCGCAGAGGCAGAGGAAATAAAATGATACCTGACATGTTAGTTGCGACTAATTTTGCGATGCGACCGCTGTGTCTGTGGATAACAATTAATTTCTGGAGGGTGGGGATGTTTAATTAGAGATGTATGTTTGAAACTGCAATACAATGCATATGCATTATGATTGTGAATCATAGCACTTGCCATGTCCTTATATAATTTCGTTAATTTAAGATTTTCCTAGGTTTTCAAGTGATGTATGATACTCAAAGAATACAAAATTTACCTTTATAATAATATAATTATATGTATATGACATAAATAATCCATAGCCACATATTTACTACACGAGATACATTTTCACTTACCTCAAATACGTGACCGCATGCAAGCAGACTTTGGCGTTTGGTAATAGCTGAACAAAAGTCCACCAGGTCAGCACGATTACTGGGAAATCCGGTTAGAGCCAGTATCTGAGGCCTAGAAAAATTTGTACGTTGAGTTTAAATATGAATTCGACAACCACTGACTTCAGGCAAAGAAATATCATAATAAACAAAGCAGTTGAACAGGGCATGAAGTCCATTCCAATAAGAAAGCATTGATGCATTCAAATACATACCCGTAAAATTTATGAATTGATTGTATAATTCCAATGTAGTACAAGAAGCTATCTGTTTGAGTTTATCATACTCAGTTAAGAGAATAAATATAATTGTTGGACAATAATCAGCCGCATGAATATGTGCATGGATACAAAATCACAAACATACATGGATATCAAAATATAGAAACTTTAACATTATATAGCAAGGTAAATAAAATAAAGGCTCACATATATGTTTATGATCACAGTCGCAATACAACCTAGACGACTGAGTGAAATAAACGAAATCAGATAATCATAGTATATGGGACTAATTGATTTCTTTCCCTTAACTTTGTTCTCTCAATTCGTCTTCATTAAAAATGATGGGAAAACATAACTTACATATTAAGTTGTTTTCGTTCTAATGTGAGTATTTATGAAGTGATTTGACTAATGAAAAATGCACACAAACAAAACTTTCTACGTTACGTTTATATCTTTTCATCCATTGTCTTCAAAATATTGTATATATTCATAAACAAAATTGGTAATGCTATTCACAAATATCAGGTCTATTAATAGTAATGCATTCTCCTTAACCGTACCATATAAAATATTTTGGATGTTTTTCCGTCAAAAATTAACAAAATTGAACAGTTTACAAATTAAAATTATAGTTTCAATACTACTACTACTACTGCTGCTGCTACTACTACTACTACTACTACTACTACTACTACTAATAATAATAATAATAATAATAATAATAATAATAATAATAATAATAATAATAATACATATAAGCGCAAAACTATATGTTTACCTGAAGTTTTTAACATGTTCCTCAACATTTACCAGTTTTAAAGTTGACTTGAGAGCTTCTTTGTATGCATTGGCTTGTGTAGACGATCCCCAGTTTACATCTGTGATAAAAGCATCGTGCAGGGTATAAGATACATTGTATTAGAGCACAAGCAATATATGAATAAAATCACAAGATGAAAAGCGGAGTTGAGTCCTATATTGCTCAGAAAACAATTGTCTTTAATAATCCTCTGGACTTCTTTTCTTGCAGTGAGGGCTCATTTTTATCTCTGGAATTTTATGTATACAGAACCATTCCATTTGTTGCTCTATTCGTGTGTTCATCATAAATCAATGCATTTGTTTCCAAATTAATGATGATTGCCGAGTGTGTGTTTGTATGTATATATATATATATATATATATATATATATATATATATATATATATATATATATATATATGACATAATAAGACATAATTGAAATCCAAAGTGTGTATGTATATATATATATATATATATATATATATATATATATATATATATATATATATATATATATATATATATATATATATATATATATATATATATGTGTGTGTATGTAAAGTAGTATACAAGTGCAGCGCATGACAATAAACTTAAATTGTAATAAATTTGAACAAGTAGCAAAGAAACATTTTATTTTACATTTTTGACGCAATCAAAAGAACTGAATGTATTGCATACAAACGTGTCAAAACAAATTCAACGCAGAAAATGCCACAAGAGAGTAAAACAACCTCTTGAGTAAATATGGCGAGTAAGGAGAACATTTGCAATCCTTCAATGAGAGAGATTAAGGCATGTGAATTGTATTGTAAAGCACTTTTTCTTAATTACTAAGTATTTTAGATGTATTAGTACTCTCGTGACCAAGGAATGTGATTGGTCCTAATAATAATTTCATCAGCAGTGGTTTTTCCAACTGATTCCTAACTTGTACGAATTCTATCATATTTATGCAGTTTTAATTAGTTTAATTAACTTTATAACATAAATTTAACATTTGCCCAAATTAAAAGGATGCATATTACCTGGTTTCTTGTACTTGACATAAACATACAAAGCAGCGACGATGACAAATGTTACCAGGGCTGCCCACCAGTTGCTCAGAAACATGAAGGCAAAGCACAGCATTGCTCCCATAAGACTTATCCACTTATTGTAATAACGGAAAGCTGGTCGGAACCCTGTGTGTTAGAGGACGTAAAAAATATATTTAGTGCAATCTTGATTATCTGCAAGCACTGTATAGACAGAAACTTGCAAGGATGTGTTATCAGTGATAAAGCCGGTAATTCAAGAATGATGTAAAGTTTATATAATGCATCCAATCGGATTTCGGAGACGAAATGTAGATGTTAAGTTTCATGACACTGATGATTTCTCCTGGAGAAATAAAGAAACAAAACTTCATACATTAAATGATTTCTTCGACACCATTCGTTTATAAAAGAATAGACATATCCAAAAATGGTAAGTTTTTCACACCGTTAAGTTTGTTATTCAACATCCATCTGTCCTATTAAGATGAAAATAAATTATATATTGACGTGGTAATGGTCAAAAATCTAAACAAAGTTCATGGAAAACGCATTACTCTCTCACCAACTTTCACGTCGAATTCTAATCATTTGTCATTGACCTGTTAATCAAATTTATGTGTAAGTTAGTGATGTATATTTAACAATTTACTGAGCACAATTCAACGTTGCGAAACTAGACCTGGAAGACTTTTACCTGGGTCACATAAAAGGTGCAACTATTGATATGCCTAATGTATTTCTCCAAGACGCTTCATATGCTCTATGTAATGTCTTAGTTAAAGCTATTTAGTGTCTTCAACTGAGAACTGAGATATTCTTCATCTCTTTTAGTGTAGGAAATATAGTACAAACGAAAACGTATCAAATTATGAAATCAAGCTACTAATAAGGGATATGCAACAAACAAAAATCAGATAGCAATTATCTATTTCTCTAGTGTTATGTAGACATTAAACATAAGCTCAGAAAGACAACATACCTGGTGTATTCGCGATGGAGGCATTGAAGCAAGAATAATTTATAAGTGCATACGCCATCAGGAAGAAATTGGATATAATTGGTGCAATTATATCCAGGGAACCTAAAAAAGAATACATATATATATATATATATATACATATATATATATATATATATATATATATATATATATATATATATATATATAAATATATATATATATATATATATATATATATATATATATATATATATATATATATATATATATATATATATAAGGTCATAATAAAATATATTAGACTTGCGTACTATTCATTCACCAGAATCAAAATTAAATGTATCGTTGCAGTTGTTGCCTCTTAATAATTCAAGTGAAAGCGTGCTTTCTCTATTTTCTGGATAATGATGTTAAACTGCACACTACATATGTAACTTTCTTTCGATAAGGGCAGATTGTTAGTTGACAAGACAGGAAAGCAATTGATAGCGAAGGTAAACAAGAACATGAAATAACTTCTGAAAATAACGCTCATCGATGTTTCTCATTGCTGCTGCTGTCGAATGCAAAATAGTAACCTCCGTACATGAAAATTGTTTGTCCGTTTCTCTAAGTACTTAGTTTACTTGTATTTTCACAGTAACTAAAATAATATAATCGTCAAGAAGCTGGAAGAGCAACAGGTGAATAGCGAAAAATTGCACTATTGAAGTCATTTATCAACTTTAGATCGCCACCCGCCAATCTCTGTATAAGTCACGTGTCAAAATAATTTGGACACTAATGCTTACAAAATGTGCTTACCGATGCATGTTGCGGCAAGACAAATTGCGAATGCAAGAATATATCCTTTTCGTGGGTCTCCACCTGGACCGTATCCCTTCGAAAAATATTTAGTGCATGGGAAGAGATCGTCCTTTCCTAAAGCCTGCAATTATTTGAAGCAGTACAGCATTTTGAATGAGAACGATATTCAGACACGGCTACAGTGTAAAAAAAAGGGTTTTTAAAGAGTTTTGAGGACTGATTTTGCGTATATTTGTTTGACTTAACCTTAACAATAATATGATAATTAAAAGACAAAATATATCGGATGAGTGCGGACTTAGTTTCACATTAAATACATAAAAAATATTATGTTCATTGATTCACATACAAATAATATTGAATATATCTAAATGCATACACTCAGAGCTTTATTTACATAAGTAGTGCTTGCCTCTGCGAAACAATTCAATGTAGTGACATTATCAAAGTTTCAACATATAGCATCGCATTGCAAATAATATTGCCTGAGTAATTTACAAATCTCACAAGTGTAATTAAATAAGTTGGAGTCGAGATTGATCTACACAGATAAGCAAAATACACGCTGTAATCCCGCCTTACCAAAGATCTGAAGTCTACATTATCCATATTTTGCAAATTAATTTGATCGCTGCTACCACTAGTATGATACCAAGTTAAGAGAATCCATAACAGATGTGCATTTTCTTCTGATTTTGTAGGTTAGTTGCTTTTGGGAAAAGAAAGTCTCTTTGAAATATAAATATTATTAATTCATGAGACAAGTTTGAGGGACAAATATTTGGTCACCTGAAATACTTTCGGGGCGCCCAACATACTTGCTAGTGCGGAAGACAACGTGGCTGAGAAAATTCCGGCAATAATGAGTGGCCTGAATGGTGACACAAGTCCAACAATCTGAAAGATTTACATTTTAGAATATATAAAACATGCTAAATTTTCTACAACGTCCTCATCATTTCTAACATATTTTATTTAGGATGTTCCTGATGAAAATCTTCTTTTTAAAATCACCAGTCATTATGAGGTGGGAAAACAATGTATGAGAATACTCTAATTTAGGATGCCGTGATTAGCTCTTAACAATTATCTTATTTAGACTGACAGTCAGGTGTCCTGTGAGCAAGACAGGATAGTGATAATATTGGCTATGTACAAGTATGTAAGATAGGAGGGTAACTGTATTGATTATGGTCCTTAGTGAAAGATGGGAAGGTGACCCTATTATTAAATCATGTTTGCAAGATGGGACGGTGATCGACCCTATTGATTATATTCATGCGTGCAAGATGGGACGGTGACTATGTTGATTATGTTTGCGTGTATATGATAAGACGGTGACCCTATTGGTTAAGCACATGTGTGATATTATGGTGATCATATTGATTATGCCCACATATGTGTAAGATAAGACGGTGACTAACTGATTACGTTAACATGTGTAATATAGGACACATCATGCATAAAAGATGAGACGGCAAACTTCATGGTTATGTTCAAGTATGCAACCATTATGACATTAATTTTAATTATTATTAATGATTTTAGTTTTGAAAACTTAAGGAACACTTACGCAAAAAAATTATAATATTTAATTATTATATCGATATGCATGGTTCTATTTTGTATTGAGAGACATGGTGTGTACGTTCGTGAACGTGAGTTGATTTCCTTGCCATGTATTTCGATTGGATTTTATTTTTTAAGGTAGCTTTAAAGAGTTTTTATTTATATCGCTACGATGTCTGCAGTGTGGCAATTTATAGTAATGCCTAGCACTGGAACATCATGTCTCAGACTTTTACCATCATGTTCCACCCAGTCCTATTATCCTGACACCAAGCCGACTAATCCTAACACTAACGTTTTAATGACGAGCACCAAGAGAGCCAGATGTTAACACCGTTTTTGTAAGTCTTTGGTATGACTCAGCCGTGGCTCGGGCCGTTGACTTCCCGAACCCGAAGCGGTCGCACTGACCACATAGTCAACAGAAGCTGTCTTCCAAAATTGAAGAGTAGCAATCCTCAAAATAATCCTTACAATAAAACAATCTTATTTAAGACATTTATTGACGCCTATAGCAGTCCGAATCTATGCATATTTAAAATTTTCAGTGTTGTACGATTCTTCATAGCGATGTTAAATGGAAACTGATATGAACATATTGTGTATATATCTGGCAGCCGTCATAATCATTTTCAAATGAAGACACTCACCCCGTTGTCGTGCAGAGTACCGAATTTACAAGTTCCATTCAACAGAAAGCAATTTGTGATAATATCAATATCTGGATTCAGCTGCACTGTCGTCAAGTTTCCAGCCACCAATTCAGTCACGGTTGCTGCTGCTGGTCCTACCGCCTCCCTGAGCAAGCACCCACCGGAAGTCCAAATGATAGCTAGGTAAACCAATGACGTGATGAGAATGGCCAGAAATGTGCCTTTTGGAATTGCTTTCTGTGGATCCTGGGAAGCAAATATGGGAAATGAATATAATCAGGAAGTCCTATTTCGATGTAGGTCACGTGTATATATATATATATATATTACAACATTCCTATATACCTTGATTTCTCTCATAGGAATCTGGAACGACTGTATATATATATATATATATATATATATATATATATATATATATATATATATATATATATATATATATATATATATATATATATATATATATATATATAGTTTAATACAAACAATACTGTCATACAGGTTAGACAAATTAAATTCTACGGAGTTTCGAACCCAGGTCCGCGAGTAAATGGCACCCATCGCCTTGCCTGCACGCACCAACCTAAAAACCGTCACGACTAAGCAGGCATCACCAAAAATGATGGCGCTGAATAGGTGTTATATGAGCTTGTGCGTAGCAGACACACTCGCATGACTACCTAGTAAATAATTCTAATATATATATATATATATATATATATATATATATATATATATATATATATAAAATTAATATATATATATATATATATATATATATATATATATATATATATATATATATATATATATATATATATACAGTCGTTCCAGATTCCTATGAGAGAAATCAAGGTATATAGGAATGTTGTAATATATATATATATATATATATATATATATATATATATATATATATATATATATATATATATATATATATATATATATATATATATATATATATATATATATATATATATATATATATACTAGAATTTTATTTCGGGATTTGATAAAGAAGTAACTAGTTCCTCTTTTAGATCAGCTTATGGTAGTTAGTGATGAAAGAGTGGAATTATTTATTGGATTAACCGGAGTGCTCATTGACTTTTGTATTAATTTATTAATTTGGATTTTTGTGAACTATTTTAAAGAAATTGCTCTATACCAGGATATTCATGCCTAGTGAATTAGTTCAGAACATGCTATAGTTTTCAGCTGTGACAGGACTTTTATGATTGTTTGAAATGTAGTTAGCAATATCGTATATATCGTTTACATTTTTCTTTTGTATTGTAGATTAAATAATTGCTTGCTACATTTACTCTAAATGTTTGACTCATTCTTTGTTACATATTTTAAGACCTAAAGTCGTAGCTATAGAACGGAAGGAATTGTTACCTTACCTTTAGATCTCCAGACATATTAGCTCCGGCCAGGATACCGGTTGCCGATGGAAAGAAGATTGCAAACACCGAGAAAAAACTATTGCCTTCCGTAAATCCGGGGCCAAAGTTAGTTGTAAATGTGTGTGCTACAAAAGAACATAAATGTATTTGTAAAGTACAACTATTCTCCCTGTTGTATCATATCATGGAGATAAATGCATTCATTGAGAACACGTTTGATCCATAGCTTTTCATTCAATTTGTGCAACAATTTGCTTCTTTGCCAAAAAAATAATCATCAAAAATTGACGGAAGTTTAACATATACACCTTAATAATTAAACATTGTATTGAACGTATTTAAACAGACGCTTTCCTGACTTTGACGAATGAGTATCTACATCATCGTAGTTGGATATTCCTGCGAGAAGAACTTTATGCAGTTTAATTTACTGTTCCTGAAACTTTACATGGCCTGATAATTATAGAACAAAAGAGCGTATAAAGTACATCCTTCCCAAAACTAAAGCTACGTAAGAAGATAATAATTTATTTAAAACATTGTCAAAAGATCACTGATAACATTTCCTTCTTCGTCTTGACTTAACCCAATAAGGACAGATCCAGCGTTTTATTTTCCTCCAAGTGTTCGATTTGAGATTAGTGCTTTAGTGTTGCTTTTCATGTCCAGTTTCGTATTCTGAATATATTTAAAATTTAAATGAAAAGATGAGTTGTGTAAAACTGTTTCCCTCACCATCACACATATTTAGAGTCACCAATGATCAGATGGGAATGTTTATAACAATCAGGGGGAGAAAACTTCTTACCGTTGTATCCGACCACGCCCTTCCATTTTTTCTCACTTGATGGCGGTAGGAAAGTGCCGACAAAATAGTTGAAAATTGCAACCGTCAGTATTACCAGTAGCAGAAGTTGGGCCTTAAATAAATATTTGTATATTATATAAAGACAGACAATATACATACATACATACATACATACATACATACATACATACATACATACATACATACATACATACATACATACATACATACATACATACATACATACATACATACATACATACATACATACATACATACATACATACACACACACACACACACATATACATACATACATGCATGCATGCATGCATACATACATACATACATACATACATACATACATACATACATACATACATACATACATACATACATACATACATACATACATACATACATACATACATACATACATACATACATACATACATACATACATACATACATACATACATACATACATACTTCATTAGTCACCAAGTGTATTTTCCTGCACAATGAGTGACCCTCTTTCATTAGTCTCATTAATACAAACTACTCACTCATTTGTTTCTAAGGAACCATCATGAATGGTGATACAGAGCTGAGCAAATTATAACTGAGCATAAAAACATTGTAACATCAAAATTTAGCTGAATCTGCAAATTGGATTGCCCCATACCACTTTGATATTTTATCATAATTTTAATTGGAAATTAAATCATTCTTAACTTGCTCACTGACATCTTTAAAACTAGTTACGATCAAAGAAGAAAATTTATATGAGGTGTGATGAGTGTGGCTCACATATTTACAGCTAATAAATTTAGAGGTTTCAGGTCATGTGATATTTTGAGCCAATCAGAGTAACTAAGTGATCTGTAGCATTAGATCGGTTATTATGTATATGTGAGGATACATTTTAAGAACGCGAGATGTCTTTAAAATTTTACTTGTACAAAACTTTCAAGGTCACATAGTTCAATGGAGCATTTTAATAGATGTCCCTGTATGGCCGCGATCTCACGGATAAATGCAAGATGTCTGTTTGAAAAAGAGTATATTACCTAGGTGCACTAAAGTTATGCGTCTACTTATATGTATATGACATGTTATCAATGAGCAGATTTGTATGAGCAAAGCGTACACAAGCTGTTAATCTGCAATAGTTTACACCAATAAAACTATACATGTAATGTACAAGAAAAAGGAATCTTTTACATATGTGGACAGCATGGGGAAATCTGACCATACATGACTAACAATTATGTTAGACAGTCGACAAGGCTAGTCTCAAACATTTAATCACGTCAGGTTATTTTTTGTCTTTCTTACACAGATGGTAAGGACTGTTAATCTAAGGTTGAAGGGTAATAATAATGATCAATATTTGTTTAAATTTTTAGACAAACTATTCATTTGTATATGCTAATAATTCAAACTATAGCTGTTTGATCATATATTTTACGCAAATATTAAATACTAATACTACTACTACTAGCAATAATAATAATAATAATAATAATAATAATAATAATAATAATAATAATAATAATAATAATAATAATAATAATAATAATAATAATAAAAATTAATAATAATAATAATAATAATAATAATAATAATAATAATAATAATAATAATAATAATAACAGCAACAAAGACGGCGACGGCGACTAAGAAGACGGCGGAGAAGAAGACGAATACGAAGACGAAGAAGACGACGAATAAGAAGACGAAGAAAAAGACGAAGAAGAAGAAGACAAAGAAGAAGAAGAAGATAAATACTATAAATAATATAAATAATAAATAGGCATGACAATTATGAAAATGTAAAAGAACAACTACCTTGGCCTCCCATTCCATACCAATTAGGAGAATGGCAACCAACAGGACACACGTCACGGCCCCAATAATCCTCACCTCGTGTAGCAAGTCTCCTGTTATGAACGTATCATGCTCCTTAAATGATGGTAAATTTTGAATCAGTAGTATTTGAACATAGTTGGCATGTTTAAAATGGTAAATTTTGAATCAGTAGTATTTGAACGTGGAGGTGGCATTTTTAACTTGGTCAATTTTGAATAAGTAGTATTTGAACATGGGGGTAGCAGTTTTAAAATGGGAATAGGTTTTATATACATAACAAGGTATGCCTGAATTGTAATCTATGTATACTGTTATAAACCATGCACAGGAAATATTGCTTTAACTAAGCACAGGTAATATTGCATTCACCAAGCACAGGTAATATTGTTTTAACCAAGAACAGGTAATATTGCTTTAACCAAGCACAGGTAATATTGCTTTAACCAAGCACAGGTAATATTGCTTTAACCAAGCACAGGTAATATTGCTTTAGCCAAGCACAGGTAATATTGCTTTAACCGAGCACAGGTAATATTGCTTTCAGTAGTTTATATTGTCAATAGCACAAAACAATTAACTAAGCAAATGAATATGTTGAACATCGAGTATGAAGTACATATCTTTGAATGTTGATATCAATATACTCATACCCACATCAGATCTCGGACTGTCTCAGCAAAGCCAACAATGTGCATGGCTGCACCGAGAGCACTCGCCAAGGAGAAGACTACTCCTATCGCCCCTCCAAATTCCGGACCAAGACTTCGGGATATCATATAATACGCACCTCCTACAATGGAAAGTATTCTATTCGCAAACGTCATTGTGATTTAGTTAAATTACAAAGTATCCTAAAAGAGAAAGGAAAACTAAGAAATAAATATACAGAAACAAAATTTTTAAGTTGCAATTGAGCGATATATGTTTGTAGTAAATTATTGCTTCAGAGCTGTCGTATCCTTCATCAAACGTAATCACTTATATTTTCACTTGCGATCATTTGTATGCATTTTATTCGGTAAAGATACGGTAAGAAAATTGCAACTGATAAGCAAATGCGGTGGGACTATTATCAATAATTATATCATAATTGTTTATCAAAATCTATTAGGATAGTAGTGCAGTTTGTGACATGCTTTATTTTAAATTCCCCGATAACACAATGACCATCAAGTTTTAGGACATCTAGGAAAACGATAGATTTTCATTTTAACCTAAGTTTCGCGCAAATTTGTAAAGTAAAAGCGAAATGTCACGATTGATCTTAAATCCTATCACTCGAGACTGAGTCAGCAAACTGAGGAGATCCTTATTTCCTCAGCAGTTTTCACACATGCATAATGAATCAAAACACTCCTCCACCAGTACGCTACTGTTGATCACTGGTGAAAAGTTATAAATTTTCACCATCCAAAATTATATTGAAAATGTTTGTTGTGGTAATTAATCAAGATAGGTACTTAACATTTTTATATACGGCGCCCTCAACGTTCTCAAATTAGTTTGAATGCGTTTTCTTGATAAAAAGTAGAAATTAGACAAAAGGGAGGTCTATAGTAAAAAAAAAAGTACCAAACGCAACTCGTCAACTGGTTATTAACATATAATGTTTTATTTTAAATTCAATTTTATTTTCCTATTTGTTTCTATATTTTATCAAGATTTTGTATTCTTTAGGGAAACATATATCCCTATCTGCATGGTATGTCCTACGGAAGGGCAATCACCTTATTTACTTTCACAAGATAAAACTCTACAGAAGTTGATGTGCCGTAAAGAACAAAAAAACAATCAATCTTTGCTAACGGACCTCCTTTCACCTCTCCATTCGTGCAGATGGCAGACATGGACATAGTGGTGATAGTTGTGACGAGAGATGACATGAGCACGATCACACTGGCCAACCCCACTCCTGCCTGTCCAGCAATCCATGTCAATCTCAGAAACAACATTACACCGAATATGTTCAACAGACATCGTATCTGCAAATTTTAAACAAGAATCAAGCATAAGTCGTCTTTGTCAAATATATTTGTCAATTAATTTTAGACATCGTGACAATGTGAACCTTGCACACTAAACTCGAAAGACGAACGGTAAAGATGTGTTCCTGTATTGTACCCGACACATGGCATGACATGTAGCTATGTGTATCACACATTTATAGCAACAATGAATGAAATTTCGATGTCTTAATTTTGTTCATGGGCGACATCGTGGCTGCGTAATTAAAAATTTATAAAATGAAACTATTTCATCCGCTGAAATATATGATAAAGGTATGGGTATTCCTCATATTTCCCCTTAGATTATTATACAATTCGATTCAGGATTTGGGGATAGAGGATGAGGAAATGAAACATAAGATTTTCTTTACCTTCTATGCATTATCTTTCTTCAAAAATGGCTTGCGCTTTAAAAAAAAATCGGCTGTGATATCTCTAGAATATTTGGCTGCGAAAGTTGTATTTACTAGTTTTACAATTCAATAAAGAAGCGCGTGTACATAGTTTTAAATATAGCGTCCTTAAAATGTTTAATCAGAAATGCTCTAATTACACCATCTGCATGTATCATACATCGCATTACTTGTATCTGTATCAATTACACCATCTGCATGTATCATACATATCGCATTACTTGTATCTGTATCAATTACACCTTCTGCAAGTATCATACATAATGCATTATTGTATCTGTATCAATTACACCATCTGCATGTATCATACATATCGCATTACTTGTATATGTATCAATTACACCTTCTGCATGTATCATACATAATGCATTATTGTATCTGTATCAATTACACCATCTGCATGTATCATCCATAACGCATTATTACTTGTATCTGTATCAATTACACCATCTGCATGTATCATACATAACGCATTACTTGTATCTGTATAAATTACACCTTCTGCATGTATCATACATAACGCATTACTTGTATCTGTATCAATTACACTATCTGCATGTATCATACATAACGCATTACTTGTATCTGTATCATGAGATTGGATGCCCTCCTAAAAGTTTTGTGACAACATTCTCAGCCCTCTATTTGAATTATTGTAACAATACAATCATTTACAATATTTAATTAATTGTACAATATTTAATTAGTCGCAATTTATTTTAGTTCTATGAACGTGATCCAGAATATCTGCACGAGTGTTTAGTTTCGACGTGGTGGATAATTCGTATGAGTGTATAAAATGCAAATTAGAAAAAAACTCACTAATACACCCTGTATCCAACCAAACTTGAGTCCTGATGACGTCACTGGCTTATGAACCCCTGTCTCTGCATCCTTCTCGTCAACTAACTCTTCCCCAAGGACGTTGAAAGTGAGAGTGTTTGGACTGCTTGGTTCATGGAACTAAAAATTGGATCAAAACCTTCAAAAAGTTAAACGACAGTAATTGAACTATGAAACTATAGTTAATTTTCCTTGTATAAAGTTAATAAATCTGTCCGATAAATATGTGATAAATCTTACATTTCTTATAGAATAAACATTCTGTATTTCTGATCGAATATTTTCATTCTGATCTCTTTTGGGATAACATGAAAGCAGTCATATGGAATGGTGACAAAGATGGAACAGATCTTCGCCGAAGAGCTGCAAAATATTACTTGGCACAAATCAACCCACAGTTAGAAATCGGATATGTTAACTCAGCAATTTACAATGAACTGACGAAGTCGAAGTAGATCGAGAGAAGGCAAATCACCAATACCCAAAATGAGCAAAATGCTCGTATGGAATGCGATTTGACTTTTTCCTGTTCACAAGAAATCAGAGCTGGAAAAGAAAGTAGAGCAGATCATTTATATTCCGACAAAAACCACACTTTCTGGATAATGAATTGAGAGTGACGAAGGAATCGATGGTATTAGTAAAAGCATACTGACTTAGGCCCAGTCCAAATGTAAAACAAATTGTATTAAGCATGAATTATGCGGATATTATCGTCCGTTTCTCCCAAATATAGACATATAAAAAATTCGTCCTTCTCATAAACTTTGGTGCAGCTATGAACTTCTTGAACCTACTCGAACAAATAAACTGGCTTTCAGTTGGTTTTCGGCACAAAGGTTATCACAACTGACTGTTTGGAGGCAAGATTTTTCTTTCCCAAAAATCGATCGCGACATGACCAAATTGAACTAGCCAGACGCCTACATGCACATTTTCAGCAGGCAGACTGCATACAAAGTTATCTTCCGTTTTTGACGTTTTAGAATTGGGTGGATTAGGAGTCATCTCCTTCTTATCAGGTTATGCCTGGAACCAAAGGACTGTTACCTATTAAATGTTGACTGTTGACGAAACTTTTTCGACCTTTCTCCATTTTATACTCTTTGACTCTTTAGAGACTGAGACGGACGTGGATAAAATCCAGAATCGGTGACAAAGTGAACTTCTTCTGGAGGTTCCATTGATACCAACTCAGTGTGACTGTTGAACAGCAATTAATAGAGGAAAACTACTAAGCATAAAGCAATAGAGTGGTGTGGTTATTGATAGAGATCTTCAAGCTACAGCATTGCCCTTACAATAACTCACAAACATTGAACACATCGACAAGCAAAGGTTATTAAGCCGAGATTTCGGACACGACGAGCGGTTGGATTATTCATGCTGTCAGATAGATTGGTCCTGTTACAAGTGGTATAAATATGGATGGTCTGACATCTGCAGATTCTGACGGACGATTTACCGGCTGTTTATGGAGAACTGAAGCGAAAACTGAAGCGTCCGTACTTGCGAACAATCTCACCCTGCGTTAGCTTGCAGTTGACCTACACCCACTTGGTTGCCCATATGGGAACGAACTCTTCTGTTGTGTTAAAGTCAATAGTAAAATGACGAGAAGAGAGTTGAGACAAAAATATCCGAGTGCAAGCATCTGCTAAGTCACTACCTGCATCGAACGTCCTATCGTTTAAAACAATTGCTGAAAGGCATTTAAATACAGTGGATATAAATTGATATTGGTTTCTAATTTAAAAACCTCTTCTTGCCATACATTAATACGTGTTCAACATTTCGTAGCATTAAAGAAAAGACATCGCTCAAGTATTCTCTTCACTAGATAAGTTCGTCTTTAAATTATCTCATATAAATATACCCAAAATATGCATTGTCGGAGGTTTAGTTTTCTCATATATATCGCTTGTGTATTAGAAATAATTCCTATTTATGACATTTTCATGCAACAAGGAATGTTATGTATCCTCACAACTAGTAATGTAATGCTTTTTTTCCCTTGTGGACTAAGGGTTATAGAATAGATCCGATCACCCGATTGTGAGATTTATTCTCACAGTTGACAAAGTGTTACAGAATAGGAACGAATGTGATTTTGTGTGTTACTTGTCAAGGCTCGTAAAAAAAAAGTAACAAAGAAAAGAGTGTAGCCAGCAATCTTTATAAAAATTTAACAAATAATTATTTCCTTATAAAAACATGGTAAAAGTAAGGTAAAGGAATTACGGTTTATGAATCAAATCCAAAAAATAATCCAATAATTAATAAATATAAGTCAAAAAGTCCTAAATGAATCAAAGTTCGAATCCCGATGAAATTCCAAGATGGAAGGCGATGACGTTTTTAATGATATGCTTTGACCTGATGTGTCAACAGTTCTTTTGTTAAATCACAAAGAAATAATATTCCTGTTTAGAATTTCTAAATAAATTTTTAAAAATACTTTAGTCCAAGAATTCTGATGAGCACTAGTATTTTCCAGGAAAAAATATTACTAATTACAAAAAAAAATAGAAAAATTCAACTCAAACGGGTCACAACAAAAACACATTTGAGCTCCAAAGGTTAAAAGCAAGACTGACTATTTCTTCTTAAGATAACGACTACATAGTAAATTAGGACGTTAAACAGTTTCTGGATGGGTCTCTTGATCACCTCTTCTCCGAACAATGTAGAAATATTATATACCTAAGTATATTTACTCTACTTTAGCCTTAACTAGAATCAATGATTTTCTTTCTCTATGATCCTGAGTCAAGGTCATCAAAAGATACAATGTCTCACCTACTGGCTGTTTATCAGGACAAAACAGAAACGAACTGTATTTCGGAGAGAAAAAATCAAATCCTGTAGACAAAATTATCATTACAGTAACATGTAATGGAATAAAATACAATATCTAAAACTAACAAATAAAATAATCAAATTACATGTACATAACACGTGTTCTTCCATTTCACTATAAGTTGTTTAATGGGCCTGATTGTGACATTGTTCTCACTGTGGACTAAGGGCTGTAGGGAACGCCCGATTGTGATGTTTCTCCCCCACATCCACTATGTGACTAATGGATGTAGTTGTAATGTTAGTTTCCCCCACCATAGATTAAGGGTTGTAGAAAAGGTTCGATTGTGATGTTTGTTCCCTCCATGGTAACTAAGGGTTGTAGAATTGGTCGATTGTGTTGTTTGTTCTCTCACTGATTACTAATCGTTGTATAATAGGCCTAATGTACCCTTCTGTAGATCTTAAGATGCAGACGATATCTTTTGCTGTGGTATACTTCATGTTGTGGTCTTTCAACATAGGCCTAAGGCTTTTTAAAAGAGAATTATTTAGTACAACTTCTGATGTTGCAGTTTAATAATTTTACAGTATCTGTATCGAGTATGATCTTTTGAATTTGCGATATCATTATCTTTCGTATTTTGAAATTGCAATATCATTATCTTTCGTATTTTGATATTGCGAAACCATTATCTTTCGTATTTTGAAATTGCGATATCATTATCGTTCGTATTTTGAAATTGCGATATCATTATCTTTCGTATTTTTTTTCTCATGCTACATATTTACTTTAGGTTCGAGTCGTTAATTTCAAGGTAATTTTGGCAAGGTTTCTGCACTTTTCTATTTTGATGTGTATATAGTATGTGTACAGGACTATGAATGTACACGTAACCCCATACGTATATACTTAACATAATATTGATGTTACATGTATATTTTGTTAACAAATGTGGGATATTTTGCAGATTTGAAATATATTTTACCGTACAAACTTATATACCGCACAAAATAGTTTATGTAATAAAAATAAAAATGGAGGTAAAAAGTAAGTAAAAGATAGAGTTAAATATATCCTTATCAGCCCGTTTTGCCATTTTTTGCATTTGAAATTTTCTCTTTAGAACAGGATAAGTTTGTTATGTATCTTTTCTAAACTATGATATGGATCATATCCTAAAATAGATTATTCGTTTGTAACTATGAACGATAAAATTGTGACACAAACTGCATGGAGCGCTTTGTAGACCCAAATTGACCTGCTGTAACTGCGCAAGGTAAATATTTTCAGCCAAGACAGTAACACAACAAGACAGTGATTTGTAGCGTATCATGGCACTACATCATAATATGATGATAAATTTCCACTACGGCCAGAAGGGACTCAAAAAAGAAACATCAGTGTATCTACATATTGATCGAGCAATTCTGACAGATAAAACCTATGTACTAACTCAAACTCCTATTCTGTCGTAAATGAATAAAAACAAGTTGCAATTTGATGAACAAAATGAATTCGACGAGTTGGCTTATCGATTGCTACGATGCATTACATCTAGATATTCCAGAAGTTTAATGTGAAAAGCAAATTAAGCTTTCAGAAGTGTCGAAAAGTAAAATATAAAAGACACTATTTCAGTTACATATTTTTCTGTTTCAATACATTTTTGTCAATGATATGGCAATAAATATTCTCTTAAATATTCGTGTAAGAGGAAATAACGGAAGACGGAGGTTCCCAACATAGAGAAAGGTCTATTCTATTTCTAGTTAAAACTCTAAATCCTGAATAATATAGTAATCGTTTTCATTATTCTGTGTGTATTTTATTCGTTATAGAAGCTTACATGCAATCACCCTTGCTTTTGAATTCATACAGGAGAATATTTCTCGGTCTGTAAGTCCAACATCTGCGTGCCAGTACAAAATTATGTTGGCCTTCAGTTTGGAAAGTCTATTAAGATGACCAATAACATTATAAATGTCATACAGAATTTTTTCCTGATGTCTTGACATATCGTGCATTAATTAGATTGTGAACCTTCGTTATCTTTGGTTTATGGTAATGATAATGCATACATCAAACGTCATGTGTTATTCATTATCAAGAAAATTAAGAACATGTCTTCGGGAAAAATAATACGTGGTTACAGCTGCTTTATGGTATCTAGGCAATTGTAAATTTTCTGAGAGCTTTATTTACAAATTTCAGTTACCATGAATGTGCCCTCTTCCGCGAAATAATGCTTACTGTGCAGCTCGAGATAACTAGATCATTCAAGCATATCGCAACTCTGGTAAAAACGGGATAAGAACTTATTATGACTTCGTTTCTTAGTAAATAACGAAAGCAAAATTTTGATAATCACAATCACTGATATGTGAACGAAAATAACAGTCATAAAACAGTATGAAAAACCACTGAATCTGTTGAGATTTACGACCTGCCGTAAATCAGCATCTCATGAGTTTTGTTTCTGCAAATTTGATGACATTTTAGACTTTTGTTCATCTATTAATTTATTGGCATTTATTGAAAGGGCAATATTGCTTATACGTTCCTATGCAATTCCCCTTACATTGGATATACCGTAAGCTAGGTAAGGAAATTCACACCAACCTATTCATTATTTAGTAATTTTGGATACTTCTTAACTCAGCTATGTAAAAATACCTTTTAGTGAAAACTAAATGCTCCAACATTGCCGATCAGTAATTACGATTTGATTACTTCAAAATTGGCGTATTAAACAACTAAACTTACGGTACAAGCGTAGGGATTTACATCTTTAACATGGGTATATTTGTATATAGATTAACATACCGGAAATACAACGAGAAAGGGCCACTTACCGGTGTTATATGAATAACACAGGCATATACATTTATTGTGGTAATTACATACCTGTACATAAATATCCAAAATATCAGGGTATACCCATCACTACAACGAATTCCCAGTGAAATAAACCAAACTGAATATTGTTTATGATCATTTGTATCAATTATTTTTCAAGTGTATTTGGACAGAAACTTTGAGTAAAATTATTAACATTGAAGTTTTCTCTAAATTGAATTAAAACTAATCTTTCATTGGATTGATCTTTCATTAAATTATATTGGAAGTAATATCCACTAAAATATATTGAGATTAGCTTTATTGTTTTCATATAGGGACTATATACTATCTGTGCTTTTACAAACGAGTAAACATCTCCCTTTCGTATTAAACATTATTTTCAAATGCCAAGTCAGCAAAACAATACTTCGTGGCTGGATTATTAACATTTTTCTGATCGAGTAAGCCATGATTCAGCCGCTTCAATGGGATCCATAAATGCTAATGAGGTGAAGTCTGACGAAGGCAAACAGTCGCTTCCATTAAGAATAGATAAAACCTCTTCTTTTTGTCACGGGATTGACACAATCAGGCTCAAAGACCTTACCATATTTGACTAGGAGAATGTCCAAATCAGTATAAATAGCGGCCTAGCTTGTGTTAAATCAGTTTGTTCGTCCGAGAGTCAGAAGAAGTTCGTTTTGTCATTCTTATAGATAAGAATCGTTTTATTTGTAAATTTCTTTAAAGAATAAGTACTTTTAATGCTAAAGACATCTACGGTAAACTTAATAGTTTTGCAATAATATGTGAGTCCTTTTTATTATATATTATAATGTAATAGAATGATCAATTGTTTTAAAGAATGTTTATTCATTTGTATTTGAGGTAATTATTCTGTTGAAAAGATGAATTCTCAACACACTTCATGATTAGATTTAATTTGGAAACACAATTTTCTTTAAGTACTAAAAAAATAATGTTTAGTAACCTATTCCATTTTAAACTGAGTAAAATATGTTTCTTCAAAATGATTGTTTCATTAATCGCATCTATTTATGTTTGCTCTTTATGAAGCTGGCAAGAACGAAGGGAAAGTATATGTATTTATATATAATCTAAATAAAGTTTGTTCGTCTGATGGTCAAAAGAGCTGCGTTTGTCATTCTTACAGGTTTCCGTATCTCTTTCACTGACAAGCTTTCCCCAAGATTTAGTCGTATCTACACTATTAGGAGTGACACCCCCTTCTTAAGAGAACATGAACTCTCTCTCTCTCTCTCTCTCTCTCTCTCTCTCTCTCTCTCTCTCTCTCTCTCTCTCTCTCTCTCTCTCTCTCTCTCTCTCTCTCTCTCTCTCTCTCTCTCTCTCTCTCTCTCACACACACACACCATGGACCGAGTCAGTTCTTAAGTCATGAGTAATTCCTTCTCACCTTCTCATAGCAAGAAATGAAAAAGATTTTGATAAAATAATCTTATCATAATACTTGTAATATAAAAGAAAAGCTAACTTGCAAGTTAGATCTTTACATATATACTTAATAATTCATTTTGGTCAATTCATCTTTGTATCAAAACTTTTCTCGATAAAAATAAATACGTGTTGCAGAGCACAAGACAGTGCTCTCATGAATAACTATATCACTCGCCTGTGCACTACAAGTAAATAAGTTACCGTCTTGGCTGACATATAACGTTCTGTTATCGACTCATAGTGTTATTAAGGCGAGATGTTTTACATTGTATATATTTAAAACTGTAATTTAAGTATGCATTCAAACGTTATTTGAAATTCATCCTCGACCGTGTATATAATATACGACTGTTTAGAGCTCGCTTTCATGTTCTTGTAAAAACAATCGGATATCGTAAGGTTATCGTATGACTTGTCACCTTTACTGGAAATAATGCTATATGTGTCTGTTAGTCTCAAATAGACTTTTCTATTTGACTTTGGTAAGGTTATATGAAAGAACATTACCAAAACACAGGGCACGACTGCTACTATAATATTTGCAGTGTTATCTGAATGATTTAAGAGGATCAAAAATTCCATTATACGGTTGCCATAGGAATCTTGGTGTGGTAACACTTATTACAATAATTAATATGACTTTCTAGCATCCAGCTCGTTATTATTTATTCTTACGTAAGTCTGCCTTCGTGCATGTATGTATGCACCTGTCCGTTGGTACCTATTTTTAGCAAGGTATTACGCGCACAATTTATTTATACACATATCGGTATATGAAGAACTCGCTCGTTAGAAAATCTATGTATGTATATGATAGTCTCTCGCATGAGGTATCATGGTTCCTGGCGCCATGATTATTCAAATAATGAAAAGCAAGATGCCAAAGATGATTAAAGTGTTCATTTTGATAGCTAAAATTGAGGGAATAAATGAAACTCGCCGAGATTAGATTCAATTTCTCTATAACCAGCATTCGCACAATGCGCTCATGTAATAAGATCACAACGTATGTTTCTTTATGACTGTATTTTAGGTCTTTATCTGTGCCCGTATTTATCTCTGAAATACACCTATATGTGCAACATGAGATATTAATTATCATGTCTCATGCTTTTTTCTCATGTCTTCTTAAGTTCTAAGCACTTTTGGACTACATACGCGGTAGAGGCTGTTAGCTTTTTGAAGCCACCAATTATGACAATAAAGCCCACTAACAATCAAAATATATACATTATTAACCACACTAGAAAATTAACAAACCGAGCCAGATAAACAAATTGACAAAGAAACGACAATTACGCCCGACATATTACTTCGTTGAAGAGCAACGTGTACCATGGTCCATATGACAATAATACATTTTTAAAAAAAAGCTAGGAAAAATGGTCAGCCGATCATCCACAATGTAGGTGAAACATAATGTATACCTAGGCAGCATAAATGTGTTTTCTTACCAGTATAATCCCTTACATATATATGACATGAAATAATGCATTTATGATACCAATAAAAAGAGCGAGGATGAAACATGGAGATAAAATATGGATGTCTATTCAAAGAGACATTTACCCGATGGTGATTTACGTGTACCAGTTTAGGGCTACCTTAATATTTAATTTAGATCTTTCGTGAAGTGCGTAGCATAGTCAACTGAACGATTGAATCCAATCAAATTCCTACTTTCCAACGGATTCAAATAATCATCGACTCTTCTCTGACTCTTAGCTCAACTTGCGAACTTTGAAGTTTACTTAGTCACAACCCTGCACAACTTCCTATAGGTTGCCTTTCATCGCCATTGTGCTGTAACTTTAGACACGTTAATCATGAACGTCATATTTGATCACAAAACATTATGAATTATTGTAGTAGTACTGGCGATAGTTTTTTTATACCTGGAAAAAATCTGCTTAGCCCTTTGACTCTTCCGTAGGATATTAATTAGGGTCTCGTCCACTCACAAAATATATAGTAATGTGGTGTGTATTAAGCTTGCTTGCATGGTCTAAAGGAATTTTCTCATACAAAGCCACCATGGGCAATCCAGTGCATGATGATGTGTCATTTTTCCCTCAACAAATTACGCTTTAAATTTAATTATAATGTCAAAAGTACATACCATTCATGTCGATTTAGTACATGTAGCAATAGTTACTGGGAAGATAAATATGTATTGTTATGCAGAAAAATAGAGAGGGAGATTTATACATTGATTGATTGATATACTCACAATCTCCTTCTCCCGAAGTTGGTAGAGTGTTGGTCTCTGCCTGATATCCTCTACAATGATACCAGCAAGGTCTCTATAATGATCTACATGCGGCAATGCTTCTATCGTATCATTGAATGTTCTCTCCGACTCAGGGATGCTGCCTTCACTTGTCAATGAGAATACAGAAACCTTATGACCCCTAGAGGGTGGAACCAGATACACTGCATCAAGGGATGATGTCCCACCACCCGGATTAAAATAGTACCCGTACGATCCCGTGGAGATTTTTCTTGCGGTGGAGCTGTCCTGAACAATGAAACAGGGCTGCATAGGTAACCGCTGATCAGGATGGAATTCGTCCTTAAAAGACACCTTTTTAACTTGATGTTCAGTAGGTCTGTTGCTCTGCTCCAATTCTGATTCCTCAGTCAAACAACTTTTCTGGTCTAGTATTTCATAAACTTCTCTTTGTTCAGAATTATCTATGTTGCTTAGAAAACCCAAACTTGTTTCTTGGGTCATTTCAGTTTCCATATCAATATTTTCAGTACAACACAATTCTAGTGATACGGTTTTTACATTAGGCTTGATTTCTGCTTTTTTCTTTTCTATGTTGTTATCCGTTTCAGACCCGATCACATGAGTGAATGGTAATTTCCCTAGCGATATTTTAGGCAAGTGTTGACCTGTTACACCAATCCTTCTCTCCATTGCATGATTCTCAATGGCTGAGATAAACGCTTCTCTGTCTGAAGAAGTCACAACATCGGAACATTTACTGGAGGGTTCAGACGCTCCAGATTTGGGATTGCTCTCCTCAATGACTACCCCTAAATGTACCTCAGAATCTTTGGGCTGTATAATGATTACTGGGGTTTCCATTTGTTTTCACCCTTATTTGTGCAATAGCTCACGGCAGTCGTTCCATTAGATGGTTGCCTATTGGCATTCTGTTTTCAACTTTTTGCATCTGAATTATCAAAAGTGCAGCTTTTCTACTATTTTCAAATTTGACAAGCAGATATAATTCACAAGTAACGCTACCACAAGTTCATTTTTTATGCTGTTGTTAGAAAGCGCTTTCAAGATTACTTCAACAACATAAAAAGGCTTACTTGCTGATTATGACAACTTTACGAGTATATATAGATCTGAATTGACGTCATTTGCTAACGCTAGTTGTTGCTCTTTTTGTGAATTTGTAACTTCAAACATAAACCACAAAAGTCTTTAGTCTGGCAATAAGAGTAAAAAAAACTGACCACAACCTGAAGGTAATGAGTTTGCTGTTGGGCGGGAGGAGGAGGAGTCATAACATGCGCACATCGTGTATTTTGCTGGTATTTACTTTTATCTGTGAAGACGTCAGTCATTGCATGCACAAAGTAACTGCTTTTGACTTGTTTACAGAAAACGTTTAAAGCAATCCTTGACAGGGCTTTGTAACGTCTGTAGATATGTTATATTATCTTGACAGGTATGCATCCCAAACAATAAATCAACCTCATCTTTGGAACCATGAAGGATCGGGTTTCCACAGGTAAGTAATTTATTCTAGCAGTTGACGTACTATTTCTCCAGTCTTTTTAAAATGAATAATCAAGTCTTTCTGTAGAAAGGTACGCTTTCTTGGGAAATGACAAATTCAACTAAACAAGCCTACAGTATATGCATATAATGTGTTTTAAAACTCAAGTTTTGTTATATTAGCATCGAGTTATATATTAGTAGTCCATAGTTTGTACGAAAATTTGTAAAGAATGTTGCAAACATTGTCATCGATTGTAAATTTTCACTGTACGTTAATTCATAACGCAGGCTCTTGAAATGCTCCATCCAATGTGTCTAATATATTTTTTATGGTATCGAGCGCTAGAGTAGAATGTGAGGCTTCACGGCAACAAAAGGGATCATACCTTAAAAAATGAGGTGATATTACAGAACCTCGCCGAGTGGTCTAATGTATTTGCCTTTGCAGATCACTCAAACATCTCACCTCTCTCCAACTGAAATCAAGTCTTGGCTCGACCATCGTATTTTTGTGTGAAAGCTTGCCTGTACCTTCCCGTTAGTCGACAGTTCTTTTCGGGGTCTTTCTGGGGTTTTCCTGAACCAGACATACTGGCCGCCATGTATATATTATCACGTGCTGAAAAATGACGTTAAACTACATATGACGAACCAAGCCAAACACATGTTCATATTAAGTCAATTTTCATAACAGATAATAATTCCATCAGCGTCGTCTGCATTGACTTTTTCATTTGTATTCGCAGCGAGATTCTCATTACGTTCATTAGAACAAAACGTATATCTTCGCGAAATGAGCATCATAAAAATGAAGGAAAAAGGTAAGAGACATTTGCGTTGTAAGAAAACTCATACCCCGTTTTTATGCAACATGGACACTCGTCGAGGACACGTTTGCAGGGGGGTTAAGAAACAAGATTCTTGAGGTTGATGATAATCTCAATAATCTTAGAGAATAAATTTCTTCTCACATTTCAAATGTAACAGAAATAAATAAACACAGAAATACAGAAATAAATGAGAAAATTTTGAATCTAATGATGGATAGATGCTTTCCTTTTTATTTATTTATTTTGTGTTGTTGTTATTTCATACCAGGCCTGATTTACTGGATTTTTTAATAGCAATAAGTTTGATATGTCATCAACAAAATCATGTTTTCACTGTGATCGATAGACACTGACAGCGTTATAACAACATAATTTGATCTGCTGTTTTGACATATACTTGGTCTAGTGATAAGTGTGGCAACAAGGCTGGATGGTTTGAAAATGCATATTATAAATATAACAGGATATACAAGCGAATTCTTGGAACTAAAGTTCTAAAAAATGGTATGCAGTTTCTATATGATCCTGAAAATGTTTTCAATGTAAATTTCAGTTAATTACTAGGGCCACTTTATAAATATTATGTATTTCTTAGTGACTAAATTTTACTAAAATAAACCATCCATTTCTCATTTACCCAAATTATGGACTAAATAGCCTACATTGTGGTGATGTGTTATGAAACCTCATGCATTTAAACATAGGTCTTTTGCAATCTTATGGCTTGTTTCAGCTGTATAATACATACTTTAGTAATTTTCTACACACACACACACACACACACACACACACACACACACACACAAACACCGACACATACACGCACGACATTAAAGTATGATAATTTAATAAAATCTGAAGGACACTGGTATTTTAAGATGGACAAATGAATAAATAGACTGTTATATAGTTATTATCATATATGCTAGAACTGAAAGTAACACTGCAAAGTTATTTCTTCTTGATCTGTCTTCTTTCATTTATAAACGTTTTTCCAGCTAATATGAATGACCGAGGAGAGAGATCAATTTTTATGACTATGTTAAAATAACAAATATAATGTGTGTGTTTCTTTGCAATATACAGTTGTCTGTACCGTAAGACACCATTATTCAGACAATGGAAACACTTCTGTCTAAATAGGGCCAACGACTCAGATTGAAACGTAATAACTTGTCTTTCCTGCAAACCACCACCCACCCACCCATCATTTTCCACCACATCATATTCATTGAAAATAAGCGTTACCCTTGATGAAACTCATTAAGTCGCATTGCTTGCTCTAGAAGAATGCTATAGATATATGTAGGTATGGCAAATATTCGCAGTTTCTTTTTGTTTCAAACATTAAAAAGATGTTTCAAATAGAACTGTAGTTACTTAGTTTATAACGGTATTTTCAATACATTATAACCTACATTGTACTCGGGAATCGGACAAAGTGTCGTCCCAAAAGTTAAGCCTATTCTCCCAGAGTAGACTAGCAGAATATCGAACCCGCAACCATCGGATTCTGAGACCCAGCAACTTAGGTACCTCAACAGCTTACTTGTACCTGTAGTCTAAGATTTTATATTTAGATCCAGTTGTGACTACATATGAAGAATGATGCACAAAATCGATGTTCAGTTATGACACCGAGTTGCAAGTGTTATAAATACATCTAACTCAGGTCTTCAATGATCTAAATTTCTGACGCTGGTTGGATATATTTATGTGCGCACTTTTATAGTTTAAACAACGCTTTCAGTAATTGTGACCTTCTCACGTGTCTCACAACCGTAACCTCGCACTTTTCTAAGTCTGATTAGCAGATGAGCAGTTTTTTGTCCATAGTCTTCAGATCATCTTGGTCATTGCAGTAATGTTATACAAGGGATGTTCTGGCCCAACACCATATTTTCTCTTGAACGACAACATAAGTTTTACCCAACCCATCCCCCGCCTTCATCGGTCCCTCAAGTTAGTTTAAACAACTAGGAAACACTACTATATTGAGGCAAGTGTCCATTGCATAATCGTTTACTCATTGAGAACCTGTTATTGAATCGTCGCCGTCGTCAAACAGAACAGGGTTTGATCCAGAAACACCCCTTATAAGATTACTCATATATTTCAGACCAAATTGTACTATAAAATTGATAGCAATTTAACTGCACCTATATTTGGATATTTTACACAAAAGTGCTAGAGGTTTCTCTAGAGATGTTCACGTTTCAGCTTTTCAATAATATAACTCTCGTCATCATGACGAAACAAGTACATATATTTTACTGCTGATTAAGGAATTAGGTTCTAACATTTTGATAAAGTTTCCATGAGAATCTGTTGTCTTGTTACAAACAAAAGACAACTTTAGCATGTTTTTATTTTTAAGTATGTGCTATATTTTCCGTTGTTAAGCTCAATCGTCATTTGCTTACCCTGGACGAGAATTCTCTTCATCTTTAATGTCGTATCCTTCACTGTAATATCTTCAATTGTATTTCATACTTCACAGAAAATTTACCGATAGTTGTTTCTCATATTTCAAATTTATGTTTGGTGTCATGTCAATTACCATTTCATCTTTTACTCGAAGTAAATTGTTGACCTCGTATATGAGATAGCAAGTCGTTGTTGCTATCTGACGAGACGCGTTTTGTTCTCATAATGTTTTCAATTTATGTTGTTGATTGCTGATAACGCAATACCTGCTCCAGATAATATCAGCAATAATGGCTTAGCTACTGATGCTATTCCTGCTGTTGTTGACACAATCGGCATGTAATTTAACACGTTTAGGATCCTGCTGTAATATTTTCTGGCACGTCTAATACAGTAACGTGTTTTATGATAGTATATGTAATATTTGATCAGTTAGTTACAATCGCTGTCTGAGAGACTAGATGATATATGGTTCAAGTAGATTACACATTTTTAGTCATTACATAAACTGCTCTAACAAATTTTAACGCTCAAAAGTAAGCATTTACTCATCAACAATTATATTAACCAGATCATTAAGTTTATTGTTAAAAGGACCAGCAAGAAAGTTTTTTATATTCATCATATGCCTCAGATGATGTATCTCCATACGTAACATTAAAACTTTTATATAGATCACAATGTGAAGGATCTAAAATCGTTGGTATTTCGGTGACATCTTTTACGTTACCTTGGTAAAGATCTTTCACATAATTAATATAATCTAATATTTCTGTTAGATCTTTAAACTTAATGTTTTACGCACTATGTGTTCTGCTATTATTGCATATGCTGTTGGAAAAGACAAAAGTCCATGTTTATTGTCCAAGTTGATATCATCTGCAGGTAAGTTTAGATACCAAATAATCCAATCGTTTATATTTGTATGTTTTGGTTCTATCGCCATCTTTTCATATTTATTTTACAGTCTTTTAAAGAAAATGTTTTGACAAGATGACGGTCATATATATATATATATATATATATATATATATATATATATATATATATATATATATATATATATATCATCATCATCATCATCAACAGATTTAATAGCATTACTAATATTTCCTATGTCATCGAGTGTTTGATAAAACAAATCTCTCTCAACATTGTTATAAGAATCAAACGCTGAATCGATTGTATTTACTGATGTCAGTCCCTCATTTATTTGTTCAGAATAATATTTATGTGGTCTGCGTTTGTCAGATAATCTACTAATATCAGATATGCTGTCGCTAACGGATTGGCGTTATCATGATTACATTCTACCTCAAATAACGTTTTGATATCAGGATTGTCGAATCCCAGCTCATGAAATATTCTACATTTAGCAAAACTATCATTTATCCTACGACTTTATGTGGGTCGAGTTTTAGATCTGCTAGTTCGTCAAATTCATCATGAACGTTTCATTCTTTTTTTTTCTTGTTTGTCACCACCATGAGATTTTGCTTTCATTGTCACATCTGTTAATTGTCATAAAAGTTTCCTTGTTTATTTCAAGCAGTGTATTTGTCAACAGCGGTGTTCCTCGAAATCATTTAGATAACACAACATGCTAAAATAATATCAAAGTCTCGTATAACTCTTTTAGCTTTCTGCCTCGCATACCAGTAAGTCAGAAAACATTGCTTTCGTTTTCTTGCAGTTCAGGTAATTTCAGTGCTAAAACTTTTCATTCTAGCGATTTCATTAAGTGCTTAAACTTCTCTAAAGCTTTCGGGGTCTAGATGATCAAACTCAGCTATTTCTATGTTTGTTTCAGGAGCATATATGGTGCTGTAAACCTCTTGTGCAACTCTGACTGAGGATCAGCAGACATTATAAACGATATTTATACTAAATTATGAATCTTGTGCAGCTGAAACATTGTCAGACCCAAGTAAGGACATTCTTTGTTGACAACATATATCCAAACGTAAACGTACTTGTTAACCGTGTTAGAATCACCAATATTAAATTGTTGACTCGTTGAGATATAAACAGAGTTGTCTATGTTATATTATCTGTTGATTCCTCTAATCTCCAGTTGTATATGCGGCCGACACCAGCATGTTATCGTTCTCATAGCCGAAACTTCCATACGGCAACAGCTGTTGGAAACGGTATTTTTATACAATATAAACTTTGCTTTTAACACCATTTTCCACTCAAGACTTTCCGATATAGCTCTGTTAAACGAAAAAGCATAATTTGGAATATTACCAGGGTACTGTGTTAAAGCTGTCGCTGTAAAACCCCATATAACTGACGTATAGCGATCTGGTTGTAGGATATTAACAACACTATCAGCATAAAGTTTATATACTACATCAGATATAGCAACAGGACATATGTTGACGTCATTTTATTTGCTACCTTGTCGATGACTATGTAATTGTACCTCCGGTTCAAGTAATGCAAAGAACATCAGCTGATATACCTGCAACAACTGCATTATTCGCCACGTCGAAGTAAGATTTGTAAGTCAGATCAAATGAGATACTTGATAATATGTTGTTGTTAGTTAGTTTGCCTATCCTTGTCTCTCCAAGATGTTGCTACTCGTATTGTGGTATAGCCCGTTATCATATCATTGAAGTAATTGTTGTTTGTTAGTTTTGATGTTGTTGTTGGAAAGGCAGTTGGTGTTATCTGGTTGACTCCCATGTCAAGATTACCTGTGATTGTGTCGCTGAATTTGTAACAAAATTTTTGTTTCTTTAACAAATTTTACGATTGCTACCGATATATATTATAAGATAGTACGACAAGGTGTTGAAGATTTGAAAGTTTTTTAAAGAGTTATAGGATATGAAATATATTTTACAACTGCAAAACATTTTAAACAATGGCGAAAGAAATCGAAGACGAGAAGATGAATAAATGAAAAGACGAGCAGCTGATTATAGTCTGTGATATATAATTAGAAAAATTTGGATATGTTACGGTTGAAGACAAGTCAGGAAAGGGATTAAAGATCTTTAACTCAGCATGTAATATTATTGATTGACTGATGCTGCTAATCTCATCGAAGGAAGCTGCAAACACTAGCACACAAAAGACAATGAAATTGTTGAGATACTTGATCATCTAATATCAAGCAAATCTTTAACGACTGACAAGTATTATGTGTTACACAGCGGTCGGATTCTCTAACACAGACCTATTATGTTTTTATCTGCGAATAAAAACTAAAAATGTCGTCGATGACACTGTTACTTGACTCATCTCAGAAAACAAACAGCGCAAATCTTTCAGTTTTTTATGATCCGTAATCGAACTTGATACTATGTCCCCAAAGCAATATAAAATCGGGTTCGTATCTGCTACGGTCTGGCACTTTATGGCAAATGTTAAAACTAACGTCAGCGATGAAAACCGATGGCGTGGATCACCAAAACAATAAAATATCTTATAACCGCTGACAGTAGTGGCATATCATCTGAAAAGGTTGAGATTATTACTAGAAAGGATAACACTAGAAAACAAATCAAATTGTTTATCTCATATTTGCCAAAAGACAATTTGATCATTGTTCGGATTCAATCAACAATAATACGGACCTTACACATCTGCGACAATATCAAATGATAGCAGTCAAAATCACAGATATAAATACGATCTTGACACACTGTTCTATTACAACTGGGTGTACGCGGAATGAGGTAGCCAAGGACAAACGATTTAGGCCAAACGATTTAGCCCTGATGTTCCACCGGGTTCGTTAATGCAAGTCAATCCAATACAGATAATATAAGATCTTATTAGTGTCAAAAACCAAATATCATCTATCACGAGGACACGATGACACTTACCGATCATTCAGGTCGTCAGATTAATCATATCAATGAAATTATTACTTACTATTTTCATCTTTTTTTCTCATAAGTTTGTAAAAGAAAATGAAGCAACGAAAACTTTATCACAAAAGTAAATTCAACTGATAGCACATGGAGAATAGCAACAGACCTAGCAAACAGTTTCCGAGATATATAATTGTTGTTACAACAACACGAAAGGCGTGGCAGTAAATAATAAAACAATTCTGTTTTTGAATGCGCTGACGTAAAGTGAATATTCGTCCGAAATATCTCTAAGTAATGTCTTGAACTAGCGATGGAATGTAACGTTATAAATAATATCCGATACCTATATGTACATACACCTGATGGAGGCGATGCAAAAATATCAGGTCGCTGATACTGTATCTCATATATCAAGAGTTTTGATCTCTTTAACCAATATTTCATTTTGATGTGTCTAAGCACAGCGAAAGAGCTATTGGATCAACAGCTGATACTGAGGTAACATAGACGTTAGGAGCTGTTCCAGGAGCTGCTGGTTCCCCAGTTGTTTCCCAATAATAAGCTTACGCACTTGTAACATCTGATAGATCCATTAAACTTAACGCTGTACGAGGTAGTATTACTGCAGGTTTAGCAATACCAAATATTTTCTTGGATAAAATTAATAATGGAATATATCTTGCATAAAATTGATTTCTCACAAGGACAAATAAAAATGCTAGCAATATCTATAGCTAAACGAAAAGCTGTTTCACTAAAATGGAGTACAAAGCAGTCAAATGTTATCTGATCAGTGATTATAACTAATGTCGATAACACAAGCACGAACAAAATCCTATGACAAAATAAAAATAACCACAAGAACGCGGTCAGAGGTGGGTTTATAAGCCCGCTGATAGCCGGGAGAGCAGGAAGTTTATTACCATAGCTGGTATGGATGGGACACGGAATGCAGATAGATCCAATGCGAAGACGGACTCGTGGAAGTCGTGGCAGAGGAATGATGCTACTGTTAAACAGAAGATAAATCTGAGTATTTTCAAAAATATGTGTTATATGATAGATTAACGAAAGATAATAATTGCTTTGTTATTATTGTCCAAGATTTCCACGTTGGATCCGGAACTCACTAGGTAACTCTTTACAACAACTACTTTGTCACGCTTGATCTTCTACCAAGAGATGTCATTAAACAATACATCTTAAAAAAATAAACTATAACACTAATTAGCTTTAACCAGTTGTAAGCTCAGCTTGTGCTACTATTGTTATTTTCATCTTGCAGATGTTGAAGTCATCTTATGAACAAGTTAACTATTCAAAGATTATTCTAAACTGTAACTTGTTTCCTAGTATCAACAACGATTGTAAAGCGATACATTGATCGCAAACGATCTATAACTAATTTTGTCTAACATTAAGTGTAAAATGATAACATATTGTTTTAAATGCAGAACCAAAGACGTCGATTAAACAAAAGAAACAACCGCTAGTAACAAAGTAATATTAAAAATATCTGTGATGTATGTAGGAAAAGAAAGAGTATTTTCCTTAAACAAGTTAAATCCAGCTATACAATCACTGGTAGTCGTGCAATGCAAAGCCAGAGTGGTAATACTCCGACAATAACGTCCGACGATAAAATTATTATTGCCAGCGACTAAAATTAAATGAAATATAATTGCGACGATGTGAATAAATATCTGTCATGAACAATTAAGATAGTTGCTTATTGCCAGCGTTGCAATGACAGACGATTTTAGCGTTCTTGCTGTTATTAAAACTTGATCGATGATAACAAATTCGCTAGAAGATATTATTTTCAAGAAGGATTAAAAACTAAATAAAATCTGGACCAAACATGGACCAGTTTTTTTAAGAGCTGTTCGAGCAGTTTCTGAAACTAAAAGATCGATCGATAAAAGAAACGATCTACAAGAGGCTTACAGCAAAAAAGCACCAACTGATATATTGAAAATTTGCCAGCAATAATATCGGATCATAATAGCACTAAACACACAACGATTGGAATGACACCAAATGGAGCAATACAATTCAGGTTCATATATCGTTCAACGTTGGTGATCGTGTCAAACTTGTTTTAATCAACGAACATTTGGAAAAGGTTTTACTCCGAACTCGTCTGAAGAAGTGTTTGTTATCGACAAGATTTTAACAATAATGCCGATTTAACAGAATTCTCAAGATGATTATCAACTTTATGGCTGTTGATATGATCGAATTCTAAGCCAGTTTGGATGAGTCAATGAAAAATTCCAGACACAAAATGATGCGAAAGATATAAAGCTAGATTATTTTGTGCACCTGTAACTATGACCATCAAACGGTGACCATGTTATTGTCGGTGACCTGATTATTGACATAATACACAGCTAATTACAGCTGGAATGTCATCACTGAACAGTGTCCAAATAAATTTATGTAAAACCTATCAGTGTACTTTGCATCATCGCTGGATTATACTTTTATCTTATAACCAGCTGTTGTTATAATACCGAACGAAGTTTTAGTTTTAAGATTATTAATAACTATAAGTTCATTGCCAGCAAACAGGTTTTATTTTGGATTGCACCAGAATATTTCCTAGCACCTTACAAGACCTTTGATGATAATGAGTTGCTGGTATAAAATTGTCATCGTATAATATTGGGTTGTTCAATTTTTTAATTAATAATTTGGTATCGTACTATTAGATAAATATAAAAACACAATATTGTTTGATTTTGAAACTTGCAGATATCTCAAAATGAAGTTTGTTCTTGACACAATATTAGCCAAAATATTGCAACAGCATTTGCTGGATTTGACAATAGCTGGAGATTTGATAACCCACTTTTACTAAAAAAAAATTCTCATCAAAAACTCGAGTCGATTCTATTTCTTGTGCAAGGACCAACAATCACCCAAATAAATCCTCAACAAGGAAAGAACAAGAACATTTTCTTTGTGGGATCGCATACAACATTGTATGTACTGTTGATAAACGTTTATCAAAACCTTTTAAACTTTATTGTGGAGAAATTCCTGCTCTGTGGCTATTGAAAAATCTCATTAGTGTGGTTGACATGATTTTGCTAGATAGTATAACGAAAATGAAACCGCTTATAACAAAACAAGAAACAGAATTTACTTTGGCAAATTTATGTCATATTTGCGAGCAGGCGTTTCAAACCTATGATCGTGTAGAAAATTCACTCTCATATTATAGATACTATCGCGATCCGGATCATAACAAATGTAATCTTAAATATGCCGCACCAAATTTCGTTCCTGTTGTCGCACATAATTTCCATGGCTATGACTCTCATATTATCGAAAAAGCATTCGTCAGCAAAGATATAACTAACCGTCTAAAAATCAATAACAACGATAATATAAAATGCGTTCCAAACAATAATGAAAAGTATATGTCTGTGACACAAGGCAAGTTGATATTTATTGATAGTCTCCACTTCATGGCGGCACCATTACAAGAACGTGTGAAAAGATGTGGAAAGTTTGATAATTGGCTGATCATTTCGGTAACAAATTAATTTACTTACAAGAAAAAATATCTTTCTATTTGAATATCTTGACGACTGGGATATATTTAATAAGATAAGTTTAACTGATCGGGAAAGTTTTTTCTCCCTTAAATGTTGAAAGTGTCAGCGATGATGGCTATACTTACTCTCAGCAAATCTGGAATGATTTCGACTGCAAAACATTTGAAGGTTATCACGACCTATATATGATGTGTTGTTGCTAGCGGATATAAATTTAAAACATTCACAGATGTCATCGCTTATAACTACGGATTTTGCCCAGCATGGTATTACTCAGCACCAGGATTAAGTTGTGACGCATTACTCAAGTACAGTAACATACAATTAGAGTGTTAACAGACCCTAATATGTTTTGTTTCATAGATCTTTGCATCAGAGGAGGCATAAACGTAATAACAACAAGTAATTGAGCAACTATGATAAGAAATTGCCGTCGTTTTTCATAGTTTATTTGTATGACAATAACTTTGACTATGCAATGTTTGAGCCTATACAGTATGGTGGATTTCATTGAATACATCCAGAGCTGTTTTCCTAGAATCGGATAAAACTATCTGATAATATTGGTTATTTTGCTGAATTTGATCTAGAGCTTTCTGTGAAACTACATGACGCACGTAGCGATTATCGATTTTCTCCTGAGTCAATGCCGGTCGACTACAGTTGGTCATCAGAGCTACATCGTAATTACATCGTCAGCACTAGTTGTAAATCTAATGTTCCAAAACTAGTACCAAAATCTTTTTGACAAACGGAGATATGTTTTGCACTATAAAAATCTGAAACAGGATGGTCTGATGCTAGGAAAAGTTTATCGTGCGATAAAGTTTAATCAAGCGTGCAGCATGAGAGATTATATCGACTCTAATACTAGATGAAAAGTAGCTTCAACAAGAGAATTTGAAAAGTTTCTTCAAGCCCTCGTGAACAATAGCGTCCTTGGACAGATTATTGGAAATATTAGAAAGAGATTCAATATAGAAACTGTTGATAACGATGAACGTCGTAATGAACCTGTAGCATCTGATAACTTTGTTACTGTGAACATTTTTAATGAAAATCTTGTCGCTATGCATGATGGAAAGAAACACTTAAAGTTGAATAAAATTGTTTATGTTGGTATGGCAGAAATATCGAAATGGTTGATGTACCCATTTCATTACAATTTTGTTAAGGCTGGTAGGTCTAATGCAGAGATGCTATTTACAGATATTGACTCGTTGATGTACAAGATAGAACTTGATGATATTTACTAAGAATTTTATAAACACCGAGTTCTGTTTGATCTTTCTGATTATCCAACAAATAGCGGATATCACTGCGATGAAAATGACAAGTAATATGAAAGTTTAAAATAAGTTTACATGCAAATTATAGTGGAATTTATTAGACTACTTAGTAAATGTATTGCTTAAAAGTATCAGATAATAAGGTTAAAAAACGAACCAACGGGAAAAATAAATGTGGTTGGTAAAGTAATCGAATTTAATAATTATAAGTCGATCTTAGACGGTTTGTGTAGCCATTTTAAAATGAAGGCAGAAAAATCAAATTGTCATAACATTGAGACAGATGTTACAGTCTTTGCAATTTCGATAAAAAGATATACTATTCTGATGGAATTAATACATTTGTGTTGATATAAAAGGTCTGTTAGTGTTGATTTTTAGCAAGGAGGATCTTTTCTAGATTTGTTATTACAGTAAATCGCCAACGATTTCATTTCAAAAATAAGATAGTAAAATTTTGTGTGAGATATAAATCACAATACCAGCCACAATACCATAGAAACTGGCAAAAGGGAGTACCTGACGACCTGGTTGAATGACTTTGAATATATCGCATCTTGGATAATTATATTTTTCCATTATACATACCCCTGGTGAATCGCCAATTTTAGAGATTAAGATCGCTGTCCAGGCAGGAAGATTTTCAATTTTGCAATTGTTGCATTGTTAAGCTCGACACATTTTATAATAAAGTATACAACCTTTAAGGTTTGGAGGTATCTGTAGAGTTGCACCTGAAATTAGATTTTTATTAACAATTACCTGTTTAACTATATCTCGTCGCTTTAATTCTCGCAAGCACTCCACCAGTTATAATAGCTGCTGTCGCGGAACGTAAGGCAATATGATTATCGCATTCTTCTGATCTCAAAAACATGTCGTTTTCACCAGTCGATCGTTTGTCTGTACGCCACACGCTAACTGAGCTCTTACAAATCTACTGATGAAATGTAGATATATAACTATACGAAGCAGACTCTAATCTCTTTAGAGCTTCTGTTTTAATACATGTACTTATTCATTAATTTGTAAAATCTCTGAGAGTTATTAATAGCACATTCATTTCAGCAGTCAGATGTTTGACCTGCAAATCAGAGTGTTATTAACAGAAGACTGGAATTTTGTGTGAATGCTAGGTATAGTAATTTTGTGTGCAATATCAATTATAAATAATGCTAGCATTTTCATAATAAAATTTCTTATATAAGTGGTGTTTCTGGATCAAAACCCTGTTTTGTTTGACGACGGCGACGATTCAATAACATGTCCTCGACGAGTAACCCATTATGAAATAGACAATGATGCCTCAATATGTTGAATTTGCAGATGTTAAGACTAACAAGAGGGGGCCATGGTAGAGGGGTAAAAATGCATGTTGTCGTTCAATACAAAATAGGGTTTGTTGCCAGAATATCCCTCATAATTCGTACCTTCTTCATCAGCTTTGAAATCACTCTACATGTCTAATTATTCTGTAAGGGCAGTTTTTGAAACCATACAAAATTCCTCATATTCTGCAAAGGACAGAACTCTCACTTGTCTATCTTCCTCCTCCTTACAGTAACTATCGTTGTCTAAGCCGATGTTGTTACATACATACATACATACATACATACATACATACATACATACATACATACATACATACATACATACATACATACATACATACATACATACATACATACATACATACATACATACATACATACATACATACATACATACATACATACATACATACAGAGCTGTATTACGTTATCGATATATTCTACGATTTGTATAAACAAGCATGGAAATCTAATTTCGGTGGACATAATGACTACAATTGTGTTGATGACAAAGCCGTCAGCGTGGGAACTGCATAGAGCATTCACAGACTAAAACAAATATATTCTCTCTTTGAAATGTAATAACACATTAATTATATGAATCATTAAACATCTTAGGTCATTTTTTCAACTAAAATCTATTTTCAAAAAATAAACTGAAGGTAATTTGAGACGGATTTTGTCCAAAACATGACCAATCCCTCTTATAATGTTTTTTTGTAAACAGATCAATTCTTCTCATATTGTTCACACTAAACAAGACCAATCCCTCTCATACATACTGTTTATTGTAAACAGGACTAATCACTCTCATGCAGTTAATTGTAAAACTATAGCTAAAGTAGTTTGTTCACTTCCTAAGCTTAGTCACTTAAATTATTCTTTCTTTTTAAACTCAAGAATGTGCAGTCCATAACCTTTCCTGCGCTGATTCGATGCCAAGTTCGCTGGTAAATGGCACCCATCGCCTTCCTTGCACACAACAGCTCATATTCCATCACGACTGAGCGCGGATCACCAAAACTTGATGGGTCTGAATCAGTGATATATAAATTAGTGCGAAGCAGCCACACTCGCATGACGACCCAGTAATTAATTCTTATCTATCTACAGACATTCGGGATTCCAATGAAAGAAATCAAAATATAAAGAATTAATTATAGAGAATTATAAATATTCATCAGTCAGAACGAAAAGAGTGCTATTCCTGGAGTGTTTAGAAAGCTTGTTTTATATATATATATATATATATATATATATATATATATATATATATATATATATATATATATATATATATATATATATATATAAAGTTAATTACATTTTTAAAGACAATATCCTATGATAGTAGTTTGGACCTTAAAGATGTGTGTTGTATCAAACGCGTTCATAAAGTTCCAATGTTTAGTCAGAATATAAGTACAAAAAATATCACATGACCTAACTACAGGACAGGAGTTCTGAACGACCAAAATGACGTAATGTATGATTAGACAGTGTTTGAACAGTTGATCTTTTACTGATAAAGTGTTTGCGTAGTACCAAGATAGTTCATTCAACCTCCCATGACAACATTATTGTTAATATAGAAGTGCGTTTGTACAATTTCATTAAGGATATATCCTCGAATAATTTAGTTTAATACGACAAAAGCAACAAACATACACACTCTTAGTGCCCTGTCATAATCCATCTGACATTGGGAATCGTGTATATTCAGAAAAGAGACAGGTACCTCTATTTATTTAAACTTATACTTTGTAAGACGTTTTTTTTTGTTTTTTTTTGTTGTTTTTTTTTTTGTTGTTTTTTTATATAGTTTTATCTCAAGGCCGCAGAATGTTCCCGAACAGAAATTTGTATTTATTTATTTTTCTTTTCTCTCTTTATAATTTTGTTGTTAATTGTATGTTGTGAATAACTCAACATTGTATCTAGTAGCTGACCTGGTCCAAAATCAGGGACAACTTTGTAAACAAGTTTTTGAGTAAGTATCACTCTCTTAAGCAGAGTCAAGGACATTGTATGTAGAATACGTCATGATAGTCACATTTTATTGTGATTTTATTGATGGACCTTCTAAATATAACTAAGATTCTTCTAAAACAATGTACTAGTGACCTTTGTCCAGGGTTTAGTTTTCCGTCTTAGTGCAAAATATAAATTTTATTTATTTGAAAAGTAGAAATTCGTGCCGCAAGGATTTGCAGAATCGATTGTATTATTAACGTTCCCGGTTATTCATTTGGGATGGAATATTATTTATTCAAATTATTTATTCAATGGAAATACAAAGTTCTTTTCAAGAAAAACATTCTTGGAAATAGGGACTTGAATTTATTCTGCAATTTGAAATAAAGATATATTCTTGGATTGTAATATTGTGCTCCAAAAAGACTATTTGCACATCACCGCTACACAGGTACAGCATCACCTCAAACGTTGGATTTAATAAGAATTTCCACTATGGTTTATTCAGAACTTTTATCATCAGGACTTGTGACTTTAACTCTTTGATTATTTGTGATTTAATTCGCAATGCCGTATGGTCTATTTTACATTTTCACTTTGTTTTCTAGAGAAATATATTATTCGTTGAATTTTTCAAAGTTTGTTGTTTCTCACTGTGTAAAATTATATATTTTAGACCATAGAATCGTAATAGTGTACAAATGATATCAGTAATTACAATCTTAAATCATATTTGTAGAAATTATAATTCAAGTTTAATATGTAATCATCAAATAATATACATTTACCTGCATCATTGTACATCCACAAGAGATTAATGGTTTTGTGCTACGTGTTTTGCTCTGAAGTGTCTGCTTTTATCGTCTGAGATCACTATCGACGGTGTATCCGATAATGTTATGGAAGGTAACTTTGGTTTACTTGCCGTAGTGAAATGGGTATCTTTTACACCATCTACATAGTGTTTTAATGCTTCTATTTTCGTGCCTTAAAGCATGATTTCTAATATCTGTGATTTAACATTTCCATTATGTTCCGATGAATTAACTCTTTATGCGTCGAATTTTCCTTGTCTGTTTTTTCAATGTCCTCTCGATCGTCTTCTAGAACTTCAGTACTTGTGGAATTCTCATCAGGTTACTTTGAAACAAGTTAATAATGCTCGTCCTCGAATATGATATTGCTTTCTTTGGTTTTCGTTGCTTTTGCTTTAATTTTTATTGATTTTTTTAAAACAATTCTGAACTCATGTCAGCAAACAAACTCAATTCAAATGCTGGTGATTTGTGGGGGTTAGTGAAAGATGAAATTAATTTGTCCTAATGACCATCATGAAATGGCTGTTTGCAACATATTATTGCTAAATATATGTATATTTGCGTCACATCTCCTTCAATGTTTGCTAAATACAAGCAATCTTTACGGCGCATTTTATTGAGAAGAAGATGGTTTTCACCTTAATATGTTAAGCGCATTTTCTTTGTTTTGTCGATGAAAAACGTATTGTGGTCTGCTATCCTCTCATTTTCGGTTATTATTATTATCACTATTATTATTAGTAGTAGTAGTAGTAGTAGTAGTAGTAGTAGTAGTAGTAGTAGTAGTTCTTGTTCTTGTTCTTGTTGTTGGGCTTAACGCCATTTTTCAGCACACGATAGGCTATTCATGGCGGCCAGTATTAATGGTGGAGGAAGAAACCGGGAAATTACCGGAAAGAACCACCGACCCACGAGAAGCTACTGGCAAGCTTTCTCACATATCCACATATCGCCGAATCCTAGACTCGAACTCACACAGACAGAGGTGAGATGGCAGTGATCCGTAACAGACAGCGCTTTAGACCACTCGGCCACTCGGGGCCCCCAGTAGTAGTAGTAGTAGTAGTAGTAGTAGTAGTAGTAGTAGTAGTAGTAGTAGTAGTAGTATTAACCAAATCCTTGATATTTATATAATAGTAACAATGTTTGTCCGTACCAGCACAATTCTTATCTGTGTCATACACTTTGTCCCTCTGATTAGCAGGGACGTTGCTCTTTTCCCCCTTTAATACTCAGCATGAGTCATATTTCAATATAATGTAAGAATAGAAAACAAAATGTACATTTCTAAAATTACAAACTTAAAGGCCAGCATATTTATTGTTAGGTCGAAGAATTTATGCAATCGAAGGTGGCTCAATATTGTTAGTAATATTAGAAAATGTCAAAACTTTGTTTTTCGCCATATAAGTTACTTCTATGTCTTTCATTAGTGATAGTTTAGTATGCTCAGATAATATTTACGGTACTCACATCGTAATTACATCACTTACTGTATCACGTGATAGTAGTCATATACTTTCCTTGGTTCAGCCGTCTTCCAGTCTGATTTAACGCCAAGCATAATTGTGTTGGGAAGTAACTTGCCCAAACTGAATATTTAAAATAGATATGTGCACTCATAATAAAATCGGCCAGGTAGGAAAAAGGAAACATACTAGTGATTGCCGGAAGAGGTGATGACGACTATTGTAGCCTGCTGTAATCTTTTGACTTATAAACACTACATTAAATAGATAGACGATTACCATAACCATAAAAATAATCCTTTTTTCATCAAATTAATGCTAGGACCTCTCAATGATAAACATTAAAAATACGAGATGGGTTTGATTGCTTCTTTTTTTCCATTTCCATACATATTTATATCAGTTCCACTCTTTTTTTCCAAAACAATTCGTGTATTTATTATATTAAAATGTCACCAATATAATATTGAATCAAACATGAAGTAATTATATGATGAAAATGTATCCTACATATCACGTCACACGTCTCTCTTATTTGATACTCTCTTGATGTTTAAAAGCAAAAATTATCAGTCTTCAAATTACGCAGTATGAATTTAAAACTTCTTAATAATCTGTTTATATTTACATAGGTTTTAAATATTCTTAATGTACTTGAGTTCAATTAACATCATCCATAGCTGTGACTTGCTGGAAAATCTAAATGTTTCTATGAAATCCAATTAGAGGACACTCACTGATACAAGCTATATCCAGCCAAACTCTACACCCGATACCGTCGCTAGTTAATTACCCGTCACTCTGCTTCCTTCTCGTTAATTAACTCGTACCACAAAAGGGTTGAACGTGACACTATTTTGACTACTTGGCCAGGGAACTGAAAATTGGATCAGAACCTTGTTAAAGTTAGTTAAACGACAATAATGGCACTATGGTGAATTAATTGATAGATTCGTACGATGATTATTTGCAATCGTTTCGTGATAATAACTGACTCTTCTTTCTAAAGCAAACATTTGGATGTTTTCATTCCAATTTATTTTGTGGCAAAGATGGAGAATATTCCAGCATCTAGTAGACCGAGGAGCTGCAAACATTGCCTGGCATAAATCGACTCACAATTCTAAATCAGCTCTGTGAGATTAACACTTCTTGTAAGAACTTGGCATGGATTCGACCTAGATTGAGATAAGAACATTCTTCCATCTTTGCTGAAAAAATGTGCCTGCTGTATTATATCTCTGTCTTATACTTTCGGTTAAGAGAAATATCCCAACCTCCGTATGGTGGTATTTTCTTTTCCAAAATCAACGTCTTCTCGGGATCTGAACGAACATCCGTTATAAAAAAAAAAATAGACAACGGAAACAAATTTCGATGATCCCCACACAACCTGAATCAGCCAGTTATTTGTTCAAATAAATGTCGATCGCAACCCGAAGCTAGTGAATAAGTCAGGCACCTACAGGTACATCGTTTTCAAGACGGGATAGAAAGTGATTGCCTGATTTGGTTATTGAACTATCAGGCTTGTGTCATTGCCAAGAGGTCGATTACTGACGAAAGGGTTGTTGCTGATGGCTGTTATGCCTCTTCTCCATTTTCCGACGATCTTCAATTTTTGAGACTAAGACAAACGTAAGTATGATCCAGAACCAGAGCCAATGTACACTGAAGATGTATTTCTTGAGTGGGCTGCATCGATACTTCTTCAGTGAGACTGTCGAACAGCAATATAAAGCTGAAATATAGTGATCATAGAGGTACAGAATGTGGAATGACGCAAGTGAAGATACGCAAAAAGACAAAATCAGTACTCGTGCGTGATCATTTTTTTATCGGACGCAAGATAAGCAAATACGGTGATGTTACTAAATTTTGAATCATCGTAAAAGTCGTTTGAAAACATAACAGTCAGCGGGATGGCCCTTTGAGCAGTCTCAGCAGTCTTCTCGAAACTCATGATCTATCAATCTGATTGGAGTTCAAGTGAATACGGCAACCGGATGTAAAATCTGACACATGCGCAATAAAGAAAATATTCAACCAACATTGTTAAGGCTTGGTAGCGACGTAAGGTATACTGTATGGTACGAAAGTATACGTTGTTGAGGGTTGAAGGCCTTGACAATATCAACAATTCCAGGCTTGTAAGGCTTAAACAATGGACGTATCGGGTGGAATACGATACTAGCAGGTAGTCAAGGAATCCGGGAATTTGGTTCTCGGAGATAAATTGTTTCCGAAATAGATTTCTTTTATTGCGGCTTGGAAGCTAAACTCCGTTCGCCACCTATTAGTTTCGGATGAATGAACTGATCAAGGTTTCATACCACACTCACTAGGCGGAGGGAATGACCACTCCAGCAGACATGTTATAGCTGTATGTAATATGTCAAGTGGAGGGAAAAATATAGTATCAGCTGTTGGAGTAGTGCCATACAGATACATCACAAACACTGAAAACATCAACTCGATTTGATTTTCTATCGGATGACCAGAAAAGTCTGAGAGGCCGGAATTGCAGGCAGGACAATCGGCTTGAGAGTCATGCTGTCAAATCGAATTTACTGGTTCCCGCAGTATGCAGCATATCAACCTTTTTGCAGTGTGATGCGACCGTGATGATCTTTCAACTTCGGTCCAAGATTCCTTAAAGTGTATGGCTCACAGAAAAATTCTTACATCGAAATTTAATAATTTTATTCATTTTCAGAGTATATATGTCCAGTACAATGTTTTGAAATTGTTTCCAATATCACTATCCCTCATTAGTTTCGTAGAGCATATTTATACTCAGGGCTGGAGTTGTTTACTACATTGTAATTTGACAAGGTTTCTATTTAATACGTACTTTAACTTGCCACTGTATATCCTGAACTGTTGGGACGCCGTTATCCATACATACATACATACATGCATGCATACATACATACATACATACATGCATGCATGCATGCATGCATGCATGCATACATACATACATACATACATACATACATACATACATACATACATACATACATACATACATACATACATACATACATACATACATACATACATACATACATACATACATACATACATACATACATACATACATACATACATACATACATACATACATACATTCATACATACATTCATGCATGCATGCATGCATGCCTGCCTACCTACCTACCTACCTACCTACCTACCTACCTACCTACCTACATACATACATACATACATACATACATACATACATACATACATACATACATACATACATACATACATACATACATACATACATACATACATACATACATACATACATACATACATACATACATACATACATACATACATACATCCGTGAGTGCATGCGTACGTACGACATTTGTGTTTCTGGTTTATAAAATTACCTTTTGGTCAATTGCAAATAAACTTGCCTTGCAAACCTATACATTGCAAACATACACATACACATACACATACACATACTCATACACATACACATACACACACACATATATATATATATATATATATATATATATATATATATATATATATATATATATATATATATATATATATATATATATATATATATATATATATATATATATATATATCCTATCACCCCTTTCAGCTTTTAAAATCCCATATATTTGCACTGCTTTATGTTTGTCAAAGAATATTCGGTGTATATGTCATGATGTGAAAATAAATATTTTATTGTTGTAATAACTAGGTGATGATCACATTGCTAGCATAGGCTTCATAGCAAATATACTACTACTTTTATGTTTAATGTGGAACAACTTTAAAAAAGAACCTGGTGGAGACTTAAAATTGGTTTTAAGATGTTAAAATTCTTGTTTTGTTTCCATTTTGTTTTGAAAGTGTTGTTTAAATATGTTTTATAATTGTTTTTGTCTCTTCTATGACAGTTTTAACACTGTATGCATAGTGCCTACTCTTGTGCTTGGTCTGGTGTTTGGGTTTGTACGAGTAGTTATAAGAAAAATGACTCTAATCAGTTGTTAAAACTTGTGAACCCTAACTCGATTGAGGACAGGACAGGGGCATGCGGGCACATGCATAGGAACAGTTATAGAGTATCATAACGGCACATACATACTGAACAATTAGAGTGTGCTGAAGCTGTAATATAGTGTGCTGCACTTGAAAGGTAACGCATGCTATAGGATTTATACGCCATTCTTAATTATAACTGTTAAGTATATTAAATCAAATATTAAGAACGCATCGGATTTGATTCGTGTCCCTTCTCTGACCTACGTTTTGGACCAATTCCTAATTAATAAATTGCCCCTGTGTAACTAAAGACAATACGATTATTCAGACAAACTACCTGTTACCTTTGTTTACCCAAATTGACCTGCTGTAACTGAACAAAAGTAAATATTTTCAGGAAGGGCATGGTCCTAAGAAGACAATGAATTATGCGATCCCATAGCTTTGTTCTAATACATTTTACCTGCCATCAGGTGAAAGAGCCAGATTGTAGAATAGACTCTGTGTGTGTGTGTGTGTGTGTGTGTGTGTGTGTGTGTGTGTGTGCGAAAGAGAGAGAGAGGAGAAGAGAGAGAATAATATGACTGATATATCTTTTGTATTTTATTATTCAGTTTTTACAGTATTCCCCTTAGTCAATTATATACTAAATCACCCTTCCTTTCGCTTTCATAAAGGAAACAATCTCTCCGTCTATAAGTCTAAAAACTGCATGGCATCAGGAAACAATATTGACATTTAGCTTATTATATTAAGTTGACTAGGATCATTATAAATGTCTTACAGGAAATTTCCTTGATGTCTTGACACATCCTGCCTCAAATAGCACATGAACCTCGCTTCCCTATGGCTTATGGCAATAGTAATGCATACATCAAGTGTCACGTGTTATTTAGCATCAAGAATATTAAGAACATGAATAGGTTTCTGAGTTAGAACCTCTACATTGGTACATCAGGACGTACCACTCCATTATACATTTTCTGATAATTGTGTCGTATGTTCATGAGAGTTTTATTCACAAATTTATTGTGTACGATTAGGTCATTATCTCGAATTCTCAGCACATGTACTGCTACCATAATGTTAGCCATCATTGAAGTGCGTAAGATAAATACATGATAAGACATGTGGGGCTTTACGTGAATGGTTACGTATACAATGAATGAATAGTTACCTGACAAGACATATGGGCTTTAAGTGAATGGTAACGTAGACAATGAATGTATAGTTACATGACAAGACATGTGGGGCTTTACATGAATGGTAAGGTAGACCCTGACTGAATAGAAACAGTAAACGGATACCATTTTTGATCTCCAATAGATTCAAAATGATAATCAGATTTGATTCTCCACTGGATAATTTTAGCAGTAATAATGGTAATAGTGGATAAAATCGTTTACTATCATGACAACCGAAAGAGAGACACTGATTGATTGATTGATTGATTGATTGATTGATTGATTGATTGATTCATTCATTCATTCATTCATTCATTCATTCATTCATTCATTCATTCATTCATTCATTCATTCATTCATACTCACAATCTCCTTCTTCCGAAGTTGGTAGAGCAATGGTAGCTGCCTGATATCCTCTACAATAATATCAGTAAGGTCTCTGTAATGACCGGCATGCGGCAATGCTTCTACTGTATCACTGAACGTCCTGTCTCGCTTGGATATGCTACCGTTAGTTGTCAAAGATAATATCGAAATATTATGACCCTTGGACAATCAGCATCAGGGAGGAAGAAAAGACTATTTTGCTTGAGACCTTATTTTAAAAAATAAAGCTTCCTACAAAAATGAAAATATATGGTCAACAACGCCAAAACTATGGCCTCTGACGATGAGATTTATTAAATTGGGTTAGTTAATTCTGTTACTTTATTGAAGATGTTTGTATTTCATTTTTTATGCGTGTCTGTTTATGTGCTGGTCACTCAATGTTAGTCGTCCACCCAACCTGCCTCTGTAATTGACCAAATATTTTATCAAGTCCGTTACGATATCTCGACCTACGATCATGTAAATTTATTTTCATAAATCCAAACGGGATAGCTTGTGAGTGTCCAAATAAATTTGTAAATTTGACCGTATTTATGTGCCCTGAATACCAAGTATAATAAATATTTTGTAAAGTATGATTATCAGCTCCGTTAAATACAATCAAAATATTGCAATTTTCTCTGATCACTTTAGACATTTGTGTTTAAAGCTGGGTAACATAAATCACGTCAGCATTTTTACGTCTGTCTCTGGAAAATATCCGAGCTGGATTTGATTGTTTGCCCATCATCACATTGTCATATACTACGAGATTATTAATACGTCAATCCAGGTCATCCGCAGATGGCGCTTCACAAATAAAGGTAATAAAATCTATAACGCTGACCCCGTCATTGTCACTGTCTTCTTCATATAACGATTTTTCATTTTCATTAAAATCTTTAAGTACTTCATAACACATCTGATCATCGTCAGATGGTGCTATTAAATATAACTTACCCCACTTGAGCCATCTCATTATCTGCTTAAGCAATAATTGCATCTTATTACTTCGAGATTTCTCAAATATTATCATGATGGAAGTATAGCGCTGGATGATGTTTGACCGGCTTCTGTTTTCGTGTCACTTAGAAGTCAATTATATCCGTAATGATAAATGATATGAATTTATATGTGTCCGATGCAAGGCACCCACCCATGCCGTTGGCGTGAAAAGTTGATTAATAACAATAACAGCAAATTTTTTTTGAAAAAACGCGCACTGACAGGTAAGTTTTAAAAATGTGGTACAAAAATACAGATTTTTCTACCTTAACAGGTGGGGATATTGCTACTTTGGCGTGGGCGAAGTATCGCGGGGAAACCAATTACCAGGATATAATTGTTGTAGTCCTGGAACTAGACTTGATATTCGACTTGATTAAAAACCGCTCCGGTGTCCTAGTGGTTAGAGCGTCCGCCTCAAATGCAGGAGGACGTGGGTTCGATCGCTGATCGAGTCATACCAAAGACTTACAGAAATGGTACTAACAGCTTGACACTAAGCAATAAGAGGTTAGTGTTAGAACTGGTTGGCCTTGTGTCAGGATAATGTGACTGGGTGAGACATCATGCTTCATATCTGCGACATAATGTCCCAGTGCTAGACATCACTATAAACTGCCGCACTGCAGACATAGTAGCGATATGACTGAAAAAATGTTAATGGAACTTAGGATACGCTATAGTGCGAGGACAAAAGCTTCAGATTATCTTTTTCTACAATGTTTGCATATGTGATTGAACAGTTAAAACATTGTCAAATATGAATAATAATACTACACAGTTCAGTTATCACCAAAGTATATTTAATGATATCTCAAAATATTTCTAGCGTTATCTTGTTCTGTCTCATATTTCTTTAACTTTTTTCAAAATGCAAAAATAAGTTTTTTGGCGATAATTGTTTTATCTGGAAAGTGGTATTCGTATTGTTGAACGAGAAAAAACAAAACAACAGCAGTTCTGATTATACATATAATTGTTTCATTTTATTTTAAAAACCAATAAAGCTATAAGCTGTATCATCTCTGATACGAAATGAACAAAACACATGAGCCTACATCGAGATTATTACAAGGTATACATAAATGATGAGATATCGTCGAAATTATCTCGAAATGTATATAAAAACTAGGTTTTATCGAATATATCACAATATGTACATACTGGATGAGCTTTTATCGAGATTATTGAAAGATTTACATAACAAGACGAACCTTGATAAATATAATTATACGATGGAGTGATAATGATTTTTTGCTGGTATCACAAGTACATTTATGTCCTGACTAAATTCTGATCTTGTATATAAAACACCTTCAAGAAAGATAATGCAGCTTTTAAATTTATAGCTTAGATTTAGTTTAATGTGCAACACGAGCATGCAATTACCTACTGTTTATAATTTTATCCTAGTAAGAGTAAAGAATTAATATTGCTTTGAAACGATGGAAATTTTAGACTTAAGAAGCTAATTCATCATGGTTAATCTAATAAATATTGCATCGTCTTTGTTTTTAAAGTCAGACACAACTGGGATGCATATATCCTCAGGAGTAGTAGGTCAAAACACTTTGTTGGTTTCCACGAAGCAGAAGCGTTGGTGGCATATCGCGTGTAAGCATTTCCAGCCAGCCCATGTACAGCCCAGCAGGACACTGCACCTTTCTTGGGGTTGGAAGTGACCTAATAAAATACTTGACGATATAACTGAAAGTTCAAAGTGGATTGAAAATATTTCACCAAAACTGTTTAACACCCAGAGGAAACATTAGCAACAACGTAATATAATCTTAGGAATTAACACTATTATTTAATCCATTAGATTTGGTCAGTTCAATATCAGGATAGCATTTGATAACTATTAAGTACGCTTTTAAAAGATGGTGTAATTAAAGTACATTTTCAATTACATTTTAATGCAAAGTGTAAACTGATAAGCTTCTGAACAGCAGAGTATTGATACTTACATTACAATCAAGGATGCCTCTGTAGAATACCTTTTCAGCTCTTCTCTCAGTCTCAAATTGCGATAGGTCTAGAGAAAATAAAAGTTCAGATGCAAAATTAATGAATAAACAAGAAACCCAATGAGACTATTTGACGCGTATATTATATATTTTACTGGCATTTGGAGACTAATGTTCGTATTTGCTTTTCCATTAAAATTAATTATTATATACTGGTTTCAAACCACATATTAAAATTTAAATTCAAAACCAGACGTTAAAACTATTCATACTAGATATGGATTTCCGATTTACTTCATTTGATGTTTCGTTTAATATCCTGTGCTTAAAAAGGCTTATAAGTTAAACCAATTCTTTTGAAGTGTAAGGCTTCCAGATGAAATGGTAGGTCATAACATCGCTCTGACAATGCAAGTAAAAAAATTTATAAACAAAAATACGTACCCTCTCTTTATGATAAAGAAGATCAGCGTCTGATATCTTCCACATGAATTCGTCGTGAAATTCTTCTTGTCGTAGCCGCCACTTGTGTATAAGACCTTCAAAATCCTTATACCTACCAATATGAGAATATTACAAGCTCAGAATATGGTATTATTATACGCTCGTTATTTTTTGTCTTCCTTAACGTTACATTGATAGAATTGTGCAATATTTCTCAAACACTTTTTGCTAAAGATAATACCTTTATTAGGAAATGCTTTGTAGACAAACAATGTACTCTCATGTAGAAGATGCTTTAGCTTTGGATTTTTTAGACATGGTTCTTGATGAATTAAACAAGCTGATTCATCCATTGAAATGTAGAGTTGATAAAGCTAATGAAGTGGACGAGTTTACTGAATCAGAAATTAACATTTCGAAAAAATAAACATATGAACGTAATGGAAGAAATAGATGGAAATACAATTCTTAACATTTAAACAAATATTTAGGAGCAATATTCATAACTTTTCGAAAACTTTTACTAGTCATTCAAAGCAATAAATTAGAGAAAAATGCAACTGGAGGTTTTGTAGAAAACTAAGAGAATCTGAGCCAATAAGCTAAGACGACGAAGACGTCTCATTTCCACAGATCAAACGGACTGTCATACACCAGCTACTTTGGATTTTCCCCATTTGACTACTTTGATACAATATTATGCAAGCGATAGGAGCCATACCGGTCATTGCTGGAACCCTTCAGATTGTTGCTGCCCCCACCCCCAAAAATGAGCAAGCAAGTGACAGGGCATAAATGTACGTCTTCTTTAGCTGGTAATAAGAATGGCAAAAATATATTTAAATTTCTTCATCTTGTATTTCACTGAATATAGTTTATTGATAATTTGAATTAAAGTAATTTATATTTTCCCCTTCATTATGCTTCCAAACCAATCAATAACAGAAAAGAAACAGGTGTATTTGATTCAGCTCCTCAAATCATATGTACACTATACGAAATTGACCCATTAAAACCAGTACATGGCAAGAGGACAATCTGAACTGAGTTGGAGCAAACAAAAAACAAAATTCATTTATTTCAAACCATCTGGAAAAGTTGTTGAATGCGCAGTCATTCACAATATTACTCTAAATTTAAATCTTAAGTAGACTGAAACAAGAATCTTTTAAAACCAATTTCGTTCGAGCGACGAGGTTAAATGTACGCAGAGCGGTTTTATGTGGGCATTAATATAGTTACAGTTTCTTGATGAATCTCTGGATGTGAATTTATTTTTTAATACGGCAAACATTCACTTATAATAAAAAGGTTACTGTATTTGCACAAAGCAATAGGACTGATACATCACGCCAATCAGATCTATGAAGGTTTATCCTGTACAGAAGTCTGGTCGCAGAACACTTTTTTCCCCTGGCCACACTTTCAGTGATATAAAACTTATCGCTATTGTTAACAACCACAGCTGGAGTTCCGAAACCAGGAAGGAAAAGGAATCATACTGGATACGCCGCCTTAGAATATTGAAAGCAAGTGGTCTAAACCAAGAAGACTAGAAAAAGAAAACTATGCACTAGTAGAATTTAACTTTTTTCTAAATCTTCTTAGTATTCTTCAATTTTTACTATAGGAATAGCCGGTATAGAAGCAAATATCCGTGATATAATCTTCGTTACATAAATGTACAAAAACGTAAAACTAGACTCGCTTTGGCTTATAGACTTTTAAGGAATTATACACCTTTTTCAGTATCCGCAACAAGTCTATACAAGCTGGTTGTATTTATAGTTGTAACCCTTGTGGAGACAGCCATGTAGAGGTTTACAAACACAACGTTTTTGTGTTTATTTGTTTGTCTTATATATGTTTTGTATTTGCCTTTGAAAAAGACTCATTAAGAGTCGAAAACGCTCAGGGTAGTTAGTTACTAGTTTCGCACTGTTCGTCGTCAGTTTATTGCATATCTCTCTCTCTTTCTCTCTCTCTCTCTCTCTCTCTCTCTCTCTCTCTCTCTCTCTCTCTGTATATATATATATATATATATATATATATATATATATATATATATATATATATATATATATATATATATATATATATATAAGAATTGCTATCACACATAAATAATTATGTTGTTATCTAAATAAAGTTTTCGCTAATTCTTTTACGACACAACTTACTTTAAACCAAAACTGTCAGTAATAGTGTCGGATTGCGACAAAATTGCTTATTTCTCGCGCGAGAATCATCTTGATGTAAATTCCAGAGAAATCGTCAATTTCTTGCGATATTTTATTCATTGCGATTCTACAATATACATACATTGGCGAAAACAATCTGTTTCGAAATGGAAGCAATGTATAGTATACCTCGCGAAAATTGGAACTTCTAAGTAATAATAAAAAAATCTGAAAAATCTTTCCACCTATTTGAAGTTTATAATAACTTACGTAGATAGCTGTGGTTTCTTCGACAGATCAGATATAATAGTCAGTTGAGAATATTCTATTCTAAATTTACTCAGCAAGCTGGACATTCTGAAATTATATACGATTAAGCTATTATTGGACATATTATTTTACTTTGAGAAAATATGCAATAAATATAATGTACAGTTAATGTGTATATCTACCTGACGCATAATGTTCCAGGATTTGTAGTCTCTTATTATTTTTAAAAGACTTACATCAAAAGACATGGCGTTCATTTTAAATATCATATCTCCCCATACATTAAAGCCATGTATACTTCCAATAAGATTATATATTTACATTGCAAATTCATGGATGAAAGAAGACCACAATATGTATAACAGCTTCACAAATCTAAAATATTAACTACATTACTTAATTTAAGATTGATACAAACCCTTTATCATCGTTACCTCGTTTCATCTTCTGAAACATTCTCTTTCTTTGTGCCGATACCAAATACTCTCAGTTTGCAATTTTTCCACCTCTTCCTCTGGGACAGTATGTATGGAATGAGAAGGGTCAAACCTGAAAGACAAATCAATCAGTAAAGTGTGTAAATGATGCGTTCTACAATACTTGATGCATGACAATCATATTACCGAAGGCTGATCTCAATATATCTGTAATTCATCTTGTTTTTGCTTGGTCCTTTGTTTAAATTTGCGGTGGCAAGATGCAGAATCACTGTTGGAAACTTCTACGCCATTGTGATTTTATAAAACTTCAACTGACTTAGAGTTAAGAGGTTCGTAATATCCGATACGTTTCCAAAATAATGATAGAATGTGAATTACTATTTTATTTGAGGATTTGTGGACACCACATAAGGAAAGAAAATAACAATTATGTTTCACTACTGTCAATGTCCTCACTGAATATATCTCTTACTGCCTACAGTTTAAAAGCTTAAAAATCTGCTTTATTGTTTAGACCGCCCCTTCATCAATAAGCAAACTAAAGTTAATAATAAATAACATTAAAATTGGCGTTCCTGATGCAAAATGTGTTCTCTTTGATTACATTTCTTATCTTGCCTAGAAACATAGGGAAGTTTCTCATAATTCTTTATTTGACCTCAAAAGACTATCATAAATTCATCTTACGTTTTGAAAATCAAGTATATTTACGGAACTCGTTGTCATCGACTTCAAAACACAAGAGATGTTATGCTTGGCCTTGACCTTTGATCAACTCGCCACATGGGGTTTAAAGTATACTTTGTCGATTGATACTATTTACATAAACAAGCTTTACGCTAATTTTCCTTGCTGTAGCAAAAATACAAACCTTGTATCCAATTCCTCAAATAAAACATATCTGGCAATGACTGGTAATCTGGATTTTAGATGCGCGAAACAAGCGATATAGCTGATGCCAATATAAATCAAAATTGTTAATAAAATAGCTGTCATGGTGGAAAAGTCATCGATACATGTGAAAATAATGGTAAATTTCAAACTTTACTTCGATGGGAATTAGGTCCATAGCTTTCATATTGTGATGTTGCGCAAACTTTGAGGTATGTTGTTTTGATTAATAACGTTGATAACTTTGCAACAAACATCGATTATGATTTTAAAGTTGTATGGGCGGGCGTACGTATGTTTCACGATCAGATTTCACGTTCCTTACGATGCCAATAATCACTGATCCGGGCATATAATTTGAAAATGCAATATACCTGCTAATAACGAATAGATAAAGTTTCATTAAATGAAGTCGTGTAAATCAAGACAAAAAACTGGTGTATGTATTTAAGCAGTTGTCGTGCAAGACATATTTTTCTGGATTACTGCATCATCATTAGATTACACAGTGGTTCTGAATAGGAATATATATGTTTTCTTTCTCAGTTTTCCTTTCGTTTTTCTTTTCTTCGTGTTGTTGAATATTTTAATAGATCATAACGTGGAATCTATGTTCAGGTTTAAAATTATTCATACCTCTGTACAAACCGATATAAGGTAATAGAGTCGTAAAGTTATATTTTTATATATAAACTACATTTTCATTATAAATCATCCAATAATAAAATATTACCTCCATCATCGTACAACCACCAAACATCAATGGTTCCATACTGAGTTTTTCTGAAGCGTCTGATGTTATCGTCTGAGATCTCGATTGGCGGTGTATCCGATGATACTGTGAAGCGTATCTTGGGTCTATTGGTTTTGATGAAATTAGTCTTTTTTTCTCCATCTTCCGTTTCAAATGCCTCATTTGTCATGCCTTCCTGAATAATTTTCAATTTCTGTGATTTTACATTTCCATTACGTAACGATGAATTGGCATACTCTGTATAGGTCGACAATTCCTTGTCCGTTGTGTTTATTTCGTCTGGATCGTTGTCTAGGCCGTCATCTGAAATTAGATGGCCTTGAAAGGTGTTGGATGCTAATCCTACACAAATAATCATAGCTGTGTTTGTGGTCTTTGCTTATTTATGTTTCGTTTTTAGGGGGTGAGGGGGTTGGGGATGTTTGTTTTGGGGGTTTTTTGCAAGGAATTTGGTATGTGCTGTTTAATTTTTTATATCTTCATTGGAATCTGAACACAAGTCAGCAAACAAACTCAAAGGAAATACTGGAGATTTGGTGTGGCTGGTAAACGATGGAATAATTTTATGTACAGAACCTTCTTAAAATGGCTATTGAAACATATACATGCTAAACTGACGCGACTTTCACTGTAAATTTTATCTTGCTTGCGAAATATATTTAATATTTACATACCATTTCATTATATTACAAACTATTGATAACGTTGTTGCTGAACATTTACGTTTCTTTGCGGGATTTCGTTGCTTTTGTTTTGTTAAAAACCTAGACTGCCATCCACACAATATTGTCCATTATTATTATTATTATTATTATTATTATTATTATTATTATTATTATTATTATTATTATTATTTTTATTGGTAGCAGCTGAAGTAGTAGGAGAAACAAACGCCAACGTACTTTTTCTATACAAGTAGCAATGTTTATCAACCGGAACAGAATCCGCAGCGTCTGAGTCATACATTTTGTTCACCTGATTATCTGGAATTTATCGTCACAACAACCATTAACACGCAATAGGAATTACATTTAAATATAATCTAAGAATTTAAAACACACGTACAAAATAACACCCCAGATACGAACTTACTCAGAGATATAAAACTTTTAGGTGCAAATGAATGTGGCTCAATATTGTTCATAACACGAGGAAATGACATTGGATTTGGATAATAGATGATATGTGTTAATGTTCAATACAAATGAAACTTACTGATATTGTTTGCATGTCCTTCTTCGTCTGATTCATACATTTTGTCCATCAGATCTGAGAGACTATCAGGCACTTCCTTACAGTCGCATCCGCCAGGAATACTCAGAATACCTACCCCAAAATTCAGGTCAAAAGCATCTCTGCAAAAACAATATTTTGGACTCTAAAGTTTGTATTTTGATAATGTTTAAGTGCTCCATGCACTGAATATTTTGTTCCAGTATTAGACGCATTGTTGAGCCAAGTACGATTGTCGTAATATTAGATGCGTTGTTGAGCCAAGTACGGTTGTCGTAATATTACTTCATACTTGTAATCACCACAACGAAATGAATCTTTCATCGATTTATCAGCGTATGTGCTATATATTACCTTTTAATGAAACAAATTATATCCAGCGCAGAGTGCACAAGATTTTGTATCCTACTGTATATTCATTATTTGGACTATTTTGTAACTGTTGTGAATTTTTTGATCTAGTTTTTTGGCGACGCCATTTTGAGACCGTCATGATACGTGGGGGACCAGTGCATTTCCGGTTTTGAAATTTATCAATAACTGTTAATTCATTTAGTACTTTCAAAGAACTTAATCAGGATTATAATGGATCCACTTCATAAAACTATGTTCCTCTAATAGTTTCATAGAAACCTGGGATACAATTCTTTACGCTTTACAAAACTTGTAGTTTAGTTCATTATTTTACTTAGTTTATGACCATAAAGTTATAACAATGTCGAGGGATATATTCAATCACACTGTAATAAGTCAACAATAGGGAGTATCTAAGGATAGCAAAGATGGTTGTAATAATCTAACAGAAATTTATACTTTATTATTTACAATATCTAGTTTATAGTTTGCGGTCAAAAATAAAATTTAAAAAATTCAATTTTTTCAGCAATTAGAAAAGCATTAAAACCCTATAAAAATTAGAGTAAATCATTTTAATTCACGCATCTGCCTGCCAAATCAAAGTAAAAACAATTACTTTGCCATATTTAGACCTAAGTAAGAACTTTATATTTTTCAAGTCACCGAAGACTAAGCACACACCCATTAGCGAGGCAAATTCTAGATAGATTTTGGTTCCACGTGCAGTCTGCATGGATCACCAAATAAATTTAAAAGGAAACGTTATCAGGAAAAACTGCATAAAAACATAAATACCATCTTCTTCAGTAAGTGAAAGATTGGATGCAATTTATTCAGGAAATTCTTAGCAGGCACAAATTGAAGAAAAATTGGTGCGAAAAACATCTGGATCTAGAAACAATTTTTAACTATATATATTTATATCACTGCTCCTTTTGATGTTTCACTTGGAATATTCCAGGTTACTTTCAAATTGTAGGAAAACCACAGATTTTAAAAATTAATTAATCGTCATGTAAGTAGCCTATCGTGTCTTTTATTAGCAACAGTTTAGAAACGCCAGTTGAAATTAAAACTGCTTAAACACTAATCTCGTATCATAATTATACAACTTACTGTATCACGTGATAGTAGTCATAAACTTTCCTTGGGTCTGCCGTCTGCCAGTCGGATTTAAAGCCAAGTATAATCGTGTTGGGACGCAACTTCCCCAGACCGAAAGCCTAAAATAGACATGGTCACTCATGATAAAATCGGACTGATCGAAGAAACGTTAGTAATTCATTAATTGGAAAACGGATAAATACAAGTGATTGCGTCAAACAGTCGATGACTGATGTTGCCTACACTAAGCTTTTTCTCTTATTAACACCACATATGTATTGAATAGACAATTACTATAACCATGCTACTACGTTATGTTCCTCCCATTTGAGTTAGGGACATTTACTGTAACATATGGAAGTACGTGAGTTTTGTTTGATAGCTTTTATCTTTTTCGAAACTCAAACATGTTTTTATTTATGCTGGAACACGACACCGTGTATTTTATTATATTATATATTATATATATATATATATATATATATATATATATATATATATATATATATATATATATATATATATATATATATATATATATATATATAAAGTGGATGAAAATCATGTCAATTTATGTTTACAAGAAGTGAATGTTTTATAAAATTGCGGAATTTATTAAATATACAAAGTTTAAAGTTAAATAAAAGACAGCCTCGAAACATATGGTGTTCTACTGGCCGAAATGACATTGTAAAAACTCACGCGAAATTTGGTTCTTCCCGTTTGTGTCGATATTTTTACGGTTGCTGAATTTGTTAAAATCATGTCAAGTTTACTTGAGGAAAAGAAACTCAAATGTACCATATTTGATATTAAAAGTTTATCCTAAAATTTTCGTATTAAACTATTCGCAAGTTAAGTTAGATCATTCGGTTGAATACATAATTATCGTGTTGTAATAGTCCGAAATTAGTGAGCTGGCTTCATTGAAAGTACTCTTTAGACATATCCGGAAACCAGGTTTAATCCATTCTTATTATCGTCACAAACACAGACGAAACTCCATGACATGACTTTTGACATTAAAGTCAATTTTAGAGTGCGGACTATCAACCTATTTATTGAAAACATACAAAATACAAAATCTTGTTAATATTCTTTTGAATATGTATAACTCATCGTATTCATCGGATCAAGTAACTAATATCAGACTGTCCTTTTACTTGACACCAAGGTCAATTCATCGGGGATTTTGACTTGTTCACACTGGTGTACACGTTTGTTGTTAGGGTTGGGGGCAGATTTGTATCATGTCCAATCCGGAAAAAATACATATGGCAAGGACTGTTATAATGGGAATCACAGTACAATGTCAACCATTCGCTTAAGCGGTGTAGTAAACAAGATTTTTCAGATGGCCACTACAGCTGCTATTATAGGGGTCAGATCGGCACAATTTTTATTCAATCTAAGGAATATTGTGATGGTGTTTTATTGTAAAATATATTAGACCATACTTTCAGAAGCTTTAACTATAGGAAGATCTGTAAGATGACCGTCAAGGGGATAGGTGTACAAGCAATTAAACCCCTCCTTACATGAACTAAAATTCATTCAACTTTCAAAACGGAGTTGCCTTCTGTTTTATAACAAGTGGGTCACACGAAAAACATTATGCATCGGTCACTCTGACTTTACCTGAAGAAACACCTGAACACCGAGTCTGAATGTTGGAGCTGCCACACTATTATAGAAGGCTTTCACCTTGCATGACTTGAACCAGCGGTATGCAGCTGTGGACCTATGATGTTTCACGTAGGTAGACATATCCCCCTACAAATTAAACAGGGTCATATTCACAATCAAGGACGAGTAATTTGCAAATCTAAATATTTCACAATAATTAATTATATACTGAAAAAAATATAAAATTTTGTAAATATTTCATTATTTTCAAACGATGGCGTTTCGCAAATACGATGTATTTCAAAGTAGAATCCTTGATACCTTGTTATGAATAAAAATACAAATGATATGGCGAATAACAATCCTTTCAAGTGTACTAGATCTAGCGAAGGATAGTGTGTGTGTATCAGTGCTTGATAACGATATATACAACAAACTAACAACGAATGGTACAAAATCATTTTAGCTAATCTAAGAGTTTGATATTCTCATTGGATCTTTATTATCAGAGACAATAATTAAAAGAGACAAGACAAATAATAATTATAACACAGTGCTCGCTTACATGCGAAAACGAAGTATTATTTAAATGGGTCGATAAAGTGTCTACTTGGTTTGAACTCCTACATATTTCACAAATGGGGCATGTTAAAGTTTATCTTGTCACATAGTTATGCAAAACTATACTGTTCTGCTCAGAAAAATGTCGATTTAGGGAAGACGAATCTTATATCTTTATGTAAAGATATTAATGGTAATTCCGATCTGACTGGTGAAACTGCTATATCATTTCCCACAGATTAATCAAGTGCTCCATATACTCTGATGTCGTAGATGTGTAATACATTAGAAGTTATATAAACACTAATAACAATTCTAAATGAAACATTCGAATATTGAAAAATCGTTACGATTGTTCAAAGCGATTTTCTTTTTGTGTTCGATTTATCTAATATTGTTAATAAACAACGTTTCAGTACATTATACAACTATATCAAGCCACACTAATACATTCTTTTCATGGTGATGTAAAGTGCATACTTTAGTTAAAATAAGTGTTGGCCCAACACTATAAAAAAATTTTCGTGCAGTGCTGAGACTTGCATAATACAGGAAATATTGTTTTTAACAAATTTTGCATTATTAACTTGAGTCACTATCTGGAGATACTGGTTGGCTTTGCAGGTGGCGTGGAAATATGAATTGATATGAATGTGTGAAAAATAAATAAATTCTACAGGTATTTACAATGGTGTGTCATAGCATTTGCTCTGTTGTTTTGCTCTTCTTTTCCTTCATATAAAATTTTGGTAAGATTTTTAAGAAGTTGTTATACTAAATAAATATAAAAATTACGCTAATAATATCTGTTCATCAAAACAAACATCACGTTTTTCAGTTTATGTCTATGTCATAGAGAATCCAGAGGTATGTTTACAACACGCGATAAATTTGCACTTGCCTCAAATATATGACCGCATGCAAGGAGACTTTGGCGTTTGGTAATAGCTGAACAAAAGTCCACCAGGTCAACTCGCTGGCTGGGAAATCCAGTTAGAACCAGTATCTGAGGCCTGAAAGAATTTATGTTATATTTAGTTTTGATAAGTGTATGATATACACTGACTTTCGGGAATAAGATACCAAACGAATCAGTCGTACAGACATTAAAATACTTTAAAGAGGATAAAACATGAAGGCCTTCGAAAACATATCCGTGCATTTTGATGAAATCATTTTTTTTCTAATTTGACAGATATATTTAAAAGACAAACTTTCTAACAATATATATGAATATGTTAATTTAAAACAAATAGACGGACAGCAGGCAGACAACTATATTAGAGATACATAAATACATGTTTGCAGACGTAGGCAGTAATACGTAGCTGTTTTAGTCCATCGTTGATTTGTTGTCATCACACGTATTTTGGAAACATCCACGCACAATTCACCTCACCGATATAATATTCACCAGCTGATGATATGGAACCAAGCGTGAATAGCTATATGAATAGACATCACTGTTATATAAAATATGTGCATTAACATTAAAACACAAAAATAAAAATATGAATGGATATCACAATGTAGTAAACTTGAACATTAAGAAAGGTAAATAGCATTAAGGGTGATAGACATAAGAGGGTAAATAGCAATAATGGTGATAGACATAACAGGGTAAATAGCATTAAGGGTAATAGACATAGTAGTGCAAAGTGTTTGCTTTGCCTTTTTAACCACTTTGGTCTATGATACACGTCACAGCCTCTATCATCCCCCGACATTTTAGGAGATCATTATACCATGTGCATTCCACGGAAGATAGGCATTTACTATCCACACATGTGATCTGTTAGGGAGGCGTAAGTCAGTGGCGTATATCAGTGTCCACAATGCCCCAAAAGTACAACATCCAGCAATTCATTACTACTATGTTGTGATATTAACAAGTGTGAGGCGTTTCTTAACGTTTCTTCCATATTTTCTTTTTTCTGTTTCATTGGATATAGAATCATCACAGATATGTCATAACTCAGCATCGGGTTAAGTTCTTGTTCGAGGATGTTAAGGCTGTTAATTATAGCTGAACATATTTGTTTTTTATATCAGATTCTTTTACCTCAAGGCAATATTTGAGAGCATTCCATAACTGATATAATTTGACTGAGCTTATTCCATATCGTTCTTGGAATTCTCTTGCCGAAACGGAACCATGCTGGTGTTGTATTTGTTTAATAGTGTCTGGCAGATCTACTTGTGGGGGTTGGGACATGTATAGATCCTCTTTTAGTTTTAAAAGCAGATTAATCGACTTATACTTTTTGTAAGTCTGCGCTGTTTCTTATTTGTGCTTGTAACTGTCTATGATTTTCCATTTTCCGTCAGCACTATTTCAAACTCAGCCGCATTGACTATATATCCTCGATTTAGACTAAATGCAATTTACTCATCATAATAGACACTGGTTACTATCAATATTACCCTGATAACATTTCTGATTGGTGCAACTACATTGCCTGTTGTTTCCGCAATTCCAGTCATTCCAAGACCAAGAGTCATTTCCGCAGCTAGACCACAAAACAACATCTAAAGTCAAACAAACACGTGTGTATTTTACGATCAGCACGGTTCTCTTGGCAATTTCACAGCCATTGTTCTGCTTCATTTATTTATTTACATTGGTAAGACTGAGGGTCCATTATAGTTTTTCTACTAATAATATAATCTCGTATTTTAATTTTATGCCATGCAGACCCTGTCCAGTTGCATCTTAACACGCAGTTGCGATAAGCACACGCATTTCCTGCCAATTCTCCAATTTTGCTGGTACGATTGTCATATAATTCTAGATATAAAAACAATCTTTGCTCGAGAATACTTAAATCTGCGACAATTGTGCGTTTTGGTGATTTGACACCCTTTTCATTAACAATCACACGATTAAACCAACACTTTTAATTCAACGATCGCCTTTGCACGGTACATGTTGTCCGGTAACTTTTACCCAAGTTTGTCTTTGTTTAGTAATAGCTAAGATATTTCTATTCTCAGTTGAGTAAATGCTGGTTTAAAATATTCGCTAGTAAACGTAACTGGGGTATATACATCAGTGAATACAACGTCATTGTAGAAGCAATCCCGGAATGTTTCATCTGTTGCTACAGTCAACGTTCAGCGCTTTCACCTGCTTATTTTTTAACAGTAAGGTGACCAGGAGTTGGCATTGATACATCAGGATAGTGTATACGAGGGAGTAGCAACTCTGACGCACCACTCTCGTCTTTAACACAAACACCAAAGAAGTTAAGTAGCCATATGGATCGATGTGATTTGTCTCAAACTGAATTTAACCTTTGGCTGTTAACAATATAGTGTAGTATATATAAAAGATTATTGAAGATCGGTGTCGGGTTCTTTACGTATTATTACTCTGGACCTGGTCCTTTATTTACAATTGCTGTTATTTGGCTCCACCCGCTATAATATATAAAATAAATATATACGATCCAGATCGAAGTGCTGTAAGCATGTTAAATTTAGGCTTATCAAAACTATTTACAGAATCAACAACAATTCGACTAATTATTATTTTACTACGATCAGTTATTTCCTCTTCTTTGTTGCTCATAAGTTTGGAGCATGTTTTAAATGAAGTTACCTCTCGCGTTGATGCGGGCATAGCTAGCGATTTGTTTTATTATATATTGTCTTGTTGCAATATTACCAGTATCGACATAGTTTTTGATAAATGTAGCCAACACACCTCTATCTCTGCTTCTACGGTTTTCACTGACCTCAGCTAGGGTCTTTGCGAGAACGCCTTTTAAACTACAATTATATATTGAATGCCCATCTAAGACATTTCAAATTTGCGAGTTTTATCTTAAAAATAACAAGTTCACCTGGGTCAGCAACAACAATACAACTACTAAACAAACTGACTCAGGTCCACATCAGCACGGTGTTGTTGAGTTGAGTAATGTCGGTAAATGTTAATATTCATTCTATATAATATTAAACGTACTTTGATATTAAAACAATGAGCGCTTGTAGGATTGTTGAGTGCTTAATTGTACGCAACGCTTCAAAATCAAGATGACCTGATATGGATCCATAAAACCGAGTTTGTACTGGTATAATCGAATAAAACAGCTGTAGAAGACTATGTCGTCCGTGTTCACCGTGTCTGATTAAATCATGAACAGCTTCCAATTGAGGCAAAAGTTCACATGAGTCAAAATACACATGATGTTGAGGTGTTATCATGTATGCAACTCAATGAGTGAATGGTCCTAATCTAGGTTGACAATATAGGTTTCACGTGTGCGTGCACCATCTATGCACGTTTGTTTCTCATAAAGACACCACACAAATGTTTAACTGATTTTGCTAAGACGATTAAATCAAGACTGGTCAGCCTCGTGATACTCTGCTAGATGGTATTCAACGAGTTGAATATCATTTAATTGAAGGTAATTTCCTTTATATCAACATGAAAGACGTTGCGAGATGCTGTGCGTGCACAAGTGCCTTTGAAGTGTCATTTTGATGCAGTTCCGACAGATCTAACGCTGCAGCTTTGCTACTGCTGTGAAGCTGCTGACAACAACTCTGTAATCGTTGCAGGAAATAGAAATATTCCACCGGTCTTTTGCAATTTTATGCCACATCTGACTTTGATAATATTCCTGCTCCTGACAAGTTAATGTGTTTCGCCACATTATGTTGAGCGAGATGTGCTTAAGTCAACTACACAATGACATTTCCGGTTAATTTTGCCAAAGAAGTTTTAGTGAGACTCCACAACTAATTTTTACGTTTTAATTTTGTTTCAACTAACTTTCATTAAGGCCGACCTTTACTTCGTGATTGGATTGTACTTTTTTAATGTGGGACAGGTTTAACTATGAATATTCTACGAATTTTTGACTGATGTATTAGTCACCCTTATTCGGCAACAAGCACCCTCGAACGGTTGTGTCAGAAAGTACCATAGGATAGCATCGATAATTAACACCGCCATAGGCAGCTGCATGTGCATGAAAATACATACTAACAATGGATAAATACATATTAACAACGGATAGACTGAACAACTCCAGATGTTTCAATGAAAGGTAATAAATTGGGTACAACGTACAAAATTCATGTTGGGAAATTTGTAAACCAGTGTCGATGCTTTTATGTCAATCCATATACAACCACAAAATGTGATATGCACATGCAATATGGGAGTTGGTTCTGCTTAGTCAAGACTAATTTCTTGAGAATGTCCCACATGACCGTCTAACCCACTATAGTAGTTTAATGGATGCTCATCTGTGTATAAGAAATACGACCATCTACAAAGACAGTTTTGACAACTGAACTTTACCAGCAGCACCTCCCGTGCACTAAATCTGATCGTTGGAGTTGTTGAAAAAAGGCGACTGTGTTTAGCCCCTAATAAAACCTTGCGAACATCTCTGCAAAGCCCAAATATGTGACTGAAGAAAATTGGGCACGAAAATCTCAGTGAAAGACCCATGAGCTGTGATCGACGCTGTGCAAATCCAAGAATGAAATTTGAGTTGTGGCCTGTAAACACGGCGTTAAAAGCATCAGCGAACGGTTCAAAAGAATCGGTATTAATAACAAGGGTTGTGTACGGTCTATAATCTGCCTTGTTCGTTGCATTCTTGATTAATATCATTGTTGAACCACTTATTATCGAGTAATCATCGCTATATCTGGCAAGTCCAATAATTTTTGTGGCCACGTCAACATTTTCAAGAGTTTAATCGATTTCCTTTCCATCGATTGAAGAACGTGCACTGTTAAACAACTCAAAAATATCGTTGTTAATAAATCCTATTGTCGTGGTCATTATTATCATTGGCCTGTGCAAGTTTTCCTTCAACTTTCATGTCCATGAATGCCATACATAGAAATTTACACCTAAAAGTATCCTGCGCTGGCATTTCAACTTTTTAATTGACTGAGGTCCCTATCTGGGTATTAACAATACTGAATTTTTTTTTTACTTCGATCGACCAACACAAGCGGCCCATATCAAATGCTTCATCAGGTATATCTTTGAACTTCGCCATGATGAGTCTTTAGTTTCCACTCACCATTTGTCTGATTTAAAATCGCTCAATCTGACAATGGTTGTTGAGCGGTTTCATTACTGACTTTACCAACCTCAGGCAACAATATCTACATTAAAGGTAGCGTAACATATTCTGGTGGTGTTTATATCACTAAACACCAAAGTCGATCTAAAATTGATTAAGCCGCCAGTGATCCCAGTTCTTTCCTCCAATTATATAATTAGTTCTGATGCTATCGAAGTATCGCATTTTATCTTGTTTAGCGATTTCTGCAGCGCCCAAGGTCAGGGACTCGATCACATGTGGTGTGCCCGTGAACAATCCACGAACATCACTAAGGTCAGTTCCATAATATGCCTTAAAACCAGGTTTCTCGCGTTAACAACGCACACGGGTGGCACATATCGACGCACGACCATCACTGTTATATTCAAATGTCAGGTAAATCTCTAATAAATAGTTGTATATTCAATGCCTCACAGCTCAGATGAACAAGGTGCCCGTCTTGATGCATAAGGTAAAAACGAATGTGTCACCGATTTTTATGACATAGAAGAAATACGGGTTTTGCGGGTGTAAAATATATCAAAGCAACCCTGCAAGGAGAGAGTCTTCAGAGATCTACTGGAGACTTTTTCATTACAGTTTAGTTTTGTGTTCCATCATTGATACATGAGTGGTGGCTTTTGATGGCTCATTCTTCAGGTTTTCAACGTCCTTTTTAACTTCTGCAACCATCTCTGGCAAGCGAGTAATAATCTCTGAAGTTGTTCTCTTATCATCATATTATGACCATGGTACGTTTATCTATCTTACAAACTGGCCCCATTTCTTCTTCTGTTGCAGTAAACGCGGGCACTTGTTCCAAGATGGCTTTTCTAGCCTTTTATTATAATCGGCACTTCCGATTTTCTTGTTTGTTCAAACCCGGATGTGGGGTCTTTTCGTGCAGACTTCTCTATACCATTTTGAATCATTTTTTGTCGTTGTGAAGCTTAACGGTATTTTCCATGCTCTTCTTGGTATGACTGGTAGTAATTTTAATTGAATGTTTTGATTCTTATATTGGCACATCCAAAATAGCTCAATGTTTACCACTGCAAGTTCTGGTTAAATTGATTGTGAGAAAAATATACGGATCCTATGAATTCAGCGCAAATATATCACCAAATTTATTCCACGTGTGGTCAGCGGCTCACCAAGTCCAATGGATGTTTCAAGACCATACACATCACTGCCATGAAATGTCGGCCTCGTGAATATATTTGTGTGAGAATGACTTGTCTTTCTAAAAATATATATCGTAGTAGACTACAAGATTGTTTTGTTTTCATCCAAACAGTCAACGATAGGTGTTTCATGAATGGTGTAAAAATAAAGATGGTGATGTTACCACTGGTTCTCAACGATCTTTTATCACTAAACGCTTTTTAATAATCTTTTAAACATCATAACACGCAAATTTAACTCGAATTCAAACACGTAATGGCAGAGATGAGATCACTGGAATTTTTGGATAATATGGAGCAAGGATTTTTATCTTTATTTTTAAAACAAATCACGGTAATAATATAGCAACAACATTAACAAAGATACCGAAAACACTGTGGATTAAATATCTCTGTGAAAAACGCATTGTATGATACAATTAATGTGGAGAGTGTACCTGGTACACAGTTGAATATGAGATTTAATTCTATCAACCAATCAAACCCTGGTGATGTACTAGTGAATCGCATTCACGATGTTTGTTACCGGCATGACCATGCCAACACACCATCTAAATATATCCGTGTACGTCAACGAACCGACGTGGATTTAGTCCATGAATTACAAGCGATTAATACAACACTGGGAGAAAGAATCGCAAAATAGGTTATTAAAAAAGTACGAAAGACATAATTGCCATCGGTGAACAAAGTCCACATGCAGGCATCCAAAAATCTACTTATTAAAAGCAAGTGATAAATACAAACAACAAACTCAAAAATGCTGACATTATCCAAACTATGTTACAGCATGTGTAAATATTGGAGAGGTGAAACCGTTATGGAAAAGTACGTGAAAGTTCACTCATAATATTACTTGAACATGGTTGACCAAAAAAAGCGTTGCGGCCTATTTACCTACCACTACCAAAACGTTTTCACGTAGATGGTTCGATGTCCAAAAACATCTAATAAGGTCCATCTTACTGATTCGTTGTTTCTTCCACATGACTGTGTCCTTGATAGGCAGTGTCGATTGAGCTTATACAAGTACGCGTTAATGAGTGTCTATGTTGCTACCAGATTCAAAGAAGCTGAAACGCTGACACCAAAAGAATCTGCAAGTATCGCAGATGCACTCAAGCCAATGTATGTACGTGGACCGCTCACATCATGTCGTGGAAATGTTCGAGGCATTTTAGATCAACTTCAAAGAAGTATCAGAGGTCATTGTTGATGCAATCGTGCACGCGTATTTTGTAGGCCCAAGCGTGAAGGGATCAATCCACTGTAACCCTCTAACCAGCATCGGTGGCATCGATGCCCTCTCAGAAAAGTTATTCTGATCCAGATACATGATGTAACTATCAGAGGCGGCGGGCTCATACAATCCTACATTTTGCTTGTAGGCACCAGCATATATCTGACTTAACAAAGATATTCCGCCACGAAGTAAGAACTCAATTAACATATTCTGGTCAATGTCAGTAAGCATGTCCAGTTCAATTTTGGTTTTTGACAGCAACTCATCCTACACATAACGAGAAGTATTTTGCCGAATCGAGCTTGTACACGTGCATGGCAATATCACGAAATTTCTCAAACACATCAGCGAACAAAAAGATATCAGTGCGCAGATACAGATCGTCAGAATCAACGAAGTTATTTCATTCAAATACTAACCAAGCTTTGTTTGCACAATCGTAATAATTTACTGATATACCATGGAGAGGCACCGATAAATAAAACTTTTGCATCGGTTGAAAGTTTCTGAAGTACCACAGTGAATTTTTGTTTTGCTTAGGTAAATTCTAAACTGCAAATTGCATGAGTTATGTGAGGCTCCTGTACGCACCAGTGAAATGACAGTGATTAGTAACTTTGGTATCAGTGGAACTAGAAACTTATAACTTATTCACACATCCAGTAATTTTGTGGTTGCGGAAAACTCCGACTGCTGATTATAAGAAATGTTATCGAGTCCATTTTCCATCACTTCGATTGCTTTAAGAAACACTCAACTTTGAATGCAAATGTGCCCTGGCCATGATAAAGGACTGGTCGCTCAGTCCATCACACATAACTCGTACATAATAGAATCCGTATGTGTTTTGCTATTTGTACTATTTCATCTATGTTGGAAGAAAATGTGTCTTTGAAAGCACAACTATCCGCATTCACGTCTGCCGCTAATTGGTTTAAACGTTCAAAATCCGCGTACGTAATGTAAGGAACTTTGATTTTCCGTGCACTGTAGTAAATTCAACAATTTACAAGGTTTTGGCACGATTATTTAACATAATAAAAACGATAGCCCGATGAAGTGTTCCAATTATTTTCAGTGCAACATGTGTAACCTGCAATAGAAATTTGATATCACCAAAGTTAAGTTTTTCCAGGTTTTGCTAGCATTTGCAAGACATATCTTGGTTTTCACTAGCCGGATATAACGCCGATAAAAATGCCGATTCAAAACAATGATTGTCAACATTCTTTACATGTATCACTGTCCTTGGTCTGACCCACGCTAGTGTAGTTATGCAACGGAATCGACAAAATGGTTGATATGGTGAGAGATGTTCCTTGATTAGGACACAACTTTCAAGAGTCCATCACAATCCTATAATGGTGTATTTCTCTAACGTTTCGATAATCTTTTCAACGCATTTTTTCAATTTCATTATTGATGGCACTTTTGTCTTTACGGTTCTGGACTACACGGGCACCACTGTGGATCAGTGGGAGGTAATTTTAAGTCAATTCATATGAAGTGGCATAACCAAATGCATGCTAAGGATAATGTCCACTTAAATGCCAGGTTACCAAAGTTTTGTAAAACAACTACGATTCCAGGAATCATTTTTTGTTTGCTAACAGTTGTCATGCATCTTTACATGGTTTGTAGGTCAGTGAGATAATAATTGCCACGTTATTTTCACATTCACGACTACGCTTTGCAATTTTAATTCAGGTAATTGAGATTGCTATACGTGGTCACGAATATATACGGAATTATTAATAGAATTTGTAAATACAATAGATTTTTGTTTATCCTCAATACGACGAGGGTTTTGTTTATAAACAATTCAACAACAGTTTTGTTCGCCTTATCTCAAATGTTCGTGCACCTTTAGGGATTTGGATATTATAATCATGTACAAATTATTTTAATTTTTGTACCATTTCTTTATTAGTAATCTTTTCAATTGTTGTTGCAGTGACAACTGATCGTGGTGGATTCAATATAATAATGGATCTCAATTAAGTCAAATATATTATCCTTTCTCATATATATGACTTGATATGTATATTCCATCTGCCGTGCGGTGTGTGTTATAGCTGAGGCAGTGTACGCATTCTTATATTAGAGGGAAGGCGTCTATAATTAAGAAGTCCGTCAGTGACTAAATTTTAGCTTTTTAATTTTACCGGGATTAAAACTGCAATCGCTGTAATTATATTTATAATTTCATTCATTTCTGTTTTATTTTATTTTTGTGTCTGTTTCTGCAGCCACGTATGTTTTTATGTTGGTTTCTTTGTATGTGTCTGATAGTAACCTGGCTCTAATACTATATTTAAGACATGGCCGTGTACCTGAAATATGACGTGATACCAGCGTATGTGTTTATGTGTTTAGTAACTTTGGTATCAGTGGAACTAGAAACTTATAACTTATTCACACATCCAGCAATTTTGTGGTTGCGGATATATATATATATATATATATATATATATATATATATATATATATATATATATATATATATATATATATATATATATAGCGAATTAAGAGAAAGGTTTGTTCACCTGAAGTTCTTAACATGCTCCGCCACATTTACCAGTTTCAAAGTTGATTTGAGAGCTTGGTTGTAAGCATGGGCTTGTGTAGACGATCCCCAGTTTACATCTGCAATACAAACATCATACAGGGCATAATGTACAGTGATATGTATGAACAAAATTATTATTTGACTCGTGGAGTTTCAATCTCCATTTGTTAGAAAAGACCAAATCCTTTATAATCTTTTATAATCCTTTTGACATTTTTCTGGACCGAGATCTCATTTTACTTATGGGTTGTAATGTATTATGGGACCATTCATTAATTGCTTTTTTGAGGTGCTCATAATAAAAATTGTGTACAATGACATGGTATTAAATTCCAAGTTTTATTGGATTATAAGAAATGTTGTTTGATGAAGACTGATGAATGTATACTAAGATGTACTGTAGATTCACGTCAAGACAATCTCTTAATGTTATTAGTATTGAGTGTAACTCAAAATAGTATGGGATGTAAGCGGTTATTTGCCACTTTGTACATATTATGTTGAATTCAGTTATGTTCTAATCTAAATATGGTTTTTATATCGCTCCGTTCATTGCAGTCAGTATTCTTAATTTTGTTTCCTTTGAGGACCATACAGCTTACAATTGCTTTGCATTTAAATTGCATACACATCCTGTTAAAAGAATTAACTCAGCAATAATTGCATGCGCTTCCTGTTAAAAGAATCTACTCAGCAATAATTGCATACACATCCTGTTAAAAGAATCAACTCAGCAAAAATTGCATACATATCCTATTAAAAGAATAAACTCAGCAATAATTGAATACACATCCTGTTAAAAGAATTAACTCAGCAATAATTGCATACACATCCTGTTAAAAGAATCAACTTAGCAATAATTTTATACACATCCAGATAAAAGAATCAACTCAGCAATGATTGCATACACATCCTATTAAAAGAATCAACTCAGCAATAATTGCATGCTCATCCTATTAAAAGAATCAACTCAGCAATAATTGCGTACACATCTTGTTAAAAGAATCAACTCAGCAATAACGGCTTGGCAAAGATACGGTTATAACCTGTGTTTGCTTTCGAAGTTGCTTTTCAAACTATTAAAGAAAATATCGGCAAGATCATAATACCAACGCAAGGTCATTTTTAAGTTATTAATTATTGAAACAAGATTGCCTTCAGAATACAAAGGATTATCACCACCATGACTCTATAGGACCATGAATCCCACAAAAGCCTCTATATTATGAATACATTACCATTACTGTATCAGTCCTAAATCATCCGCTTCTGTCATTACTAAATTCTAAAGGGCAACATAAACGTGTGATATATCTATATTTTAAATTGTATCTCATATTATCTGATACTTATAGATAATAGTGACATTTTATTGAAGTTCCGTTTACGTTTACTCTCTTTCATAGGTGTCCAATAAATTTTGATTGTTTGTCTTTTTATTCTATTTAATGTTAATTGTTGAAGATACATAATTAAGTGGCATACAAATCTAGGGCAGAACCTAACAGCTTGAATTGTAGTAAATTAGAGGAAGTATCAAAATAACGTGATACCGTCTTAGTCAAATGAGCCAATGTTATTACATGCCAAAGTGTATCAAAGCAAATACAACGCACTAAACAGAACTAGAGTACAACAAATATATCCGTTCGAGTAAGACTGGTATTTAAGGAGTGCATCTGCAACTCATTTACTGGAGCACAGATGTCATCCTGCGGATGGTACAGTGTATGCTAGAGCAACAATTTGTAGTTCCCAAGAATAATTTCTGAATGATTATTCTTACGACAAAGGGGTGTACTTGTCTTAATAATGAATTAATGAAGGTTTTTATTTTGTTAATTCTTCCATAAAATGTGTTCCTTTATTTGGAAATACGCATAGCGTATGGCTGTTATTAGTATAAATTTTAGGAATGCAAACAGATAGAAGGTAAGTTATACATATTTCAACATATATAATATTCAACAGTTACCTTCGGGGCCCCGAGTGGCCGAGTGGTCTAAAGCGCTCTCCGTTACGGATCACTGCCATTTTACCTCTGCCTGCGTGGGTTCGAGTCTAAGATTTGGCGAATGTGGATATGTGAGAAAGCTTGCCAGTAGCTTCTCGTGGGTCGGTGGCTCTTTCTGCGGATTTCTCGGTTTCTTCCTCCACCATTAATACTGCCCGCCATGTATAGCCTATCATGTGCTGAAAATGGCGTTAAGCCCCAAAACAACAACATCAGTTACCTTCTTTTTATTTTAATTTTCTAACATTGTAAAGACGGCAGGTGACTATGATCATGCGTTGAAAAACATTAAATAGAATAAGCTTTCACAATTATCTAACACGTGCCATCCTGTATGACATGATGGGACACTCATATCAATTCTATCATATTTATGGCTTTTTGTTGTTAATTTAATGAAACCATGTCACATAATTTTACAGTGAACTTATATTCTAGGCCTGTATATTACCTGGTTTCTTGTATTTGACATAAATATACAGGGCAGTGACGATGACAAATGTTACCAGGGCTGCCCACCAGTTGCACAAAAACATGAAGGCAAGGCACAGCAGTGCTCCCAGAAGGCTTGTCCACTTGTTGTAATATCGGAAAGCGGGGCGAAAACCTGCATGTAGGAGGACACAATATATAGCTGATTATATGAAAATACTGGAGACAGAAAGTTGAAGATGCGTGTGATCGTAGGCACAACCGGTAATTCAAAACTGATACAAGGATAACTATATTTAGATAGTGCAGAATATCGGATTTTTGATACAGATTTCTCAAATGTACTACACAAAGATTTTTTTTTCTCGTAGAAAAGGAAGAAAACGTAAACCTCACAGATTGCATACGTTGATTATTTCCGACATATTTGGCCTCTGTAAAAGCAAGATATATCCCAAAACAATATAAGATTTTGCACACCCTTTCATTTGTAAGTGTATGTTACTTATGTGAGTTTTTCAGTTTTTGTTCAATATCTGTCTTATATCGGTGAAAGGGTATGTTAAAAAAAACCTGTTGATGTAAACATTTGGAACAAGGTCCGTATAGAATATATCAGTCTCATGTCAACTTTTATGCTATTTAAAGACAAAGTTCTAATTTAAGATCTGTATATATTCAACAAAATTGCAAAACTGAACCGGAAGGCCTCTTGCCTGAGTTACTTGAAAGGTCCAACAATTCGTCTGCATGATTTAAGTTCTGTCCGAGATGCAACAGCAAGGCACGTGCGAGACGTGGTGTTTTAGCTATATTTAGTGACTAAATTGAGACATAAGTCGTGTCTTTTGGAGGAAAAATTTAATGGACATAATTTAATTTAACTAGTAATGAGATACAAGATGTGACTACATATAAAGAGCTAAGCAAATAAAAGTTCGATAGCATATGTTCATTGCTCATTTGCTATGTAGATATCAAAAATAAATTCATCAAGACAACACACCTGGTGTATTCGCCATGGAGGAATTGAAGCATGAATAATTTACAAGTGCATAAGACATCAGGAAGAAATTGGAAATAATTGGTGCTATTGTATCCAAGGATCCTAGAAAGAAAAGAAAACTATATATATATATATATATATATATATATATATATATATATATATATATATATATATATATATATATATATATATATATATACTGACTTACATAGATGTATCAAAGGTCATTCTAAATTCAAGTTTACGAAACTACCATTCAAAAGAATCGATTATATATATATATATATATATATATATATATATATATATATATATATATATATATATATATATATACTAATGTTGCTTCAGCACTCTGCGAATTTATGTGCATGCTGTTTTAAGTGATGCACGTGCTTTCTCTCCTTGAAGATAGTATTTGTAAATGTACAATACACGTAGAAGATCAATTAAATTTCTTTTGATAAGAGCAGATTATTGGTTGACAACACAGTAAAACAATTTATAGCTCAAGTTATTATGGTGATTAAAACTATGGTGTTAATATATTCAACTTCAAAAAATGCTCTTGTAAACGTTTCCAACTGATCATAAATGCAAAAACCCGAAAGTGCATACAAGAAAATTGTTAGTCATTTTATGTACGTACTAAGTGTACTTGCAATTTAAAAAGTAGACAGAAAAATGTCATCGTGGTTAAGTGATATGAAGATTTACCTTTGAGATAGAGAACAGCTGCATTACGAGACTGAATTACCAATCTTGGATGATAAATGGCTAAATCTGTATAAGTCACATGGGAATGGAAATTGGATAGGTAGACATGCGCAAAGTCCTTACCTGTGCCTATGGCAGCTAGACAAATTCCGAATGCAAGAATATACCCTCTTCGCGGCTCCTCACCCGGACCGTATCCCTTCGCAAAATATTTAATGCATGGAAAGAGTTCATCCTTTCCTAAAGCCTGCAATTATTTAGTAAAATATTTGAGTAAGAATGTAATTCAGCATTTGCATTAATGCAAAATAAGTTTTCTTACAGTTTTTTTTAAACATTTTACTTCAAAATGCATTGACTCTATATTTGATTGTCGCTAAATTAGGTTTTGCCATTAAGTTTCACGTGGATCTGGGCCATAAGACCGTTCTATACTTCAGACCAATATTCAGTCAAAAGATATCCCATGGTGACGGACTTATATTTCCATTTATACATTTATATTTACTTGATGTACATGAATATTACGTGTGCACTTAGTCAAAAGACAGAAAAATGACTATATGTGTATGCATGCATTTATGATTAATGTACACATGCGTACTTGGCTGTGCAACTATTAAAAATTGTAATAACATTGTGAAACAATACCACCCATGTCATTTATAAATCCCTCACTAATCATATTGGGCTTGAGACTAATTAGCAAATTAACTTTAGTATCCTGTGCTTACTAAAGAACGAAGGATTTCATTATCAATATTTCCAAATTAACTTGATCGCTGGATACCATTCATACGATGCCAGATTAATCTGGTCGCTGGATACCATTCATACGATGCTAGATTAATCTGATCGCTGGATATCATTCGTACGATACCAAATTAATCTGATCGCTGGAAACCATTCACTCAAGAAAATCCACAATAAAAGATGTGAATATTCTTCCGAAAATATTAATGCAATGTTGCTCTTAGGAAAACAGTCTCCTTCAAATATGAATAGTATTAATTCATGAGACGAAATTTACGGACAAATATTAACTCACCTGAAACACTTTTGGGGCGCTCACCATACTTGCTAGTGCGGACGACAACGTGGCCGAGAAAATCCCGGCTATAATGAGTGGCCTGAATGAAGATACAAGCCCAACAATCTGAAAGATTTAGATTTAGCTTGTTTGGAAAATTTAGATTTTTTTAGGTTTTTTTTTCCATTTCTAATTAATTTTATTTTTAATATTAAAGATTACAAACTTTTTAAACTCATCAGACATTTCAGTGTTTGGAAACAATCCATGGTGATACTTTGATTTGTAATACCGTGATTCTCGGTGAACAATAAAATCTTATTTAGTCTGACAGCCAGGTTGTGCATGTTAAAGATAGAACTGTGACCATGTTGACCATGTTCACGGGTGTAAGATAAGTATATGAGCCTGTTGATTATGTTCATTTGTGTAAAATAGGACGGTGACCCTATTGATTATATTCATTTGTGTAAAATAGGATTATGTTCACGTGTTTAAGATAGGACATTGACTCTATTGATTATGTTCATATGTGTAAAACAGGATTATGTTCACGTGTTTAAGATAGGACATTGACTCTATTGATTATGTTCATATGTGTGGGATAGGACGGTGAGCATACTGATTATGTTCATTTGTGTAAGATAGGACCAAGACCTTATTGATTATGTTTATGTGTGTAGGATAGGACGGTGACTAGGGGTGAAACTACTCATCGATTTATAACGATACTTTTGCTGAAACGATACACTTATCGATACAAGAGGCGTAGAATCGATACAAAGCGATACTTACTGTATGCATGTTCTTTTTTTAGTCTTCAGCATTCATGAATAATTATTATTAGCTGCACTTTTATTCTGGAAAATTATAATCTAAAAACAGCATTTGCAGTCACATGCATTCATGTATATTAGCAAAAACGAAACATATTTTCTGAGAATACCCACTAGCCGTGAACAAGTTAACACAAAGTGATATGGTTCGTAATCTGCCGACCCCCATTTCATTCTAATTATTTTGATCCAGAAGCATTCTCAGCATATACTATATGTTTCAGACGTGAACCACGTGTTTAATGATGTACTTGACTCATTATGTAATAACTACTCTCACGCGAAGATTCTATTTTCAATTGTATCTCGACTCCTTTGGTCAATTTCAAAGCCACACTACTGGTATGTTGTACTTTGAAATATTTTACACTGACTTGTCATTTGTGGTAATTTCTTGTTCCGTTCGAGGTTAAATAATAACCACCAATTAGAAATCAGTGTAGCTTATTCTCTGCGTGACAAACAGGAAGTATTGGCAGAGCAACAGAGACTCCGCGGGAATGTCATTAGATATGTGAAATACTTAAGCGGAGATGCTGTCGGGGTGTTACGTTGCGTTAATCGTGCAAAACGTATGAATTCACGCGTTTTGAGAACAATACAAAGCGAGAACTCTCGTAAATTAGCTGAAATCCCTACATATGACAATGTGCTCGGCGAAGTATACAATTTTTATTTCTTGTCGAGACACCTGTTTTTCGGGAAGCAACTGTTCCACATCTGGGTTCTTCAAGCACGACACGAATGGTTGTGAAATTAAATTAGATTAGAACAACGTGCCCATAAATTAAAATTATGGCGTAGTTGAAACCATTCATGAAGAAAGTTTTACAAATGCGTGTTTAAAATACGGGCTACCTAAAAAAAATCCGAAAATACTTGCTGCTGATAGTGATGATAACAATAAATTTAAAACTTATGAAGTATATGAAATTTATTGGAGCTGGGAAAGTGTTAATGGAGACACAAGCGAGTGATCATGAGCCCGAAATGGTAGTGAATACGAGTGAGATGTACATGCTGGATGGACAAAAATGATAGATGCCATGACCCTTTCAGTGGTATTTCGAAATTAAATGTACAAAATGCAAAATGCTAAGCTTAATTAAAATACATACAAATATAATGCAATTTTCATTTCTTTAAATTAATAACATCCTCCCCTTATTTTAATACCTCTGTCTTCACAAACATTGATGGATTAAATACCCTTATACAGCATTAAGGAACAGATACGAAATTTGTCATAGTAGTCAGTAAAATGCTGATTTAACAATGGAAGTTTATGTTAGTGAAAAATCCTATTTTGGAGCAGATGAATACAAAAGATAACGATTTCTGGAAAATTGTACATAACAGCCACAAAGATCAGTTGCCCAACATGTTCAAGCTGACAACGTTAGCTATGTATATATCCCTTCAGAAAGAAGCACAGAACAATATTGATACAAAGAAAATTTTCTTAATCATCATTAATTAATAGATTAATGATTATACAACTAGAGATGTCATCTGTCAAAGATGTTGATTACACTAGAACTATAAGAATGTAGAGCAGGAAGAAAGAGAGATATTGAAGTTTATATGAACATTGACCTATGACTATTTTGCCTCCACTCCTGTTGTTTTTGATAAAGAGGTAGGTTTCCTTTAAGATAGAGTCATATTATCAACTATCACCTTGTGTAAGTTAAACGCATTCTGTAGGACTGGGTGTAGTCACTAGTCTTACTTCTTCACTAACAAACACAAGCACTTATGGCTGCAGTAGTCTATCGCATCTTCGGAAAATAAAATGTTGTCTTGTTTGCATACAACCATATATCATTGCCCAGATTTGTCCTAGAAGAGATTTTCTTTGCACGAGGAAATTCCATTATTTCTTCTGTTTTGAAGATAAGAGCGTGTCTTCCAAGTGTACCTGAGATACTAAATTGGTAATAATATATTTTCAAATCATTCATGTTGTACAAAACAAAGGGAGTTAAACGGAGCTACCTTCAAATGGCATATAATGGTAGATAAAACTCACTGCAACCAACAGGTTGTCTGTTTGAAAGGATTCTTGTTATTTTCTCATGAATGAGAATTGCATATTAATATATTATAACTTTGTGTATATCTGCAGTCTGCATACTGGAAATACAACCAAGAATGTCAACATACATGAACTGGCAACACCAACCTTCCAGAGATGGAAAGACCATCAAGTTCATATGTCTATCAGTATATATTGTATCGCAGGCTGTGTATCGTGAATCGCATCGATACGTGGCACAGATGTATTGTTTCACCCCTAACGGTGACCCTATTGATTATGAGTATGCGTGTAAGATGGGACGGTCACTATATTGATTATGTTCATTCTCCTCAGTATTTATGATTTATAACAGCAAATTTTATTCTATTTTTCGATTTTTGTTTTGTACTATTCACAGACACTCACCTATGCATGAAATATGTGACGTATCATTTATTTATATTTATATCTATATGCGTGGTGCTGTTAACTATGTATTTAGAGACAAATATTCCAAGCGGTGTGTGTGTGTGTTTATTTTGTTTACCTCGTTGTTTTATTTGTGGTTTGGTTTGTTTTTCTTGTTTAGGGAGATGTGTTTAGGATTGGGGGAAAGGTTGATAAATTTATATACTGAAGATTATCAGTAAAATGAGACTTTCATTTCAATACGATCCTTCGATAGATTGATGTTACTACAAAGTTATTTCTCACAGCAGTTGATTTATACTAACCTGTCCGTTCGATTCATGAACAGTGTGGCAGGAATTTTAAAGATAGAGAGAGAGAGAGAGAGAGAGAGAGAGAGAGAGAGAGAGAGAGAGAGAACTTTTCAGTAAAGTAACCACATTTAGAACAATAAGTGTAGCTTACAGAACTCAGAATCTCCAAACATTGTTCAAAATAATGTTAAATGCACATTGTTATGTTATAAAACCCTGTATCTGTTTGGTAGTCGTCATAATCATTATTATCATTTTCAAATGAATACACTCACCCCGTTGTCGTGCAGAGTACCGTATTTACAAGTTTCATTCAACTGAAAGCAAGTTGTGACAATATCAATATCTGGATTCAGCTGCACTGTCGTCAAGTTTCCAGCCACCAATTCAGTCACGGTTGCTGCTGCTGGTCCTACCGCCTCCCTGAGCAAGCACCCACCGGAAGTCCAAATGATAGCCAGGTAAACCAATGACGTGATGAGAATGGCCAGAAATGTGCCTTTTGGAATTGCCTTCTGTGGATCCTGTGAGAAAAGGGATGGGAGAAGTATTATGAACAGGTAAATAAAGACTACGCATTTCCTATCAAAAGAGTTATTGCGGTCTTTAAATATATGGTACAAAACATTTTATAAACAAACAAATAAACTTTAAACTTTACCGATATTTCCTAAATTTATAATGGAAAGAAAATCATCTAAAATCTCTAACAATATGTATTCTTTCTCTTTTGACCTTCAACGATATATTATCATGGAGAGCCTTCTACAAATGACTATCTGTAATTATTGTGCAATTTAGATTATTCCTTGTTAAATATCAAATCTTTCTGAGGTTTCTGAACTTTTAATGTTATTTATAACGAAAGAAAATAAGTGTTGGCAATAATTATACTTTACCTTCAGATCTCCAGATATGTTTGCACCGGCCAGGATACCAGTTGCCGATGGAAAGAAGATTGCAAATACCGAGAAAAAACTATTTCCTTCTGTAAATCCTGGGCCAAAGTTAGTCGTAAATGTATGACCTTTAAAAGGAAAAAAAAATGTGTACCTCACCCTCAAAAGTATTTAGACTGAAAAATGGAAGCATGTTCCCATTCCGTTGCTACATATCATAAAGATAAATGCACGCTTTGAGCACAGATATGATCCGTAGCTTTTCATTCAATTCGTCAAACAATTTGCTTCATTGCCAAATAATGAACTCACCAAACTTGACTGCAATAGAACATGCAAACTGTATTAAATAAACATTATACTTAACGTATTTAAACTGAAACATTTCTGATTTGAATAAATGGGTACCCGAAGCATTATAGCCGGACATATCTACGAGAATAACATTATTCACTTAAATTTACGTCTCCTGATAATTTTGAAAAGAAGGCTTGAGGTACATCATTTCAACACTAAATCTAAGAACGTGTTTATTTTTAAAGCTAAGTAGACAGATAAACGATGAAATGTCCTTCTTCATCTTAGTGTGACCTAATAAGAACAGATCCAGAATTTTACCTTCTTCCAACTGTTCAATTATATTATAGTCCTTTTGATTTAATATATATCACCAGCTTAACTGCTCTGAAAATATGTAATGTTATTAATGAAAAGAGCTGGGTCGACAAACCAATTAAGCTTCTCAAACTTATATACCAATAAAGATGAGAAAACGTAAAGTAATCTTACCGCTGTACCCAACCACACCTTTCCATTTTTTCTCACTTGATGGCGGTAGAAATGTGCCGACAAAGTAGTTGGCAAGTGCTACCGTCAGTATTACCAGCAACATAAGTTGAGCCTAGAATAAAAATGTTTGTAGTCTAACAAGACATGTACATATACGCATGGGAACAGACAGGCGGATTCACAAACAGACAAAAAGTTGGAGTATATTAGTCCAAAATATGTATTATGCTGCTCAAAGATTACTTGTCTTCCATTGATAGCATTACATTTATATTCATTAAATTATATCCAGCATGGTGTACAAAGTAAACGAAATTATATATCTTATTATAATGGCATTACAAACTAGATTTATATCAACCTGCAAAATATTTTTGCCCCATACCATTCTTGGTCTCGACATCCAACTTTAAAATAAGCCAATGTTTACTTGTTCATTTAGTACCGTAAAACTATTAAGTTGACGCAGGAAATTGATAACAAGAAAATTGTAGTCCTCTTTTCTCAACCGCTGACAGAACGGCTCACACTTTTAAAAGCCCAATAACTTGCAGATTTCTGGTCATAAGGCATGCCGGGCAACTCATTATAAATTTGAGGATTAAATGCGAGAAAAGATTCGACTAGAACGGGGACTTCTGCGTCATATGATTCGGTATTGTTCAATGATATAGATATATATATATATATATATATATATATATATATATATATATATATATATATATATATATATATATATATATATATACTGAACTAGAGAAAGAATTATAACACGTAAGTGGAAATCTAAACATAGGCAAAAACTGTATCAGATAGTTATTCAACCATGTCCATAACAAATATTAAATTCCAGCATCTTAATTTGTATATCCTGTTTACACACCTGGGACGTACTATTAATCTAGCGTTTAATCACACACTTTAGTATACAATTTTATATAAAACACTAATGTATATGATAATGATATTTGCTATTTATGTTTTCAATACAGATTTTAAATATGACATACGTAATATATTGTGATATATTATTATTATTATTATTATTATTATTATTATTATTATTATTATTATTATTATTATTATTATTATTATTATTATTATTATTATTGAATCCAAATTAATAAGGATCCAGATTGTAAAATTGTAGCAGAAAAAATATTACCTTTGCCTCCCAGTCCAGACCAATTAAAACAATGGCAAGCAACAGGACACACGTGATGGCTCCAATAATCCTCACTTCATGTAGCAAGTCTCCTGTTACGAACGTATCGTGCTCCTTAAATGACGATAAAGTTGACTAAGTAGACGTTGAATCATGACGGAGCGCCTTTTCAAATGACAATAGGTTTTTATGTATAACTATGTTTTAAATACAATCGTATATAATGTATATTCCTATAAACCCAAAGACAGTAATAATTTTGCTTTAAATGGCTTCACTAGCGCCAGACACTTAAGAAATTAAATCAAAACATTGAATCCAGCGTCTAATATCGCTTTGGATATTGAAATAATGTGCTCGTACCCACATGAGATCTCTAACTGTCTCCGCAAAGCCAACAATGTGCATGGCTGCACCGAGGGCACTCGCCAAGGAGAAGACAATTCCTATCGCTGCGCCAAACTCTGGACCAAGACTTCGGGATATCATGTAATAAATCCCTCCTGTAATAAAAATCACCTTTTGCACAAAAAGACATTGAAACTTCTTTCAATTACAAAGTGTCCTAAAACATAACGGAAGAGGAGGAGAAAATTGGATAGAAAACAAATTGATTGTTTTAATTCGGCAAAAATTGTTTATCGGGAAATGTCTGCTTCATAGCTATTAGGTCATTTACCAAGCTTTCTCTCATGTTTTCATTTATCTTTCATACATTTTATTCATATTTTAAAATTTCCACTTTTACAAAACAAAAGATTGCATACGGTCAACTGAATGATTTAATTGCTATGCCTAAATTGCTCCCGTTAGCAACACAAATAAGCAATTGAGCTGAAAGTATAATAAACATTTCTTTTAAATAATAGGATAATAGTGCGTTTTTCCGATATGTTTTATTTTTAAATTCTACCATAGCAAAACGACCAATCCGATTCAAATGACGAGGAAAGATTTTCATTGTAACGTAAGCATCGTGCCAATTTGTGAAAGAAATGCTTTACCTCATATCTGGAAAGCAAGCCTATGACTAATTCATGTTAGTAAATAGAGCATGTTCGTTGCACTTGGGCAAAAATGAATGTAATCATTCCCCTGCTACTACAGTTCTTTTGATCATTTCTGAGAAAATTAATAATATTAGCCATACGAAGAGAGATAAAACTTTTTATTTCATTTTATTTATTTAATAATTATGCAACCATTTTGATATGCGTGTCAGGCTCTGGTAATTGGTGAAGCGGAAGGACTGTAACGGTTATAAAAGACTCAAACAAATGATTGCATAGCCATGTAAAGTAGAAGAAATATATCCCTTAAAATATGGCGACTTTAAAGACAGTCAGTCAAAGATTAGGAACTTTTATCCAGTCGATCTTTAAAAACAAACGTGCATAAATGAAGCAAATGCTTAAGTGTTATAGACATTATTTGCACGCTTATAAAAAATTAAGGCTGGAAATTCAGCAATTCTATTCCTTACTCCCATCCCTTTCTCGTTACTTTGATCACATTTTCCCTATCAAATAATAAAACTTAGGAAATTCGAAACACAATGATTATCGGACAAAAGACAAAACTATGGGCAACCAAAAAAAACAACAAAAAAAACAAACAAAAAACGCAGCAGTTAACTTGGTATGCGTGTATTTATTTTTAATTTCAGTTTTATTTTGATATTTTTTTCCTATATTTTCATAAAGGTCTGGCTTTCTCGAGGAAACAATATCGCCCTGACTGCATGGTATGTCTTTGTGAAGGCACCACCCTCAGTTTATTGACAACACGATATAACCATCAAAATGTTCACGTGCCGTAAAATACAAAACACCAATTAACTGACCTCCTTTGACCTCCCCGTTGGTGCAGATGGCAGACATGGACATGGTGGTGATTGTTGTGACGAGAGAGGACATAAGGACGATCACAGTGGCCAATCCTACACCCGCCTGTCCGGCAATCCATGTCAATCTTAGAAATAGCATCACACCAAATATGTTTAACAGACATCGTATCTGCAGATTTTAAATGAGAAAAGCATAAGTCGTCTTCGAAATTTTATTTTTCAACTTTTGTGTTATGTAAATATGAATCCTACCTCGCCAACTCTAAATGTGGACGGTAAAGATGTTGTAGCTGCATGGCAAACAGTCTAGTTGTGATAAAGAATAATATTACCATGTCGTTTGGTCAAGGGCGACCTTTTGGAGAGATAATAGCAACGTTTAAAATTGGAACCATTTCATCAGCTGCTACAATTCATTGGCTTATGTTACCTTACCTTATTATACATGTCAGTCTAGGAAATGCGATTTAAGGGGGTGAACATTACGAGTAAGAACATATTCTTTATCTGCTCTGGATTACCTCCCTCTAATTCTAAAATAGCAGGCTCTTTAACAAAGAAAGAAGTTTGATTTTAATAGTAATTCTGTTTTGGTATTTATGGAGCATTTGACAGAAAAATGAGTATTGTTATGCTAACAGTGTATATTTTGAAGTAGCATCGTTATAACGTTTACTCTAAAATGTTCCAGTTATACAATGTGCATGAATCCTTCACGCCTTATTACATGTAGCTCAATGATTCAAATAGTATTATGATGTTTTTCCTCATGTTTTGTAAAAAGGTTCTCTGCCCTTAAAATTACATTTTATGAATCTGTGACATTTATTTGTAACAATCCAATCAGATTCGCACAGGTTTTTAATATTTGTAATGTGTTTTAGTTGCGTGAACATCATCCATATTATCTGATGTCCAATTAAATAACTCACTAATACACCCTGTATCCAACCAAACTTGACTGCTGATGCCGTCGCTGGTTTAAGTACCCCTGCCTCTACTTCCTTTTCGTCAACTAAGTCGTCCCCAATGACGTTGAATGTGGCACTAGTTGGACTGCTTAGTTCAGGAAACTGAAAATAAGATCGTAGTCTTCGAAAAGATAAACATCTAATGAAACATGGTGCATTGTCCTTTCCAATGCTTGATTCATTCATACGATAAATACGTAACCCGTTACGTGATAATCATTCATTTTTCGTTATAGAGTAAACATTCGAATATTTTTATTTCGAATTATTTTGCAAAAAGATGGATAGGTGCATATGGAAAGGCGACAAAAATGGAGTTCTACTTCAGCAATTAGTAGACCGAGGATCTACAAATATTCCCTGCATAAATGAACTTCCAGTTACAAATTGACTCTGTAAACTCAACAATGCACGCAACGTACTTAGGGTGGAGTCGACTTAGATTGAGGTAAGTCAAATCATAAATACCCAGATGAATAAAATGCTCGTATGATGAGAGCTTTAACTTCTTCCTGTTCACCCGAAAGCCTAACTGAGAGAGAAATGAGAGTTACTATATATTTATGTATGATACAAAAATAAGTTCCATCGCAATCTGACGCAAATGTAATAGGCAGACACCTACAAGAACATTGCCATCAAGATCAATTACCAGAGACAATGCTATTAATAAATTCAGCATCAGTGTAGAAGTCGTTTGAAAACACGACAATTAGCGTGGTGACCATGTTCGCCTTCGTGGCATCCTTTTCAAAACTCAAGAACTCTTCGTGGTATACATCCAAGATAATACAATACCAGCCGGTAGAAAAGAAGTCCTGCAGATGATTCTCTCAGATAAACGTTTTCAGAAAAAAGCTCCTATATTGTCGCTTTGAAGCTAAAGTCCGTTCTATCCATGTTAGGGTCGATAAGAATTAAATGGAAATGGTTTACACCACACTCACTAAGCGGAAGGAATTTCTTCTTCCAGTAAACCTGTTATAATTTTTTTATAACATGCCAAGCAGACGAAAAGATCTGATATCGGCTCTGTACATCAAGCCCTAAAAGAGAAGTACATAACAATGATCACGTCGACTCAGAATCTTCGAAGCCGTGATTGTTAGCTGAATGTGCGGCTATACGATCATGCTGTCGGATTCTACTGTTCCCGTTACATGCGGTATAATCTCTTTTGCCGTGTGATGTGTCCTGTCCTGGTCTCCGAACTTAAGAATACGACTTTCTAAAGAGTACGGTTCACATAAAAATTCTTATCATGCAATACTTTTGTTATTATATATATATATATATATATATATATATATATATATATATATATATATATATATATATATATATATATATATATCCTGAATGCCATGTTTGAAATTGTTTGCAATATCAATATCTTTCATAATTTGTGTCATGGCGCTTATTTAGCTTCCGTTCAAGATGCTTATTTCATGGTTTCTGCATTTATCAATTTTGCAGTTATTTTTGGCTCATTACCACACAGCCAGGACATTGCTAGTATGTCATTAATTCAAAATAAATACTTATATATTAACAACAACATTTGTGTCTCTGGTTTATTGAACTGTCCTTTTCGGCAGACTTCAAAGTATGGGTTACATGCAAAACGATATATCGTACACATTGGAGTCTGTAATAAAATTAAACGATAAAATGTAGGTGCAAAGGTTCTCATCAATCAAGTGGCCATTTTTCTATTAAAAGCCCGGATGTTTTTATTGCTTTCAGTTTAGAATAACATTATTATGTCCAGATGTCAATATAATGGTTGTATTGTTTCAATTAAACAACAATTGTTTTATATGAATGAAATGGCACTGTTAATATCATATTGATAGCAAACATTTTAAAACTACTTCTTTTTGGGGCTTAAAAACTGAAGGGGGTTTAAAACTTAAACTGGTTTTAATGTGCTAAATATTTCCTTCTGTTTCCTTTTTTTCCTAATTGTTCTTTAACTATTTTTTTATTTCTTGCTCTTGTCTGTTTTATAGAATCTTTAACATTTTAACATCTTGTATGCTGTCCTGTCTTTGGATATCTATGACTAATTCTTATAAAGGCAAGGACTTAAATCAACTGTGAACATTTGTAGCCCAGTCCCAATACAGGCACATGAGAGTAGATGCATATGGACAGTGACAGGGGTTCGTGAAAACACATACCGAGCAATGGATAATTGAGTCCTCTCAATTAAACAGGACGCATTATTTTTGACCAATTAAAACTAAGTATTAAATTCACATCCTATTTACGCATCGCTAACTGCCATATTTGCTAGCAAGCACAAAAGTACGCTTGATTACTTGTATATACCTTAAAAATGAAAATATAGCAATGATAAGAGAATAAATAAATAATTTCGCAAATAAGATTCTATATTTCAAGCTTTTGTATATCATAATAAATAATTATACTTATACTTCGAATATAAATAAAGCTGTTTTATAATAAAGAAGTTTGTTTTGCTACAGATAATTGCTACCATAATTGTATATCTTTGGCATCATTTATTTCAAATTTTGAATAGAATTTCTTTATTTTCTTGTAGAGTTGTTTTATGAATATGTGAAACTAATAAAATATTAATTTTGTCTTTATTATTATCAAGCTTTGTCCTGCCATTTATTGTAGTTTTGACATGCTGAAATCTTATCAACCTATCTCTTTTGAAAGTACTCATTTTATAACACATGTAAAATGATCTAGGAATAAAGATAAGACTCGTTACACTAATCGTAATGAATGGAAGTAAAACATGTTACACTAATCATAATGAATAAAGATAAGGCTTGCCACACTAATCGTAATGACTGATAATAAGACTTGTCACACTAATCGTAATAAATGGAGGTAAAACAAGTTACACTAATCGTAATGAATAAAGATAAGCGTCGTCACACTAATCTTAATGAATAAAGGTAAAACAAGTTACACTAATCGTAATGAATAAAGATAAGGCTTGCCACACTAATCGTAATGACTGATAATAAGACTTGTCACACTAATCGTAATAAATAAAGGTAAAACAAGTTACACTAATCGTAATGAATAAAGATAAGAGTTGTCACACTTATCGTATTGAATGGAAGTAAAACAAGTCACACTAATCGTAATGAATAAAGACAAGCCTCGTCACACTAATCGTAATGAATGGAGGTAAAACAAGTCACACTAATCGTAATTAATGATTTGTCACACTTATCGTATTGAATGAAGATAATGCTTGTCACACTAATCGTAATGAATAGAGATAAGACAAGTCACGCTAATCATGATGAATAGAGATAAGACAAGTCAAGCTAATCGTAATGAATGAAAATAAGGTTTCTCACACTAACCGTAAAGAATGAAGGTAAGACTCGTCACACTAATCGTAAAGAATGAAGATAAGACTCGTCACACTAACCGTAAAGAATGAAGGTAAGACTCGTCACACTCACCGTAAAGAATGAAGGTAAGACTCGTCACACTAACCGTAAAGAATGAAGGTAAGACTCGTCACACTAACCGTAAAGAATGAAGATGAGACTCGTCACACTAACCGTAAAGAATGAAGGTAAGACTCGTCACACTAACCGTAAAGAATGAAGATGAGACTCGTCACACTAACCGTAAAGAACGAAGGTAAGACTCGTCACACTAACCGTAAAGAATGAAGGTAAGACTCGTCACACTAAAAGTAATCCATAAATATAAGACTCAATAAACTAATGAATGAAGATTTAGCTCGTCACACCAGTCGTCATAAATGAAGATAAAGTTTATCACACCAGTCGTCATGAATGAAGAAAAGCCTCGTCGCACTAATCGTCATGAATGTTGTAAGATAAAAGGCATCATACTAATTAGCCAATAAAGGTAAAAGCGCATATCAATTTACAATATGTGGATGTGCCTGTAGATGTTTACTTGATGTGCTTTAATAATTTATTTCGTTTATAATAGAGTATCATAAATGGTCGTCTTGCTCGGGACTGATAAAATTTAAATTTACTGGTTGATCAATAATAATAATAATAATAATAATAATAATAATAATAATAATAATAATAATAATAATAATAATAATAATAATAATAGAATGGTTTTGTCCAGCCAATCGAGGACACTAGTTTAAGCGGTGTAAAACACTACATTCAATTACATAGGTAACATTGTATAAATTGTTTATTTAAATATTTTCCTCTTCTATTGAATTGTCTATATCCCGTGTAGACCTCCAGCTGAGTGCTCTAATTTTCGCATGATATATACCTTCGAAAATCCTAATTTTGAGAATATATCTTTGTATGTAATAGTTCAGGTCTAGGTAACTAAAGTAGTGTAGGGGACATTCTAATGACAATGGAATTTTAGTGTTAAATTTTGTCGTTTGCACTCTAGGGACAATGGGACATTGGTGGGAATTTCTAGGGAAATAGAAATTTTAACATATGGATTGGGGCTGTCAAGGGACGTTAGGAATTAGACTGGGGTGAAGTCACGATGCTGCACACTGGCAACAATGTTGAAGTGGCTAACCTCAATCGGGAGTAACAGTGTAGCGAAGGGCTGACCTGAATACGCGGACAAATAGAGACATAGACATAGTCATAAATATAGAGAAGTCTTTAAAGGTAGGGTTAGAGACCAGGTTAGAGACAAAGACATACTACACAACATAGATTTATAAACATAAATCTGTCACAGAAAACATTGACTACAATAATATTTAGGCAAAAGAGAATAGATAATTTTTCCTACCAATGGAATAGCCCTGAAAAAGGCCTTTGGTTTTTCTTTGTTTTGTTTTTTTGTTAACACCTTTCAGTTAACATAAAGGATATCGCACTAATCTTCTTCCCATCTTCAAACTGTGTCTGACCTCTGAACCGCAGATTAAGACTCGCTTCAGATAACCTTGCCTCTCCACATAGATTCTTCGTTTCCAAAAAACTGTCTCTGTGATCTGGGTAATTGCCCATGATGATTTGGCATGCATGGGATAGTCCGGGTGGAACAGCATCTATGATAGGAAGGTAGACGATTCTACGTTAGTCCACATCGTGTGGCTCATACGTTTTCGTGATAAGAATACGGACCAAGGCTCCAAACACACTAAAGTCATCTTGAACAGAGCCAAAATTATCTCCATGCAAGTCGCAGAAGTGCAGTTTGAAGATTTGGTGAGTTATTTGGCAATGCCATTGAACAAAATGCCTAATGGAATGCTAGAAATGGCCAAAGGTTATGACGTACTTTTGCAAAATAATCAACAGGCCGTTCTAACCTTTACGCCTGACGCCCACTACCAGGACCCCGACAACATGCACATCGAACTTCGAAAAGCTTTCTACGTTTGGTACCACTCTCACATCTCGAACACTCTCAATTTTCAGGAAGAAATGTTAAAGTATTTTTGTTCCGATATGGACATTTTATGGCGATGCTGTGGAAAATTTCTAGTATTATTAATGGTGCATGGGGGTGGGTGAACAAATCCTTTGAAAGAAAGCCTGCATCATTGTCAAAGCGTGTTCCTTAATGTACAGCACACGATTTTTGCCCGATAATACCCTGGCTGTCACACACGCTCAAACCATCAATTTTGTTAAACGTCAATACTCGGTCAAAACCCTACGCTAGCTACATTATTCTTGTGACAAGAAAGACAAATAGATACAACACGCCCGAAATTTAGGAGATGAAAAAGACCATCGGAACGTATTTGATGGATGGCTGGGAGGTAGAAAACCGTAAGGTCGTGTACGATTTTAACGGCTGCTTTCTTCACGGATGTCCGATTTGTTACCCTCAACGGAATACCAAAAATCAGTTTTTACTACATAACATGGAAGACTTGTACCAGGTCACTTGTCAGCGGCGTTTAAAGTTAGAACAGTAAGGATACCAAGTGGTGGAAATGAGGAAACACGAATACGATTACCGTTTGAAAAACGACCCCGAATTTATATGTATCTTGAAAAGTTTCAATTTGGTGGACCCTCTAAACGGTCGAATGCCACCTGTTTGCTGTACCACACCGAGGAAGAGACAAGAGAAGAAATCAAATAAATCAAATATTTGAATGTGTGTTCACTGTTTCATTAGGTGTGCAAATATTCTCACTTTCCTGCATGACACCAACAATTGCAAACGCAACACATTAACCTGAACTTAGAGGATTGATCAAGTGCAAAGTCTTGCCTTCCATGGACTTGTATCATCCCGTTTTATCTCACCGTTGGCAATGAAAACTGATGTTTCGTTTGTGTTGTACTTGTGCCGAAATGTGCAACCAAGACTAACCTTGTTAGTACACCCAGGAAGAACGTGCCTTCACAGGAATGTGAGTCAGCGTGCAGTTTGTTTAAAGTTCTGGACCTGGAACACAAAGTTGTATTAGTGTACGAAATTTACAAATTTCCCAAGAGAGAACAGTACCACAAGGGTGAGGGGATTCAGAAAGACATTTTTGCAGACTACGTTGATGCCTTTTTGAAAAGCCGAAATATGAAGCCAGCGGCTATCCTTCCGGTTACCACACTCCTTTAGACCATATGAAATTCAAAGAGAAACATTTGACGCAGGAAGGCATAGCTTTAGACCATATTGAGATAAACGAAGAAAGGCAAAAGTTTGCCAAATTGCTTGTGGGAATAAAAGGCATAACGTCCGTGTTTACTCAAGTCGGAGTATGAGATAGAACCTTCCCGCCGCTTTCAACTAATTCACAACAAAACCAAATACACGAAACAGGTGGACGTCCTTCATGAAAACTTGATCCTTGTCAATTACGAAGAAGGCCTGGACTTTATACAAGCCGACGAAATTGGAAAAGTAATAATTGCAGACTATGAGATTGCCCATCTCGTTTGAAGATTTAGAACTGTTATGATATTGTGTGCTGTTTTTTGATATTGAAAGTTGCATCTATATCAGAGACACCATGACATCGAAGAAGACCGTTTAGGAGCCTACGGACGAGCACCCCGATGACAAAATTCGAGGTTTTGCTAGTGGTGGTCCCAACAATTACGACTGCAAATACTGGACCAACTAGAAGTGAAAACCGAGACTAAAGTTAAAGTATTGCCTCTCAATAATTGAACGACTCAAGTGGTGAACTATGGGGTATCGAAAGAAACCTTGCAGTTTGGAGTTGATCAACATTTTAAAGTGACCATCTATGCAATTCACAAGCTTGTACGTTTAGGCACACATCAAATCATCAACTATACCAAATCGCTGCTACCTGAATGTTATAAGATGACTGACTCATTCAAAAGCATTTCAATGGTCACACACTGATCAACTACCCAAGGGCCAGAAGATTTTGGTTGCTACATATTTTATTTACATAGTGACCATGCTTCAACGAATTCCAGAGGAAGACTTAGAGGATTGCACGAATCTATTGACTATCATATTTTGACTGTGGAGGAAAATTATGTGCGGTGTGTGGTATGTAAACTAGTGAAAACTATTTAAATACTTCAACGGAGTACGATCAGCTCTGTGCACAAAGTAAACTTATTACCTACGCCAAGATAGTGGTATAAAAACTTGCTACCATGCCACGACCTTAATAATCAGTTATAAAATAATTGCCTTGAAAGGAAATCAATAACAGTATTCATTCTATGAAGGATCACCAACACTTTTTACGAGAACTGTATCCAATGAATTTGGGTCACCGTGGAGTGTGTCTTATGGACATCCTTTCTGGGATTTCATTTACCAGCCCATAACGTGTGGGTTCTTTACGATCTGTAATGTGCGGTAACACCAAATATATGTGGCTGATACCTTTAAAATGTACACGAGAGACTCATTTTCTTAAAATCCTTGAGTATATATCTATATACTCCTCGACATCTTCGGGATATTAATTATTCGTCAACTTTTAGGCACTGAAGATATTTATGAAGGTATGTGTGTAGCTTGTGATTTACAACCTCACTGGCAAGACGTACATGACTGCAAAAGTTTGGTTTTGAGGCTTGGACAAAATAAGCGGTAAACTGCGCCCAAGATCATAAATTCAAACGTTCAGTCAAAAAAGTAATTTTAAATCTGTTAACCACGGTGTCAGACAAAGAGTGTCTGTATGTTCGGTGTGATGTTTTTGTAGTTGAGGGGAGGGTTGTAAACATTAAAGATGTTATAGGTGTGCTTGCCTAATTTAATCTGAATCCCCTGAGTTTCAAAGTTATAGCTGGTGCTGGGGTGGGAGGTTTGGAGTTCCTTTACTTCTGGAATATTGTTGTGCTCATAAATGACCGATCCTCTTTCTTTTCCATTTGCCAGTTTGTTTTTTGTAAATGTAGTGTTGTAGTGTGTGAGCTTGTGTTTTAATTTTTGGTGATTGCGTAGAGTTTCTTGCAGGCAGATTACATCCGGGAGTGGATTTGTCTGTGAGACCGCTAGTGTCAGCTCAGCGTGGTTGGCAAAGAGTCCTCGACAATTCCATTGACATATCCTTATAAGGCTTTGATTATTGGCAGTTTGTTGAGTTGAGGTTGGCTTGGGCTTTTCTTGGGAGCTGCGTTCGTTGGATTGTCGGAATTTACTGTACTTGCCCCAGTGGGCCTGCAATGTGACTTTTACCTCATGTATTTTTTGTATGTTTTTAAATTTCTGTAGTTGGTGGGTATTAGGACATTTAAGGAGATAGGAATTGTGTTTTAGTTTGATGAGACAGAAGGGTGAAGGGTCTGCTTGTTGTAGAGTTCGCCGTATGTCAATCTGCCTGATGTGAGAGAATCTCTTGTCTTGGCTGTTGAGGAAGAGAGGTGGGTGATTCGGATGTTTTTTCCAGTGTCGTTTCCGTGGGTTGGTGTCCGTCGTGTTATTGGAAGAGTTTGATGGTATTTGCGAGATTGCCTGTTTTGGGGGAGGCGAAAGAGGTATGATGTTTGGTGTGTGAGGTGATATGGAGTAGTTGTAGGTGTGATTTTTGTGTATATGCTTACCTTTAATTGGATGTTTCCCTTTCGGTCCCTTTGGGCTTTCCTCAAATTCTGTAATCCACTGATAGATTGTAGATGCGTTCATTCGAATAGGAACTGAAGTTATTGGAAGGTCTTCCTCATCGTCTGCTGTTGCTCCGCATGGGGTTGGGTACTGTGAAGGGCCTGGTGTTGCCGGTTGCTGAATAGAAGTTGGTTTGCTGAGTGCTTTGTCCAGTTGCGATGGTCTCGGGGTTGTCTGGGGATTCCTTGGACATCTTTGCCCGCTCCCGTTCCCAGTGGTGATGTGTTGTGACTGGTTGTTTTTTTGTGTTGTGTCAGTATGTTTAATGCATTCTGATGGTATGTCGTGTGTGTTGGTGTTATGTAGGGTTTGTGCGTGAATAGCGTTTAGTTTGTCTTGATGTTGCTGAAAAAATGTGGGAATTTGGAAGATCGGTATGATTGGCTCATAGTAGTCCAGGTTGACGGCTTGTTCTATAGACTGTATAGCTCATCCCGTCCTTATGATGTCTAGTCCAGGTGTAGTTGGTGGGAAGGTGCCTATGTGTGAGATCTTTGGAACGGGCGGAGCTATGGTGTTGTGCCTCCGACTGGTTATTAAACTATTTCTCAGTTGCGTGAGTTTCTTTTGAAGGTTTTAGTCTCCGGTAGCCTCCTGTCGTCTTGTGAAGTCCAGTTTTATCTTTTTGGGTGCTGGTCCTTCCATGTTGGGTCTCTTGACTCTGACTCTGTGCGTGTGTGTTGATAGTGAGTGTGGTTTGATGTGTGGGTGTGGTGGCACCGAGTCTACCTGGAATCCTGTTTGTTTGTTATTAAGAGGTTAACAAATTCACATTAATAAATTGTAGGAAGTTCATCATGACAATGTTCTAGAGTATAATATAAATAACATTCATATAGGTAATTTGAATATTTAGATATGTATTCATGGCAAATAGAACGTAGTATTGATGTTGATAGTGGTAGTGTTCTTGATGAGTAGCATAACAATATTTAGTGACTTTAAGCGGGATATAGATCCATTGTAGAGATTGTTTGGTATGCTTTTAATTTTATTTTTTAATATTAATAATTCGTTGGGTTTTTTTAACATATAAAATAATTTATGTTAATTATTGGGTTCTGGTAATATTTATAATATTTTCCAACACGTCCGCTTATGTTGCTTTTCCGAACCTATTTTTGGGTTAGACTTTTCATTATGGTATGTATATTGAAACCTCTCCCTTTTTTCTTATTATTATTCGTGTGTTATCTTAGCAGTTTTTGTGTTCCTGGGGTGTGTCTGGTAGTGTCGGTGGGTTATTTACTGGACTGACTATCGTTCTGTTGCCGTGTTGTGGCTGAATGTGTGCTGATCATTGGGGGTGAGGTTGGCATTTAGTTTGTAATTTTAATCATGTAATGTACATGATTGAGCTTGGTGTATATCTATTTTTATTGTTTATCTTGCTGTCATTTACTATCATAGTGATTCTACAGATGTTTGTTATTATTGTTATTAGTTATTAGTTGTTATGCTTTCCTTTTTTGTTTTTGTTCTTTTTTTATTTTAGCTGGTACATAGTTTAACATCACGTCCGCCTATGCTCAGGTTTCAATCCGTGTGAATTAACAGTGTCGCCGAAGTAGGTGGATAATAACTTAGGGACACTGGTGGGCGGGAGTTGTGGCCCGGGTAGGAGAGTTGGCTGCGGTTCTGCCGTTGTCGAGCATAGAGTCAGGTTGAGAATGAAAATGCAAACAAACGGGTCTTTTTTGTAGGTCCCTGGCTCCTAGGGGTCAGGAAAAGGCCTTGCACCAAGCGCCCTCTCGGGGGGACCGCAGTCCATGCCTGGGACTGTAAGCCTACTACCCAGAGTGACTGCAGTCCATGCCTGGGACTGTAAGCAGTCGTATCAGCCTCACGGCAGCAAGCGACTTAAAACGTCTAATGTTCTAATGTGTCGCCGAAGTGCGAGTGAGACCCTCATTCTGATTGGTTGCGGTATTGTGGGTGTGTTACCTATGAAACTTTGACTTTGTCGTCTACTAGTGCTGCTAGCAAGTTCTTGTGAATGAGGTTTTAGTTGGGTTGTTGAACAGAGCGGACGTGTTTTCTGAGCTCCCGGACTCTATGGATAATTTTGGATGATTCACTTCATATAATGGATACTAGACTTAGAAAAGGCTAAGGTAAAGTAAAATCTACTTAAATCATGAATATAAATATTACTATCAGTGTCATTAAAATATTACTGTCGTTATTATCTTAGACACAATGTAAATATATAATGCATCTAACTAAAACTGATTTCTAACTATGACCTTAAATAACTCTCTACTATTGCTAACAATATAAAATATACCCTCTCTTAATAATTATAAAGCAAATTAACTAAATCAAAACAAAACCTATCAGTTACAACAATTCCTTTGTCTATAAGTAAATAAATACGTGCGCTACATTTTTCTTGGGCAATATTATAAAACCACACCAATATCACTAATCATTATCTTAATACTACTCCATAATATAAACTCTCCACAAAAAAGATCCCTAAAACTTTTCATAGAAAAAAATTAAACATTAATTTTCGCCCGCCAGACAAAATTCGTCCTTTCCCGTGCCGGGTAAAATATTGAACCAGCTTACAAATTAGGTAATACAATATAAAAAAAAAGCCTTCAATCTAAGATTGCATTTGATTGGCCAAAATTTAGGCGCTCTTTCCCCATACAGAAAATTTAATATCGGGCCAGAGTAGGATTGAAAATTAAATCTACTACAACCAATCAAATATGGCATTCTAATGACGTAAGCAGGAAATTCAGCATTAGCCCAATGCTCCCCATTTTGTCACAAATTCAATATTCTGGGAATTATGCCCACTTGTTAAACTTATTATAAAATATAAAACTAAAACGAATAATTTAGATCCATTGTAATAAGAACCCTAGCAATTATTACTCCTTACCTTTAGTCAATTTAGCCTTAGTTATAAGCATAAATAATTAAATCATATCAATAACCATAACTATTTATAACATACACTTACTGTATGTGTATTTTAATTTTCCTTATAATAACTATATATACTCTAATTGGTATTGAATTGGTATTGATAACCATCTATAATACTACAACTAAGCACATAATAAGAATGAAATACCATAAAACATAATTTTATTATAAAACCTAAATAGAAAAAAAAATTGAACTAGAATAGGATTGAAAATTCGGCTTTTATCATCCAATCAAAACCGACGAGACAACAACATTATAATTTTGAATCATCCAGTATTACTAAATCAAAAATGCAAGAATAAAGAAGAAAAGATTCAGGACCTCATAGAAGGGAGGAGGGGAACCAACATCAAAAGAGATGCCTACAACAAACCTTCAACAAGAACAAATCATCAGTATCAAATAAAGGGATTCAATAAGCCTGTATCTGAACCCTAATAACCCATCCCCGCACACAAACGTATACATAACTGCAAGCACCATACCTAGTCCATACCATAAAACAGGCGCTAGGACTCATACTAGCACAAGCCTGGGTGGATCCTGACTCCTATATGCACTATATATACATATAGGATAAGATTTCCCACCATGGCAAGGAGAAAAAAGTCAAGGCCGATAAGGGAAAATCAGGAACCTCTCACCTGATAGCCCTAACTCCAGGAAGCGGAGTAAACCGATTAGCCTGACGCACACAAAGACCGAAAAGTAACCTGGTAAAGGCTACAATCACAAAAGTGAACTGAACGGACAAACAATTAGCGATGGACAGTCCGGGCCGCGCGGCCAACTGTTCGAAAATAAGTCTACAACCTATGTCTTCACTTTGGCCTGGAAGACCCAACAATAAAAAGAGATCCTTTGGAAAGGCAGTCAAAATTAAAAACCAAGCATTGTCAAAGCGGTGATAAATGTCAAAATTTGGTGACATACACCTAGAGATTGAGTTATTTTTTAGAACCATATAAGTACGCTAAGTACGCAAAATTTAACCTCATCAAAATATATTCAAAATTCACAACTCAGGAACATTTGGATAATTGAATAGGTGGCTAACACATCATTGCTATAGGGACACCCGTAGGAAAAACTGGTTAAGTTTGACAATAATCTACCTGAGATAAAGTTAGGTGAACTTAGACATTGGGAACTTTAGTAGGCGGGAGTTGAGGCGGAAGGCCGGTACGCTCTGTTACAATACCCAGCCAATTAGTTTAAAAAAGTCCAAAGAACGATTAAGAGACATAATCAGGAAGAAAATAGAATAAGTAGGATCAAGAGGAAAAGGAAGATAAGAACCTATATAGATGAAAGAAGAAGAAAACTAAAAGAGGAAGTAAGAGAACGAAACGGACAAGGAGGAGGAGAAAGAGGAGACAAAGAAGAAAATTATGATGGAGAAGTTGAGAAGTTAGTGGAAGAGAAGAAGAAGAGAGAAAACAAAACAGAAGAAGGTTAAAATGCCTTTTCAGGGCCACTCCATTGCTTCGAGAAGATATCTTTCTATCTTGCCTAGAAAACGTTTAGCCGATATTTGTTTGTGATAGATTTATGTTCATAAATCTATGTTTGTGTAATATGTCTATGTCTCTAACCCTGTCTCTGTATCTACGTCTCTTTTTATTCCCAGAGTAACGCGTTTTCAGGTTATCCCCTAGCCACACTGTGCAGCTCGATTGAGGTCAGCCACTTGCAACATTGTTGCCATTGTCCGTACCATGACGTCACCCCTGTTCAAGTTCTATTGTCCCTTGACAGTAACAATCCCTATGTTAAATTCCACGTGTCCTTAGACAGACCCACCCATGCGAAAGTCCCATTGTGCCAGAGTGCAAACCAGCCAATTTAACACTAAAATTCCATTGACTATAGATCGTTACACTACGCAACTAAGTTTACGGAACTTAACGTTGGAGATTGGAACCATCCATTATAGTGCGAAATATGTAAATGTAAAATGTTGATTCACATGAAAATTAATGCATGCTAATATTTTATACATTCTTATACATAGCTGTTAAGTGTAACAATCAAATATTCTCTACTCTGTTGACTGCACCAAATTTTAAAAAATATTTTGCTGTTCTGTAACTGAAGACAATAAAATAGTTGATACAAACTACATGCAGCGTTTTGTAGACCCCAACTGATGGGCTGTATCTCATCAAGGTAACTATGTTCAGACACGGTAGTGTCTTTTTAAGTCAATGAATGCAGTACGTTAATGGCTTTCCTCGTATAATGCAGATGATAAATGTCTACTGTCGACACGTGAAACAGCCAGAGTGGACTTAAAGTTCAAACCTGAACTGACGTAACAGAATGGAATAGAAAAAATATATTTACAGTTAATTTAAATTATTGTTGTGCTTTAATTAAAATTTGCTACAGACCATACCATTGTTTATATCCTTCATCTCTGTATTTTCTTTTCCGTTGGTCAGCTTGTCGGCAAATATTTCCGTCGTTCATAGGTCCAGAGACGCATGACACTCACTAAAATCCTCTACGCTAGTCTTTTTACCGAATTTTAGCTCATATCTTGCTACGATGGCACAGAGAGCGAAAGAGACAGACATACAAACAGAAAGAGATAAAAAGACAGAGAGAACGGTAAAACTGATATGTTGACAGACCAACATACCTGGCCTTTAGATATGCGAGGCCCAGGGCAGCAAGTGATGAGTCCGGAGCCCCAAGCAAAAAAGTTAAAATGCGGAAAAGTGCCGGGCTCAAGGCGGTCGCCTCGTTCGCCTTGCCCTAAGGACGAGTATTAGGACCAACCAAGAGAGAGAGGGCAGTAAAGGGACTTGCAATAAGGTTATTTTATTTGCCATCCATCCCTATGTTTTAATTTTGGTTGATTAGTCAGCTAACAAACACATTGAGAGAAAAAGTGGTGGGAAGCGACTTTTGGAGATTTGAATATTTAAAACAGATCACCTTATTACAGCCTTGAAAAACTCCACAAACAATTGTATTTAATATATTACAGCGTGTATGCACCTCCCAAGAAATGTACGTTATTGTCTCGCCAGGCTATAACAACTTCGCATTATTAGTATTGTGAACACTGTACATAAATTACCGGGAACGTATACACATACCGTTACGACCAGAGCTATAGTATTGGTATATTAAATTGCTTTAAACCAACACTTTAAAATCCACGCTATTTTTAATGAGTATATATGAGAGAATGACGAGAATACAGTCGGCGGACAGGTTAGAGTTGTAATTCATTCCAAGCTTGACTCTAACCTGTACTAGCGCAGTACCTCGACCCGACCGTCAGTAGAAGTAGTCTTTGTATTTCCTCAACAAGCGATGATTGAATATGTGTTTGAATGATAGGTGAAAAGGAGAGATAATTCTTGTAGGGTTTAGTAGGTTCCCTTTGAACAACAATAACAGAAGAAAACTTTTTTCTAACATGCAACAGAGACAACTGATTGATTGATTGATTGATTGATTGATTGATTGATTGATTGATTGATTGATTGATTGATTGATTGATTGATTGATTGATATACTTACAATCTCCTTCTCTCGAAGTTGGTAAAGTGTTGGTCTCTGCCTGATATCCTCAATAAAATTACCAGCTAGATCTCTATAATGATCGGCATGCGGCAATGCTTCTATCATATCACTGAACGTCCTGTCTGACTCAGGGATGCTGCCTTCACTTGTCAAGGAGAATACCGAAATCTTATGACCCCTAGACGGTGGAGCCAGATACACTGCATCAAGGGATGATTTCCGGCTACCAGGATTAAAATAGTACCCATATGATCCGTTAGAGATTTTTCTTGGTGCGGAGCTCTCCTGAATAATGATACAAGGCTGCACCAGTATTGGCTGATCAGGATGGGATTCATTCATGAAGGACACCTTTCTACTTCGATATTCAATCGGTCGGTTATCCTGCTCCACGTCTGAATTCTCGTTTATACAACTATCCTGGTTCAATATTTTAGAAACTTCTTTTTGCTCAGAATAATAAATGCTGCTCTGAAAATCAAATCTTGTTTCTCTGGATATTTCGGCTTCTTTATTAATGCTGTCAATACAAAGCAATTCTACTGACACATTATTTCCATCAGGATTTATCTCTGCTTTGACCTTTTCCATGTCCTTATCCGTTTCTGCCTCGGTCATACGAATGAATGGTAAGCCCGTTGATGATATTTCAGGCAACTGTTGATCTGTTACGCCAAACTTTCTCTGCATTGGACGTTTCCCAATGGCTGAGATAAATATTGTTCCTTCTAAAACAGGCGTAGAATCGACGCTTAGACTGGATGGATCAAAACCATCAGACTTGTAGCAGTTTTCTTCAATGCCCACCACTGAATCTCCCTCTGAATGTGTAATGATTACTGGAGGTTTCCTTTGTTTTCTTAATTCTTTGTGCAATAGCTCACGGCCGGTTGTTCCATTAGTTGATAAACTATTGGCATCCATACTTTTGATATTCCAGGAGCAGAATTTTCAAAATTGTAATTAAATATATACGTTGTTTTCAACTTTTTTCGTCTGAAAACGCACGTCTAAACTATCAAAACTGCAAACACCAGTTTCGTGTTCCTTATCCCGCTGCTAAAGAAACGTCCTCAAGGTCCATAGAGCAGCATAATGACAAATATAATTGTTGATATGAAAACTTATAGATATATATTTATAAATGTAAATCGGCTGCAAACACCTACATTAGTTGTTCATCATTTTATAAACTTATAAACACCAATAAAAGAATTGAATGTCTTTAGTCTAGCAAATTCGAACTAAGAAATGTAAACAACCTAAAGATAATAAGTTTGCTGTTGTGCGGGAGGGGAGGAGCCATATCAGGCACGTGCCGTTTATTTTGCTGATATTTATATTACCTTTGATTTATTCAGTTATTGGATGGTCAAGTCCACTCTGTGTTCACGGTCGCTTGGCGTTTTGATTGACAATGTTTATAGTAATCTTCGGGAAGAAATGGTAACATCTGTAATTTGGTTATATTGACTTGACAGATGAGCATCCCAAGCAATAAATCAACCGCTAGAATCTTGAATCATACGGTTTCCAAAGATAAGTAATTTATTCAGCCACATGACGTACTGTCTTTTATTCTGTATTAATGTATAATGAAGTCATCGTGCTAAAAAGATTGTTTGTCTTTGCAATTGACAAACCACGTTAAATAAGCTCGCATATTCTATTTGCTCAAGAATTTGCTCTTTATCGTCATGTTACATGCTGATCAGTGCGTATTTTGGCGCTTACATCAATTAAGAAATAAACAAATGACTGCAGCCAATACTTTAATCAGTCAAAACTTTCCATTGTGTGTTAATGCATATCAAAGACACTTTAAATGTTCTATCAAATGTACCCAATATATTTTTCCGTTGCCACGTTATCCGTAATCGAACATTAGGACAACGTGCGGCTGCAAAATAGGGATACCCTAGTACGTTAATGAATGCGATGGTGTGAGATATCATCACCAAGTCGTCTAAAATAAAGTCCCCTCCAGATCACTAATGAATCTTACTTCTGTCCACTTAAATTCAAGTCTCGGCTCGACCAACACCAGCATGTTGTCTACATTATTAGCACTGGTTTGATATATTTCTGCATGTTTAGTTTAAATGAAGTTTACTATTGCCAGGACAATATTTCACATTCTTCACTACCGTAACTCACTCTTTCTCCGCTCTTAATAGCTGATAGCTAGCATTTTCCAATCCATCTGCCTTCCTAGAATCATTCCGTTATACGTGCAATATGAAATGATGCATTCTTAATACTAATGGAAATAAAGTGAGATAAACATGACAAAAGTATGGAAGTCTCTTCAAGGAAACGTTTACCCAATGACAAATCATATGAAGCTGTATAGCGCTACCTTAATATTAGCTCTTTAATGAAATACGTAACAAAGTCATGTGACCGGCTCTTTGGATTCTTTCGAGAATGGTAATGTAGATTCCGTATGAACAGAAAGGGCAAGCTAATCGAAACCAATCAACAGAAAGGGCAAACTAATCGAAACCAATCAATTTCCTGCTCTCCAGCAGATTTAGATATCCTCTAAAATAATATCAGCTAGGTCTCAATAATGTTTGGCATATGGCACTGTTTCTACTGTATCACTGAACGTCCTATCTAACTCATGGGTGCTGCTCTTCACTTGTCAAGGAGAATACTGACATCTTGTGACCCAAAGACGGTGGGGTCAAATACATTGCATCAAGGGATGAATTTCGGCTACCCAGAAGGGCCCCTAGTGACCGAGTGGTATAAAGCGCTCACCGTTCCGCCATATATAGCCTATCTTGTGCTGAAAATGGCGTTAAACCCTACAACAACAACAACATCAACAACAACCGGCAACAACCTGCTGCCTGGATTGAAATAGTAGCCGTAATATCTGGTGGATATTTTTCTTGGTGCGGAGCAGTCTTGAATAATAATATATAAGGCTGCATCAGTATTGACTGATCAGGATGGGATTCGTTCATGAAGGACATCTTTTTACTTCGATATTCAATTAGTCGGTTTTCCTGTTCTACTTCTGATCCTTCGATCATGCAGCTATTCTGGTCCAATATTTTAGAAACTGCTTTTTGTTCAGTATTATATGTTTGCTCTGTGACCAAATTTCCTTCGCTGATCATTTCATTTTATTTCTGAATACTACCAATAAAAACACTTCTATTGACACATTTTTGTTCCTGTCTGGCTTTATTCGTGTTTTGTTCTTTCCCGTGTCGTTACCCGTTTCTGTCTCGGTCATCTGAGTGAATACTAGTCATTTTGGTGATATTTCAGGCCAACCCTTCTCTTCATTGCATGATTTTCAATGGGATTACCCCTGAATCTACTGTAGAGACTTTCGAATGAATAATGATTACTGGTGGTTGCATTTGCTTTGCCATTCTTTATGCAAGTCACGGCTGTCGCTCCATTTGTATATCGTCTAATGGCATCCTTAGTTTTGATATTGTTGCAGCTGAGTTATCAAAACTATAGCTAATTTCATATGTTTATCTACTATCTTCATTTTTGACATACACCTGCAAACCATAGGTAACACTAGCAGCAGTTTCATATTTCTTACCCCATTGTTAAAGAAGTGTGATCAGCGTCCTTTGATCAACGTAACAATAAATTTACTTATTGATATGAAAACGTTTTCAATATTTATGGATGTAAATTCACATCAATTACCTAAGCTATTTGTTTTTTCTTTTATATGAATCGGCGACCACTAATATAAAACAGAAAAGTCTTTAGTCTGGCAAACAAGAACTAAAATAAGCTCACTGTTCTGCAGGTGAAGGAGGAGTTGTATAATGTATTTCTCGTGTATTTTCCAGGTGCTTATGTTTTCCTTGGTGGAATTCAGTCCTTGGATGTACAGCTATAATCTGCGTCCACGGTAGTTTGAAGTGTAACTGACATCGGTTACAGTAATCTCTGGCAAGAACTGGTACAATTGGCTAATTAGTTATATTCACTTGACAGGTGTGCATCCCCAAAAAAACAACCTTACCTTTGGAATACTAATGAATAGATTTTCCTGAGGTAAATGATTTATTCAAGTTGATGATGTAATCTTTGTTTAATTTTTTTAAAAATATATAATAAATGTATTGTGTTCAAAAGATACATTTACTTGACACTTAACACACTGAAGTAAAGGATGAGGTTATATTTTGAACCGTACATATTTGAATTCTATATGTTATCAATCAGCAGTGCTGCTAACATTTTCAAAGGTGTTAAAATTGTACGTTAATGGCAAGACATTGCCACACAAGTTTGTAACACTCTGCAGTACAATTATAATGCAGTCAACTTATGTTTATAATTTGTTATAGATCCTTCATGACTGAAGCTTGGAAAACGTTAATGCAAAGATCAAGGTTTCATTCAAGTATACAAGGTGAACCAATATCATCGTTAAGCTTGAATAAAATATTAAACAGCTCATAAACGAAATATTTTTAAGTTACTATTTTTGTTATTGTTCTCGTTCATTTATTATTATTATTGTTGTTATTATTATTATTATTATTATTATTATTATTATTATTATTATTATTATTGTTGTTGTTATTATTATTATTATTATTATTATTATTATTATTATTATTATTATTATTATTATTATTATTATTATTATTGTTGTTGTTGTTGTTGTTATTATTATTATTATTAGTAGTAGTAGTAGTAGTAGTAGTAGTAGTAGTAGTAGTAGTAGTAGTAGTATTGTTATTATTATTATTATTATTATTATTATTATTATTATTATTATTATTATTATTATTATTATTATTATTATTATTTACCAACACAGTGCGCAGACAGATGCAGACAGCTATCTTCTCGTGATAGGATTTATGCTCAGTGCACATAGGATAATATATATTACCTTTGAATTGTATCAACTGAAAACCTGACAATTATTTATGTATGTTAAATTTGGTATATCTTGAGGTCTTCGTTTTCGAAAATCGCATTAAGATTTATCTCGCACATTAAAATCAATTCCTCCTAAATTAAAGTCTGTCGAGATAGATTAATATGTGCTCAAACGCAAGTAAGCATTTTGGTACCTCTCTCACCTCTGTATAATGAAACCATCGTCCTAATCGCCTATCCATTCACCAATCTCTCTCTCTCTCTCTCTCTCTCTCTCTCTCTCTCTCTCTCTCTCTCTCTCTCTCTCTCTCTCTCTCTCTCTCTCTCTCTCTCTCTCTCTCTCTCTCTCTCTCTCTCTCTCTCTCCTCGTGCGTTGTGAAGAACAGCGTATTAGATATGGTCCAGAATCGACAAAATGTTCCCCATTTTTCATCTCTTGGAACCATCTTTCTCAAAATATTTGTGTTACTCTTTGTCGCGAAATCCAACATATCATTATATGCCACGATCTCAGTCAACCACTATCAGTGAGGACATGAAAATTTAAACAATGAAAGAAATATTGGAAAGATCTCTTTTTTAACCACTATGAAAAGTAGTCAAGTATTAATCGTTTCGTTTCGAAATTGAAATAAAGACTTGCGCAATGTATATTTAATTTGCATTTTTATTAACGTTTTCTCCATCATTGTGTATTGCAATTTTTATTTTACCTTGTCCAAAGGTAAGTAATTTTGTACCTTGTAAACAAATTATAGATAGTTAATATTTTCTCAATGAGAGTGGTTTTAATTTTAGGATCATTACCAATAGAAGTAACATATTTAGTATGGCCTTATTCATGGTTATTGGAATTCCCCCATAAAAATACTCAGCCTACATCATGTTTATCACATTCTATATTATTATTTTAGTAACACGTCCTTTCTAGAATCGAAGTTTCCATTAAATAAAAGTTTTGCTTCAGAAAACCATATTTGTGACCAATGTCAAGTAGACGGCTTTATAATCATGTTTTTAATAAAATTACTCATTCGTGGTGTAAGATCTTGAAGCAGAGTTGTTGCTTATGTTCAGCATTTTGTTTTTGGCTGGAATAATTTATTAAAATTATTATTCCTTCGAATTAAATAGTGCTCGATGATATTCTTGAGCAGAAACATAAAGATGGAATATAGTAAATTAGGTCAAGGATATCTTGGATTATATTACTCTGATTAATTGGAAGACTAATCACGTCATCACATTTCAGGCCTTTAGTAAAATAATACATTCGAGACTACATGCCACTACAGGAACTACATATTCAACGTTGGGTTTTATTTTAAATACCACTAAAATTTATACCGAACTTTATTTATTAGGACTCGTGTTATAAATTGTTTGACTAATTTTGATTGGATTCGTTCTATTAAAGATCATTTGATTGTTTCATTTTAGGAAAATAAATTATTTGTTGAGTTTGCCAAACTTGTTAGTTTTTTTAATTGTCTATTACTTTGTTTAAGAGTCGTAGTACCTAAAAAGGCTAAATCTTTTTCATTCATTTGATGGAAAAAGTATAAATCCCTCAAATGTAAGTGAAAATAGGCTTTAGGTATAAACTGCCAAATCCATGAAAACTACGGCAGCATCAAGCACGTAATAAAGAATGGAATGATCAGATTAGTCAAAACAGTTTAATCGTTGCTTTTCACTAGCAAGATATAAAACAAATTCAGAAAATACACATTAAAAGTTGTGAGAATTCTTTAAAATTTATATTGTTTCCAAATGGTATTTAATGCAGCTTTAATTTTGAAAAAAGAATGCAACTTCAAAATATATAAGTTTGAAGGTGGGATTATCGACTAAATATTTTGTCACCTGAAACATGTTTTGTGCTCTCACAATACTTAAATGTGCGGGCGAAAAAGTGGCTGAGAAAATCAGAAAAACAATGAACGGCCCGAAGATCGATTCATGTGTAACAAGCTGATATATTTACATTCTATTTTGTTTAAAACAATCACAAATGTTCAAAGGTCGTTTTCGTCTTTAAAAATTTTATTTAGCATATCAAATATTAAAGAAAAATTTCCAACTCATCAGTGACTTGAGTGTAAAAATTCAACCCATGATAAAAAGAAACATTTGACGTGACGTGATTGGACGAGAGCGGTTATCCGTTTCTGTCATTCCGCTGTGTTTTGTGCATATCAGAAAGGACTGTAACCCTGTTATATTTTTATGTGTCAGTATTTATGCTTTAGTAGTAAGAAAAAATTTCAAGTCAATTTAACGATTTTTATCAGGTTTGCAAACACGTATACATGAAATGGGGTCCTGCATTACAAAGTGCTGGTCGGTGTCAATAGCTTACTTAGAGGTGTTTGATAGTACATTTATTAATGTTTCTATTTTGTTCCTTCAGGTTGATCAACATATCTTACAAATATAATACGTGAAATGATATATCTTCAATTGTTTTATTTTATTGTCTTTTTATGGGTTTAACACAGTTTTTCAGCACATGGCGGCCGGTATATCTGATGGAAAAAGAACATGGAAAATCCGAGGAAAGAACCGCCGACCCACGGAAATTGAATCGCAAGTGTTCTGACGTACCCACGTAGTCAAGACTCGAATAAACGCTTATAGTAGTGTTATCTGATCTATAAAAGATAACGCCTTAGTAAACTCGGCCACCGGTGGCCCCGTTTTCTAATTTAAAAACGATATTTAAATTTATCATCTGCAGCAACATTGTTACATTTTCCGATGAATGCTAAAATGTAAATTACATTCATGAGTGGTGAAAAAAGACTTTTCAATGCTAAACGGTAAATTACAGACATAATCAGTCATATAAGACTGATCAATGCTAAAATGTAAATTACATTCATGAGTAGTACGAACTTACTAACGAAAGATAAACAGCAAGTAAATTCATGAGCAGTACGACAAGACTGATCAATCCCAAACTGTTAATTACATTCATGAGCAGTACAATACTGATGAATGTTTACTGTAAATTACATTCATATACTGTGCGATTAGACTGATGAATGATTTTACTGCAAATAACATTCATGGGCTGTACCACATGACTGATGAATGCTAGACTAAATTACATTCACGATCAGTACGACAAGACTGACGAATGCTAGACTGTAAATTACATTCATGATCAGTACGACAAGACTGATGAATGCTAGACTGTAAATTACATTCATGGACTGTACGACAAGACTGGTGAATGCTAGACTGTAAATTACATTCATGATCAGTACGACAAGACTGATGAATGCTAGACTGTAAATCATATTCATGGACTGTGCGACAAGACTGGTGAATGCTAGACTGTAAATTACATTCATGGACTGTACGACAAGACTTATGAATGCTAGACTGTAAATCACATTCATGATAAGTACGACAAGACTGATGAATACTAGACTGTAAATTACATTCATGATCAGTACGACAAGACTGATGAATGCTAGACTGTAAATCACATTCATAAGTACGACAAGACGGATGAATGCTAGACTGTAAATTACATTCATGGACTGTACGACAAGACTGATGAATGCTAGAATGTAAATTACATTCATGATCAGTATGACAAGACTGACGAATGCTAGAATGTAAATCACATTCATGATCAGTACGACAAGACTGATGAATGCTAGACTGTAAATTACATTCATGATCAGTACGACAAGACTGATGAATGCTAGACTGTAAATCATATTCATGGACTGTGCGACAAGACTGGTGAATGCTAGACTGTAAATTACATTCATGATCAGTACGACAAGACTGATGAATGCTGAACTTTAAATCACATTCATGATCAGTCCGACAAAACTCATGAATACTAGACTGTAAATCATATTCATGGGCTGTACGACAGGACTGATAAATGGTAAACTGTAAATTAAATTAATGATCAGTAAGAACGACTAATGAATGCTAGACTGTAAGGTACATTCATGATCAGTACAAGACTGGTGAATGCTAGACTGTAAATTACATTCAAGAACAGTATAAGACTGGTGAATACTAGACTGTACATTACATTCATAATCAGTACAAGACTGATGAATTCTAACTGTAGATTACATTCATGGACTGTACGATAGAAATGATAAATGCTAGACTGTAAATTACTTTCATAATCAGTACAAGACTGATGAATGCTAGACTGTAAATTATATTCATGAGCAGTAACAGCACAGAGGGTGAACAGTAAAAAACCCTCGACGACAACAAACCTGCGACGACAATAAAATGTAAACATCAGCGACGCTAAATTTGACCTTGACCTGGCGGCGACGCTGTCACGTTGGGTGACTCATCAGGTTATGACGGCGACGATTATTTTTGTATTTCTGCAGCGTCTCAGTTTTGTCGTCGCATTGGTTACGTTTGCTAACTGCACCCTCCCTGCTGCTGTAATTAAACCATTGCGTTTTATCAATAATGATCGGTGAAGCTACCTCGGCAAAGTTATCTCGAGAACGACAAGAAGCAATTAAGAAATATGTACCTGTCCGTAATTCTGTCAAACAACAATTACAAGAACGTCAACGGACGCAAGAATAATTTACAGAATCCGCAAAACAATTCTTTAGACCTATCACTGAAACCACTGAGGTATTGTTGTTGTGTTAGCGGAGTCAGCTAAGCAAACCAAAAAAATAAAAAACAATAGCGGAGCGAACTAAACAAAAATGAAAAATATTCTAAGAAAAGTTTGCTTAGAAATAGCTGAGAAATATCTGAGGCTCAGACAGCTGCAGAAGCCGATCATGCGAAAGAAAATGACGGAGAAACAGTCACGGAACAAGTAATTTAAGGTGCCCGAGTTAGGGCTAAATTATCTGATAAATTTAATATGACAGAATTACAAAGTTTGACAAAGATACATTAGCTGAAACTGTCATTTTAATCTATGATGAACGTAAAAAGTTTCTAAAACCCGAGAATGATGGTAATGTGATAAGACGCGATCAATGGTACTAATAGATTTTTCGTTTACGTATTAATGTTGATCAAGTTCAAAATAACGACATGAGATATGTTGCTTACAGCTCAGATATAAAAGACATGACGTTGGCCCCTCATGATATGCAACAACGACAACCAAAACCACCAGAAAGATCCGTAAATGAATGTTTTACTCCCATGGGTGTTAGCGCTATCCGAAAAATATTCCGCACAGCGGTTATTGCATTAAGATATAAATACAGTGATAAATACTTGAAACCTGGGTACGTTGAAGGTTTTAAACATGATGATTGAATTACCGCCGTCTATCTCGTTTCTAAAAAATATTGAGCAAATAGATGACTTAGATAAGTATGATGAGTTTAAAGAAATGTAATGAAAAATATCTCGGGAACAGAGAGCATTACGAATCAACTCCACAAGAATCTTTACCCCCACAGTCCCTCTAGTTATCTTCCATCTTCCAGTAAAGGCAAAACGAGAAGTGGTCTTGTTAACGGCCCTGACAATGTCATGGCTGACGCAGATAGATTGGAAATTCTAGTTGGTGGAAAACGAGCTGGTAATAATTCTCCTGAAATTATCAACAAAATCTCATCCATTTGCCAACGATTATATACCGGTGGGATCATGGACGTTGAAGTGTATCGGTCTCTCATTAATGAAATTGCCGATGATTATCATTGCTACTGAAAGGTTGCCCGACTAAGTCACTGATTAAACAAACATAATTATTTTAATAGATGATCATACAAACTGCTCGACGTAGACCGGCTATGATCAGTGATAAATTCAAGATTACCTGTATACAAAGAATTCTAAATCGGTGGTGTTAATACGGAGATGGAATCGGTGATGTTGTTAAGGGTTTAGTTTCTAGATGCGCCCCAAAATCAGTACCAATCCTAAACAAATTAGGTTCGAAAGCTATTGAAGTATTCGTGAAAAAGGTATTATTACTGTTGCTGATATTGCCGGTAAAGCATTTCTGCTATCAACGACCGACTCGCACGATTAATACGCAGGTCACCACCGGTTCAACCTTAGTTACTAGTTACCAGTGATACTGGCCAACACCAAAAAGATACCAGCGAGCGCCAGTAAAGCAATAAATCAAGTGACAAATCAAATAAAAACCTACTAGCGATGACTTTGTCGTCGTTGCCCGATGAAAGGGACAAAATATAGCGGCAAATATGATGGCGGAAAATGGGTTCCGTATTAGACGGCGACCAATAATATAACATGCTAAACATGTACCTGATCCCGCTTTGACATGGATGAGCCAGTTCTCAAAAGTGAGTATGTGCGTGAATTTCAATATTGTTTTTACAACGCATAACAACTAAATTAACGCGGGCGAATCGAATCGCATGTTCAAGATATAAGCAGATATTTCTTGTAAGTAATCAGTGTGACAAATGATGACAATCGGTGTTTTGAATAGGAACTCTTGTCCGCTCTGCATCCTGCAAGAGATAATAAAGACCAACATAGAAAATACAAACAATACCTGGGTAATCTTATGTTTGATAACATTGAATTCCCCGTGCAAGTTACTGACCCCAGTAAAATTGAGCGACTCAACCCTGATATCGTTGTAAATGTGTTTCTTTTGGAACAAATGCCTGTAGACAGTTCAACCATCTGCGATGTAAAGCGGGCGGAACAATATTGATTTGTTATTGCTGCTTAATCAAGAGACAATGTATCGGTAAGTGTGGATAAAAATTATTTCTGTTGTATACTGATGCAGCAAACATAAGGATAACAAGTTACTATGAAGACGTTGCATGCATGTATTGACAATGCGGTCAATTAATAATAATGTGGCTGCATCGCTGAAAAAAAAAAGCTGACACTAATGCTAGAACACGACACATTCTGGAATTCATCGCGGTGCAGTGGGAAGGGAATGTAGAGTGTGTCATTTCTGCGGGCTTTGGAAATTTATTTGAATATTCACGTGTGAAGTTCTGCTTCCCCAGCCGAGGCTCGATCAAGTAGAACATATATATCTGAAAAAGTTCTATGCGGTGTTTACTTCTTTGTCGTCAGATGTGATGGAAAATTGGAACAACTAATGTCGTAATTTGGTCTGGACTCGATTAAGGTGCTTACTAAAACACTTGAGTTTGGGAAAGATGCCAAAGTTTTCGTCATTGCAACATCACTATTTTGTACATGAGGAGACTTGCACAGGCTATTTTTTTATTACTCAACCAAAAAATCGCTGTTTTGTTCCATCATCTGCATAGATATGATCACCACCTGATTATGCAAGGAATCGAATGCACCATTACGCGCAGTCCGCCTGCAAAAAAAAAATATCAAAAAATACACGAGATTTCGCTACAGACAACCACAGATTATTGACTCAATGCAGTTTCCAAATTTCATCCTAGACAACCTCGTGAGCAAGAGCGAATGATGACGACTTTTTCATAATCAGTAATCATTACAGTAAAAGTAAACCTGAAACGTTTAATTTACTCGCTTGTGGAATCCGCGGTAGGACTTATAAAAATGCTTGTGGACGGTCCCGTCTTTAGCTTACTCTAACAATGTATACGATCGTTAATAATACCGCCAATGCTCGTTGGTAAGGGTCAGTGTATTAGTCCCACAGGTGTAAACATTTAAAAACACGAACACGAGAAGAACTGCAAACGTGATCATGTTACTTCTTTTGAAGTTGATCTACAGTATCCTAACAAGATCCACAACACACAATGGAGGACGTATAGAGTCTCAAAAACAAGGAAATGGTCTTGGACTACCCAGAACGACTGACATAATACCCTCAGGAAGAGGTCTTTACCTATCCAGGCAACAATGATTGGTATCCCGGGTACATCAAATGGACATGTGACTCAATGGGCTTCATATGTGACAACACCATAACATTTTATGCAGTACGAGTATTCACCGCCACTTGAAGTTGTTAATTATTTAACCAGACGCACTTGTCCTTGATGACAAATACGTCTACCGATGTTTTTATTCAACTTTGCTGTTGAAAACTAGGGTGGACAGGCCAATATGTGAACGATTAGCTGTTAAAGCGCCGGTTGAACTCGAGGGAACATACATTATAACAGAGCTTGCTGATTTTAAGTTGTTACTTATTAAGAACGCTTAATAGTATACGGAATGCCTATTATTAACATTTACGAATGTTACTCATCCCAACGTATATCTAATGTGGATGTGAGAGGATTTGCCACCAATGCGAATTTGATTGAGCTTGCCAGCCTAATCGCTGTTGATGCCGATCCAAGCAAGTTTGTGAGTTTTTAAAATCAACATTAAAAATTTAAAATGTCTAACGTGGACATTCAATATGTTATTTTGAAACAAGCTAAAAGCCGCCGTCACTAACAGCCCGGCTAAAATCAGAGACTCTAGTATGTTGACTGTGTTTATCAAGAATTACATTGATGTATCTGAGAGCTCGGTGAAATAATACATAGATGCAAAGTTTACATTTTTTGCCCTCAGTACATCAATAAAATATTAGCCACCGTGGTAATATTTCAATAATTTACTCGGAGGGAACGGACAAAGCCATATCAAATAGTTCCCTTATAATTAGTGCTATTGTGTCTATTTTTGATAGACCTAAGGCACACGTCTTAAAAGTGCGCATGTCATGTGGGGCCTAGTACACTCACTGATAAATAATATTCCGTTTTTTTTTTAAAAATCAAAAATATCTGTAATACGTATTTGGACGTGATGATAATACTGAAAAATATTTTACATAAGTAATATCAGTACAGCTGTTTGTCGAGGATGCACATCATATGAAAAGATTCGATATTTATCCGGATGGGTAACTGACTGTCTTTTGGCGTTTGTGTTTCAGATTAATCTTTACATGGTTTCTGACTGTGGTGATGGGGTTGCAGAGTTTGCCCACAGGGTGTTGGGCCGGCTAACTGTTGATGCCAACAATGATAGCAATTTGGTTTCACTTGAAGACGAATATTACATTCAAATTTATGGCATTATAAAAGACTCTCGTTTACACTTAGATATATTCTTGCTAAGTGTCCAACAGAAATCAACCGATGGGTTAGTACCAACTCGATGCCATGTTGGAATCATTGAATGAGCACGTGAAAATGGGCAGTCGTAGACTGCACAGACAAGGATGAAACATTCAATAATTTTATATACAACAAAGAAGTGGAATTCACCGACAAAACCATCCCAGTTGCATTCCCGGATGATTATATTGCACCGACATTATCTCAGCCAAGAAGAGAAAAGTGTACCAGTTTTTGGGCGAAAACGACAACGACTGTTCCATACATAATTCAATGAAGTAATCAGTACGGTTATACATGACTGTGGTTCAATGCCTACAGAACGATATTTGTCGGACATTTAAATTTTCCCCAAGTACATAATGTATATGATTGCGTGACAGTTGTAACAATAAAATAAAGAATACTGGTATGAAGTGCGTATGCGTGTTGCACCTGAAGAAGGTATTTATACTAGACGATCACAATATTAATAGAAGAACTACGACAGACCCTCAAAGTAACCGAAATGAGAAAATAACTGAAGCAAAACGATAACTACAAGATAAAATTACCAAAAAGAACCGCACTATTAGTAAAATACAAACGGATGTGTGAAGTTTTTGACGTCATCTGTGGAATTACTGCTGCTAATACTTTTAGCCTTTGTATGAATCATGACCAGTGAACACTGTCATAGGTACAGGAATCAGATAGCAATCGGTGTCATATGCGGTGCTGGCAAAATAAACTCTACGCCTTCATTTACATCTTCTCGCGGCGATACAAAGCAATTTCAATACAAATATTACACTCTACCTTGTAAAGGAGAAAACTTTGATCATGGCGGTGTTCGAGAGTGTATTGGCGGAAATGGATAACCATCGTTGACTTCGAGCAAACATACGCAACTGATATATATATATATATATATATATATATATATATATATATATATATATATATATATATATATATATATATATATATATATATATATATAGCGACCTAAAACTTTACTTTAAAGCTAATGAAACTGTCAGTTGTATATTGATGTGCCCAGTAGTGTATTGGCCTAACTGTTGCATCTAATGTAGCAATTTGTTTGTGGGCCCCACGAGGAAAGGCTGACAACTCACATAAATCATGCACTCGCATGTTATTCGAGGGCAAATATTAGGGTACGAATACAGCAATAATTTGTTTCCATTCTCGTACTACAAAAGCAGGGTTCAAAATTGCTTTTCATGAAAAGGCGAGAGAAATTAACTGTCTGCATATGAGCTATTTCTCTTTGTATCCATTTGAGAAATAAAAGAACAAATGTTTGCATTGCCACTGTTAAACATTAAAAATAATATTGATTTCAAATGTCTTGGGATACACCCAATCCAATACACATAGAGCTATTTATATTGTTTTCAAACATTAATACCTTATCCCTTTTGCAAAAACAAAAATAATTCTAAAATATATCAAAACGTTAAAATTCATAAGCAACTCTACATTCCGCGAACATTTGTTTCCTTTCCGAAACAAGCTTCTACGTTACCGTAGCAATATTTGTTTTAAATAAATCCAAAGAAACAACACTCTCACTAATTTTTTGCAACGCTAGGCTATACAATGATCCTCCATCTGCTTTATATATCTCAGTCCACCCGACACCAGACCATTTCTTTAAAATCATAGGCCATGCTACCCTCTACCGATTTTTTCTTTCAGTGTAAAATATTAGGCCATCAGTACAACATATCATTCTTCTAAAATCTGTTTTAGATAAAGAATTTATTGTCCAAAAAGAATATACATACATACATACATACATACATACATACATACATACATACATACATACATACATACATACATACATACATACATACATACATACATACATACATACATACATACATACATACATACATACATACATACATACATACATACATACATACATCAGTCCAATATAATGTCATCCATGCATTCTGGTATTTACATACAAAATTATAGCACGTGATCACAATTAATAATTTTTAATTGTTCTGTTATCTTCGCTCAAATACTATGGATGATAAATGTTCACAGCTTTCACGTGGAATAGCCAAAGGGGATTTAAGAAAGATACGTCGATATGATAAACATGGTATGCATACAGCACGTTTCTACAAACAAAAGAAACAAGTTCAAACAAAATCTGATTACATCTTTTCAACCACGATACTGACGCAATTAAATGAAAAACAAGACAGATTGGAAGAAAGCTCGATTATCATGAATAATATAAATACGCAGAAACTTATAAACAATGCATAAGCCTTAAATATATAAGAATGTACTAGCACTCTTAGAAAATAATCAACATCCAGTTAAACTTTATTTAACGAACTCAAACGGTTACCTTTAGAAGATGAATTTAAATTGATTTAATCCCTTTTATAGAGTTAAAAACAACTTGGCACTAGATTATCCGATTACTTTTATCAGGGTACCATTTTTTAGTATAAAGTATTATGATTGAAATCCCTTTCTAAAATCGCATTCTAAAGCAAATTTACATTAAATAATATATTTGAAGCAATTTTGCACTTAACAATACTGAGATTGACATTTAATTTGCTTTTGCGTAGTAGCTGTGAGCTGGTTTGGTAAAATATCATGCTTGTGTGACAAGTACTTTCCAGTATTTAAAGGTTAACGTCAACAAATTTTAGACGTCATAATAACACGCAGTTATACAATTCGATTGAATACAACGTCTGTAAATTAGGTAATTGCGCAGTTGATTGTGTTTAAAGGTTGGCAAATTTACGATTCACGCGTTTTGCTGTTTTGCCGTGAGAAGGGTTGAGAGTTTATTCTGATTCAAATGGACAGTCGTGTACAAATATCGCAGTTGCTCTAAATAAAATTAGTCCGTCCCGTGATCAGAAAACATACTCTTTTCTTTTCTTGCAAGTAAGAATTGTTTGTGTACATAAACTCTTTAAACTATGGGAACTTTCTGATGTTAAGATTTTCATGGTAAATTCACTTTAGATTTTAATATCTTGTAACATTTTGTGAGTTTTTACTATTACAATTTAATGAATATTTTATGGTTTCAAAGCACTATATTTATTTGTAATCATGGTATGTATTATTGAAAAAGACTAATCCCTACCAACTTCATGTTTAGATTTAATCTGGAAATAAAAATTCTTTAAGTAATAGAGAACAATGTTTTAGTAACTTATTCCAAATTAATAATCTATTACAAATTTAGTAAAATATATTTCTTTTAAATGATTGTTGCATTAATCGCAACTTTTGACATTATGTTCTATGAATTATTCGATATTTAAGTATCTTTATTATATTTAAAAAAGGCAAAAATTATGCAAATATATGATGTTAATAAAATCGAAGTAAGATTATAACTTTGTTTTTGTTTTATGTATTTTACATTTATAACATGTATGGAGTCAATGTAGCATTTATATCTATATGTCTAAATAAAGTCAGTCCGTCCCCAAGTCAGAAATGTAGCCACTCTCTCTCTCTCTCTCTCTCTCTCTCTCTCTCTCTCTCTCTCTCTCTCTCTCTCTCTCTCTCTCTCTCTCTCTCTCTCTCTCTCTCTCTCTCTCTCTCTCTCTCTCTCTCTCTCTCTCTCTCTCTCTCTCTCTCTCTCTCTCTCTCTCTCTCTCTCTCTCTCTCAAAGCTTTTTCTCCAGTCTACGTAATTCGTGGTAGAATCAGTGCGTCCACAAATTCTCTTGCTGATGTTGTTTTTGTTGTTGTTATTATTATTATTATTATTATTATTATTATTATTATTATTATTATTATTATTATTATTATTATTATTATTATTATTATTATTATTGATTTTAAAGTTAATAATCTGAACCTGGGCACAAACAATTACATATTTTCGGCAACAGAATGTATGTGTTAACAACATTGACAGTAAACACTTGTATAAAATGACCCCTTCCGTTTCTTTTTCGTAAAGGACTGAGTTCAAAACTACGGTGAAGTAGCGTCTTGGCCTTGGGCTTCCACGATCAATCAAGTTGACGAACAATACTATAATAAATGTCTTACAAGAAAATTCTTGACGTCTACACGCATCGGTCATTATTTACTATGTGCTCTTCCATTCCTTTTAACTGATGACAATTGTCGTCATCAAAACATAATGGATACATCAAGTGACACTTGTTATATAAGTTCTCAAAAGTACAGTTCCTGAACAGACTTCGGAGACCTCTTGCACCTTTGGGTAATTTTTCTGAGTCTTTCTTATCAATAAGTTTCATGTACACGATATAGTCCTGGTATCCACTCTTCATCTATTCTAAGATGTCACCCCCATCGTATGATGTAGTGTTTTAAAAAATTATCAAAAATATGTGATACAATTTTATTTATTTCTAAATAAGGGTTCTTTCTCCTAACCTCCCCGGCTGGTTTTCTTGCCTTGGTTCTAAAACTAGTGACCCTTGCAAGGGATCATTGTTAAGTCCAGTATGAACTACGTGTTGGTTCTATAGTGTCAAGTTATGCTATTATCATATGCTTATGTTTGGACAGGCCTGTAGATTCAGATTTAGTTTATAGTTGTCTTATAGTTTATTTCCTAAACTTAGCCAGAAAAATAAAAATCGCTAGCTAGAGTTCCTTGGATTGACATGTAGCAGTAACAAATGACATTATCACTTGCTCCAAATGAGCGTGATCTCACATCTGTTTCCGCCACAGTGGTCTTCCCCTTCTTCTCCATGAGTCCTATCTAATCAAAGTATTATAAAGTAAAGGAAGGAAAAGGAAAAGTAGAATAAAGACCAAAAAAGAAACGAAAATAAAGTTGTATTGTGTTGTTGAAATGCGTGTTATGCGTGTAATAAACTGCTCCCTCTGTAATGTTACGTTCGTTTCCTTGTGTTTTTGTTTTGTAATGTTCTTGTGTTATATATATATATATATATATATATATATATATATATATATATATATATATATATATATATATATATATATATATATATATATATATATATACATATATTGTAATAACCTGCATTTAGAGAGTGAGGTTTACATGTTTGTATACGACCAATCCCATACAAGTCACGAATTCAGTCTCGAATTATTTTTTTTAGCGCATTACCAGTGAATTGTCCAAATGATTTGACATTAATATTTTCTAGGATCATCTGTTTAGTCTTACTTCGTCGATTAACTGTTAGCTTATTATCTCTATGTTTTGAGTTGGCGGAAATTTGGAGTACCTATGCCGACGACTGGCATCGTTGATAATTTGAATAATGACTAGATAACCGTTTAAGACTGTACAGTACATACTCAATGTCTTTATAGCCCCTGATGTTTCATTTGTATACATCATCGCATTTAAGTTTGTTTTTGTTTTTGTTTTTTTCTTTCCTCTTCCTTATTTGTTTGGTACATACACATGTTGACTGCCCTGTCATGCGGTCTACCTCGGTAAAATTGTAGCAGTGCATAACAGTTTCCGAACCATTGCTATCGGCAACAGCTAAACACGGTAGGTGCCGCGAATTACGAAACTGATATATTTTGTTTTATTCTTTTCTTTGGGTAATACAATCGCATGTAATAACGTCTCAAATATCAAATTGGTAATTTATATGAATCATTATTGTGAAGATTAACTAAATATACACATGCAATACTAGTTCATACCTGTTTGAATAAACCCACAAAAATTGTGGGTTTTAGAACTGGGTTTTGTGGGCATTGTGGGTTTAGTACTGTGGGCTTTGTGGGCGTTGTGGGTTTTAAAAGTGTGGGTTTTGTGGGCGCTGTGGGTTTTGTCAGGAGTATATAAGGCTTTGTGGGCTGCTTGTGGGGCAGTCAGTCAGTTAGCAGCAATCAACTAGGTACATCACAGTTATTGTGAGTTTTATTTATTTTTTTTCTTTTGTTTTGTTTTGTTTAGTTTATTATAGTTATGTAACTTTAGGCAATATTTTGGACAGTAATTTTTGTTAAAGTTTATTTAAGCACAAAGCAATATTTATTTAAGAAATTTATTTATTTTATTTTTAATTCCTTCCCTCTTTTTAATTCCTTCCCTCCAAATTTTATGCATTCTAGTCATATGATTTATTTTTATAAGCAAACTAGATGTTGTTTAATCATTTTTATTTATACCTCAGTTATATGGTCAAGTGAATGTTGTCCTCAAAGACCAATACTTTTATTTATTTATTTCTTTTTATTTACTTGATTAGTTTTATAAAGCTAAAGACTTACAGAGAAGTTTCTCTACAAATATATAATTCCTTTTCCTAAATTAAAAGTCCAACAATGTTCTTAGGGAAATAGAATGTTTTTGTCATTGTGAGTGTTTTCCTCACCGACTTGACATTCTAAATTCAATTCAACAATACTTGATTAATCTAGCAATTGATAAAAAAACATAATTTATTTAAATTTCTTTATCTTTAATTTACTAGTGGTCTAAGTCTGTGAGTGTTTTCCTCACCGACTTGACATTCTAAATTCAGTTACACAATATGTGAACAATTTAACAGTCTATCAAACATAATTTAGTTAGATTTCTATTTTAATTTTATAATTTATTAGTTGTCTAAGTCATTGTGAGTGTTTTCCTCACCGACTTGACAGCCAATTTACTTTCATCTATATTAATTCACCTCAAATAAGTAATATGCTGTATTTGAAGTGTGAAGCCATGCAAGTGTTTTCCTTGCAGATTTTGCATTTCATATATTACAGTCAAGTCATATTTTCTCTTCTGTAGTAAACTTCATTGCAATTAAATCCAAATATTGCAACTCTTAGATAATTTTCATTCATCAAAAGAAGTAATAATGTAATGAACTAATAGTATAGTGCTAATGTGTACCATGTGAAATTATCATACACTGTACCTCAAAACAATGATAATATTTTGGCTTAGTACACAAAACAACAAGACTGTCATGCTTGTGAACTGACTTTATTGAATGTTTCTTAATAAATGGATCAGCATATTATGTTATGGTTGAAAAGAAATCAAGAGTTCGAGTTCACTCCATTTTCCCCTCCTTAGTCAGCTGTTTAGAAGCATACTCATCCCTGGTGCTGTAATCTAGTGTAGTATTCTCAGGACCTAGCTTGGCCGTTACAATATATATATATATATATATATATATATATATATATATATATATATATATATATATATATATATATATATATATATATATATATATATATATATATATATATATATATATATAATCAGATTTACTGGAGTTTAGGACTAAGTTTCGATCTCGATTGTTATTTTATCTAAAAATTATTTGTAGTTTTGTTGTACATAGTTCCACATATATTATTCCTAATGCTTTCACGGTGTTATTTATTGGATTAAGGGGAAGGCAGACCAGAGTGATTTCCCCTCTAGTTGCCTTTTAAAAGTATTTCGGTTTTGGAATGGTAGATAGCAGACCCAGCGGCTTTACAAATGTCAATAAATTCCTTCCAAAAGTGTTGGTAAGAACGGCCATCTCTGAATAAGTACAGTTGTCTGTATGTAAAAGGCGTTTGAGTTGTTTAATGAAGTTAGAACAGTCGTATGCATGTGAAAGTCGTTTAAAGCTGTCTAATGAAGTTAGATCAGTCGTCTGCATGTGCAAGGCGTTTAAGCTTACTAATGAAGTTAGAACAGTCGTCTGCATGTGAAAGTCGTTTAAGCTGTCTAATGAAGTTAGAACAGTCGTCTGCATGTGCAAGGCGTTTAAGCTTACTAATGAAGTTAGAACAGTCGTCTGCATGTGAAAGTCGTTTAAGCTGTCTAATGAAGTTAGAACAGTCGTCTGCATGTGAAAGTCGTTTAAGCTGTCTAATGAAGTTAGAACAGTCGTCTGCATGCGAAAGTCGTTTAAGCTGTCTAATGAAGTTAGAACAGTCGTCTGCATGTGAAAGTCGTTTAAGCTGTCTAATGAAGTTAGAACAGTCGTCTGCATGTGAAAGTCGTTTAAGGTGAGGCATCATAGTTGGAGTTCTTATCCCTCATGTATCCCTATGATTGTTTTCTTGTTGCATAACACTTCGATCGACATGACGTAGAGTAACATAGGGAGAAACCCTTTCGTTCTGATCTATCTTGAAGAACTTTTTTTGATACACATTAACGATTATTTCGAATATCATATATTTATAAATTGCTTTAATCCATAGAAAAATTTTCACCTAAACCGTAATTTCAGAAATTATTTCTATGAAACATTGCTCAATTCAATATAAAGCTTTTCTCCTGATCAAGCAGATGCAGGATACCGTCCCCCTACTACTGATTAAATCAATTATGTTACTGATAATTAAAATATTATTAGATATATTTTTGACACACACACACACACACAACTTTGACCGATATTTCTTAATGGATTAATTCAGTCTGCTTGTTACAATTTTACGTAGGATTTTATAATCTGTATTTAAAAGGGCAATGGTAGTATATTAAAAATGTGCCATCTATTAATAAATGTATCAATCTTCTTGGCATATCAAGTGTAACCTCAATTTCCTCCCACGTAAATATTTGGCTAGAGCGGCTAATCTCTCTTCCTGTCTTGCTATGGTTAGCTTACTCATGTTGTGTGTTTCTTGTAATAAGATAATATCAAAATCTTTAGATAGTTTAATATCATCTATTCTTCATTGAATACCATTTGTACTTAATGTCACGATTATGATTTTTTTTCCCTCTGTTTTGGCCTAGAATTGGTATTGGGTGATTGCTCTAGTAATTTCTTGCTGTTATATTGTAAATTTTGGTTATTTATTAGCGTTGCTGTTGTTATTGTAATTATTATGATTGTTATTTTTTTAATGTTTTTAAGTTGAGCCTTTTCTGGTTTTATTTTCTACACTTCTGAGGAGATCCTGCTCGTGGTTCGGATGGCTCTTGTCAGGGAATATCTCGTTGTTCTGTCAGGTGCTGTGTTTTTGGAATTATTCTAAATAATTGTCAGAGATAACTGCCGGGGAATCGAATTCCTCCTATTTCTTTTCTTGTGTTGGTTTTGTTGTTGATGTGTGTGGCTGGTTTGAATGGGAGGTTTCCTATCCAAGGGTCATAGAGAGGCTATATCCATATCCTTGATCTCATTCCTAACTGTATGGTGTCCAGGGACGTGTTTCCTCCATGTTCTCTGTCTCATTTTTGTAATATATGATGTTTGCAAATATTTAAACAGACAAAATAAATATTCTAAAATAAAAGGTCAGATTCTCAAGTATTTTTACATCTGCAGCCGATTTAAAAATGTCGACATCGTAAAGGTAAAGTAAATGGATAAAATAAGCATTCACAAATCCTTGGATTGTGAGCATAAATAAATCATTATAATCTTGATCGATTGATCGATCGATCGATCGAAAATGTTATTTCCAACATCAATTCTACCTCTCTTATTTTTCTTAGTTTATAGATGTATATGTCTGATTTAGCCCTTCCAGCTATATCTACATTCTAACTCTTCCTAATCTATACATACTACTTTAACTATGGGCCTGTCATTCTAAGGTGCCAATTGGGTTACAATTTAAACAAAACTTCAAAAAAGAATAACGCTAATTTCTTATGATATACCATGTTTTATCTTCTTTGCTCAGACTGGATGAAACGCTCTGGAGGCCTAAGTGGCAGGAACGTCCACCTCAGATGCTGGAGGTTGTGAGTTGTGAGTTAGAACCCCGGCAGAATCATACAAAACAATCAATAAAAATAGTACTAACAACTGCCTTTCTTTGCAGAGCTCAGGATAATTTGACTTGGTGAGACATGATGACAAATGTGTGCGGTATGATGCCTCAGTGTTAGACATCACTATAAACTGCCACACTGTATCGATATGAATCAAATTCCTAAAGTTACTTTAAAAATTAAATAAAATATACACACTCATGTTGGAAGTTATATTTAGGACAAGCTCATACTTTTTAATGGAAAGTTTAATTTTACAGTTAGCTGACTTTTCAAAATCTGCAAATCCCTGTGTGTGTGTGTGTGTGTGTGTGTGTGTGTGTGTGTGTGTGTGTGTGTGAACATAATATAGAATTAAATCACATTCTCACCTAGGGACAGTAGCACATCAGTGGACGGTGGACAGACTTTATGATACAGTTACCCCCATTTTAGGATCCGTTATCATTTTAAAGTGTATCGAATATATTATAGAGTATATAGTGAATGTTTAGATTCTTTGATGATGACACATCATTGTATATAACAGCTATTAATCCCATCATAGCTGACGAAATCTTTTATCTTTATCTTTATATATATATATATATATATATATATATATATATATATATATATATATATATATATATATTGTTGACATTCGTCCGTCTTCGAGAGACGATGGTGTAGCTTCCAGTTTGCGTGTCTTATCTGCACCGTCTCTGTTGCACTTGCTGCAGGTGAAGGTTGATTCTTGTTGAAGCGGTTGTTGTTTCGCCTTCCTCTCTTGACTGTCTTTGTAGCGAGGTTCGCTTTTATCCTTTTCTCGGCTTTCTGAGTGCTTTGTCTGTTAGCAAGTCGCTACTCGTAGCGGTTGTTAGCACAGCCCTTCCAGTTGTTGACGCTGATGTTGACCGTTTTCATGTCCTTCGTGCAGACGTCTTTGTATCGCAGACGTGGTCATCCAGTCTGTCGTATGCCTTCTGCTAGCTCTCCGTCCTTGAGAATGCGGCCCGTATCCATTCTTCTGACGTGGCCGAGCCAGCGAAGGTGCCTCTCGTTGAGGATGGGGAACATGCTGTTCATGCTGGTCTCTTCCAGAACCACAGTGTTGAGTACTTTGTCCTGTGGCTGGATGCACAGAATGCGCCGCATGTATGTCAGATAACTATAACTATAACTATATATATATATATATATATATATATATATATATATATATATATATATATATATATATATATATATATATATATATATATATATATATATGCGTCACTTACCTACGTCAGTTGTCGCTCTTTATGTGACTTTGTGACTAAAGATATGAGCAGAAATGGATCTTTATTGCTTGTTTTGTGGGATTTCTTTCTCTCTTTTTGGCAAATAATGTCTAAAAGAAACAACACTCTCAAGACAATTATCGTTTTGTTGGGCTGGAGGATGAGGAACAATACCATGTCAAATCCATGTGGTTTCCTGTTGCTTGTATAAACTTGTGTGGTATTCCATTTTGTGATTGAGTTAGTCGTTATTTGCAGTCATCTGCGTTTTGACACATTTATGGCGAATGAGGTGCTAACCAAGATATATATGCTGAGAGGGACTTGAGGATGTATTCACAAAAAAAATAGTTTTACGACGACCCTTGTCAGTATTTCAACACATCTAAAGTAATAATATTAACAGGACAAAAATAAATCAACGTTATGGTTGAAATTTTAAAAGCTGTGATTTTCCAGAGGTAAGTTGATTTCTTACGCAAACAGCTTTGGTTCAGACCACTTCTGAAAATCCGAATTCCTCCTAGCTAACAGTTATGTCGATGACCTACCTAGACACATAAATGAAAACGTCTTAACTTTACCTTTTGGAATAACATATATGGTATTTCAAGTACATTTATTTACCTAAAGTTTGTTGGAGGGGGTCATTCAAATATCAAGAACTTGTTACAAATATGCCTATGTTACTGCGAAACAAAATTGTTTCCTAATCTCAATATTCCCTATCGATGACCATTATTAATAGATTATGACTAAATACACATGGTTTACTTTTATAATTATTTCTTTACTCAAGTATCGACTCTTTCTCAAAGTTTTATTTTGAGCAGTACATATGTTTGGATTCTATATAGATTTTGATAATTTAGGAAACAATGCTGCCAACATTTAAATCGGTGACAAGTTTTCATTATACGTTAATGCGTAACACATGGTCTTCATGATCTATATATTGTTTCGTTTCCATGGTCCACGTGGTCGAGCATGAGGGTAGAATGAGTGTCTGCAAGACAAGGAAAGTGGAAACTATTTTAGTGAAGAGGCGACTGCAAGACAAGGAAACTGGATACTTCTTCGATTATTGTTGACTGCACGAAAATGAAATGGGATTCAACTTTAGTGAATGGAATGTACGACAAGGAAACTGCATCCTAACTTAGTGAATGGGCTGCTATCGCGACATGGAAAGTTAATAACATCTTAATTAACGAAACGGTATTAGAGAACCATTTTTCAAATAAATGACGTTCTAGACAAATTCATTCCTTTAGAAGGTATGGATTCCATCAGCTTCACCTTCCATTGAATTTTTCGTTGGCATTCATGTGGATATAGGTTAGGCTTAGTAAGAGCTAGAAATGTATTCAAAGAATGCTCCACTACAGTGTCTGAAATGACCGCAAAATTGAACAGGGTTATCACTAAGTCACCAAGATTTGTCATGTTAGCGCAAAGTATAAAACCGATGTACAAACAACCTACATTGATCACTAGCGTCGTGGGGGATGGCAAGAAATGTTGTTAAATATATACAAAATAACACTTGCATTTCTTTGTCCATGATCTCAATTGTCCTGTAGCACTTGCATTAGTCCAATGAGTTAATGGTCATTTAATTGCAAGTATCACACATCCTATCCAACGCACAATTTTATTAGACACATCCTAATCGAACGAACCATTCTATTACACACATTCCATTTAATTTCAGTCTAAACCTGCACACATACTTGCAACATAAGAGATATAACTTCATGTCTATATTGTGCCTTATAGTCATTTTAATTTCGTTTGCTATAAAGTTGAAAGGAGACACCAACAATATTATTTGGGAAGAATGCTTTTTCACGAAATATCCATTTCTTACGAAAGTGATAGTATTTTCAAGTCAAATAAAAAATATATTTTGGCGTTTGATGGTTAATGGTAACCATTATCCACGATAAGAAGCAAAATAGAACATGAAGTAAGTAATAAAGCATAGAAAGTAGAACTTTCACCACGCGGTATGGGTCTTGCACACCAAGCTCGGGTCAAGCATAGTCAATTATCAGCCTCAAGGAGTAAATGAATACCTCACATATCTAATGAAAGATTGTCAACAAATACCGGTCTCCAACTACAAAATTCTTCCAAGTCAAACAATCCAGTCAAGACCTTATTCAACTACATCATTCTTCCAACTCAAACAATGCAAATATCCGGCCAAAACGATATTTAATTACATCGTTCTTCTAAGTACAACAATGCAAATATCTGGCCATAAAAACATTCAAGTTGGAATCGCTATACCCAGTAACACTTTCTGTATTATTGTATCCAGTAGTAATCCCTTAGCACAAATATTCAACAACTGGAATGCTACTTGTATCTGCCATATCCGGTATTATATCTATGATCAGTGTCTTCACACTGTTCAATAAAGATGTTGTAAAACGTATCATCAAAATCCAAGTAGATGGCTCTTCCTCCAGATGACCTGACTAAAGTGAACCATGTAACATGACAGAAATTTCCATCTGAGATCGAGTGTTGAAAAATAATGTCTGTCAAATATTAAATTGATTTGGAAGGACATTTTTCTCTGAATTATAATTTGACGGAAAGAAAATTTGACCTCCAAATGTTTCTGGTATTGAATTATGCATTACTTATTCAAAACGCGTCTAGGCCTATCTTTCATGCGCCAGGGCTAGCAAACACTAGAAATTACGTAACTGACTTTTCAAATTTCAATTATATCAATACCAATTTTATGTTCTCAAGTTTTGATACAATGGTGTATTCTATTAGGTAAAATAACATGAACATGATTTCTTTCTTAATGAATATGTCACAAGTGAGAATAATTGATATAATTGCTAATTATGCGAACTTAACAAATGTCTTACTTGATTCATTAAGAAAGTTTTAAATGAGTCTTGATTCTATTTGAAAGAGAAGCTGATCACAAAAGTAGTTCAATTCAGCAACGGAAACAATTACTGCGCAATGATTACAACACATTTTGTATTCACAGAGATATAAACTGAATCATAAATTTACAGTCAGCGAAATATTTCGTTCACGAGGAACATAATCATACGCAAATTAGCAATGTTAGTGTTGATAACTTTTAAATGGCTCTCCATAATTTATTGATTTATTTTCAGAAGTACATTATATGGTTTCTGGATTTTAGCATTAAGAAGTAATGCTCAGCAAGGCATACACATACAGATAAACAGAAAGGAAAAAGTATATGCAAAAAAGTAAATGTTCAGAACAGACCCAATAAAATATATCGTGCTTAAAAGAATTAAATTCTAACGTAAAAAGAAACTACCAAAAATAAATGACACTGAAGCTAATTCACGTGATGACCATATTTGAAATGTGTATTACATTACTAAGAAAGGTTAATATTATCAAGCAAGTTGTGTTATGTGAGTCTCTAAATTAGAAAGACAAACATAAAAAATAAGAAGGCGCAAGTCCACAACAAAAATTCACCTATAAAATATATTGACAGTGCAATAAAACAAAAAAAAAAAAAAATATATATATATATATATATATATATATATATATATATATATATATATATATATATATATATATAATCATTATGAAATAAATAATTATTTTACTAATCCTATGAAAACGGGTACAATTGCCGAATTAAATGATAAATATATTTCTAAAATTGAAAGGGATTACATTAACATAAAGGGCAATAAACTTACGCACGAGGTACTGAAAAGAGGAAATGGGATAAATATAAAAAATATATTATTTATGTTTTGAGATCCTAATTTTTAGACCTAATTATATATAAGCTTTCTATATGTGTCATTTGACAGATTCTGAAATACGTTAGTCCATACTTTGGACCTATTTTAGGATAATTGGCATTAATTGGTAGCATACAAATTTATATGATACGTATTATTGTATCAATCAATAATAATTTAAAAAATACGTCTGTTTTCTAGTTTTATTTTAGTGAAATATTCTAACGTTTTCATTTAAACAGTTCTACTGAACCAACATTTTCATCGAGAGAGTTGTTCATTTCTTTCCCATCATCTAGCTGCATATTTTTTAGTATTTCGCTAATTCAAAATATTTCAGAAAGTGTCGCGTGTCTCGTCTCACTTTCTCAGCATTTTTAGCCGAAGTGTGCATTGAGAAGACAATGTCTCACTGCCTCTGATAACCCCTCCAGATTATTTGTTCCGACCTTTGGAGTATTTGAATTGTAAAGCTTTGGGTGGGAATCCGTCTCACTCTTCTCGCTCGTGACACGAACATAGCGGCTGATAATTTATGTAGGAACATTAATGACGTGTTGTGTTAATTTGTATTTGTTTGAATTTGATGTGGTACCCTAGGTAACAACCATGATTTTAATTTTATCTTGTGGTTGTTGGTTTCAAACATTTATGGCTTAAGATTTGGTAGTGACCCGGGACTTATTACTGTTATTAGATTATATCTTTTATCATGGCGGTCAGTCCAAGGGTATTAATGTTTTAAAAATGGACAAAAAAGGCTTGTTTTGTAATCAACCAGATGTATTTTCTGATACTATTAATGCTGATCCTTTGACACATGTCATCGAAGGACTAACCTTAGCTCGTAAATTTCTTACGCAAATGTATTGAAATATGCAATTTATTGTAAAGTGAGTAAATGGGAAACAACGAAAGATCAGTATTGTTTGTGGAAAAAATGATCCATTTGCAGTAGATTCACTCGTAATAATACACATAAATATGATTTGATGTCATTTCTTGTTACAGTTGTAACCAGTATGCGCACCATACTTAAATCCCAAATAAGCACATATATTACGTTTCACGTACTTGTCAAATATGCATGCCGTTTGAGAACTATGTGCACGAGAATGGAACGTGATTCTTATTACTAGTCTGTGATGGTCCTGCCTTCCTAATAAAGTGACACTACTCATTATCTTCAGTAGGAACTGTCAACTTGTCATGTAGCACGGGGAAAATATATGTCTCTAATGATTTGTCCAAACCAAAGAAATTACAAAATATCAGAAATAGAAAACTTATATCAACAGAAAAAAAAATTGTAAGATCAAACCGTAAATATATATTATCAACATTAAAAAAAAAATTTCAACCGAAGAAAAACAATGTCTCACAACATCAACTCAATGGCAAGTCTTGGATCTGAAATACATCATAGTTATATTGTTTCGAATGACACCAAAGAACGCTTAGCCCTGAAATAATCATAGTACTATTTATTTGTATAACAAACGACACTTAGCCCTGAAATATGTCATAGTACTATTGATTTGTATAACAAACGACACTTAGCCCTGAAATACATCATAGTACAGTTCATTTGTATAGCAAACGACACTTAGCCCTGAAATACATCATAGCATGAAATACATCTGAGTACTATTGGTTTGAATGACAAAGGACACTTAGCACTGAAATGCATTCTAGTACTACAGATTTGATTGACCAAGGACATTTAACCCTGAAGTTCATGCTAATGCTATTTGTTTGAATGACAAACGACTCTTATAGCCCTGAATGCGATCTAGTACTACAGGTTGTAATGACAAATACCTCTGAAACTCAGCCCTCATGTTCCTTCTTGTACTATTAGTTTGAATGACAAAGAACACATAGCCTTGAATGCAATCTAGTACTATTGATTTGAATGACAAAGAACATTTAGCCCTAAATGAGATATAGTACTATTGGTTTGAATAACAAAGGACACTTAGCCCTGAAATGCATCGTATTACATCTGGCCAGAATGACAAAGGACACACACTTGGATGGAATAAGTTCGCTAAGAGAAGATGGAGATAAGAGTCACATTGATAAAAGATAAAAAAAAAAATTAAAATAAAATACTCCAGCGGTAGTGAGAGCGTGTGCTATTGCTGTGCTCACAGCAAATGGTTGGTATAATATATGCAATCATCTAGTACAACTAATCCTTTTGTATACTGGTTACATATATATTTTTGAATATTTGTGGACAGACTAGATGAGTGTTTTACAGTCTTCATTTCATCGCTGGAGCCATGGCTCGCATATAAATTGTCATGCAAACTACTACACTATGTTCTTAGCCTAGTATGCATAACCTTAGAGATTATATGACCGTAGCCTAGCATGCAGAACCTGTGACATTATATGCCCGTGCCTAGCATGCATAACCTGTGACATTCAATCACCGTAGCCTAGCATGCAGAACATGTGACATTATATGCCCGTGCCTAGCATGCATAACCTGTGACATTCAATCACCGTAGCCTATCATGCATAAACTGTGACATTCTATCACCGTAGCCTAGCATGCAGAACCTGTGTCATTTTATGACCGTAGCCTAGCATGCATAACCTGTGACATTCAATCACCGTATTGACATAAACTGTGACATTCTATCACCGTAGCCTAGCATGCATAACCTGTGTCATTCTTTGGTTTAAACTCCTATTATTCTCATCATCGCGACAGCTATTTTATTCTAGTATTTCTTTATCGTGTGTTGTATATTTGCCATCAACGTGATTAGCGTAATAAAAACTTAATGAAGCGTAAAATTTAACATTTTCTAAAGACAGTCAATCCAGTTAAAACTTTATAAACAACCTTATATCCCCGGGATACGTCAGAAATATATTTAGTATGTGCTTGCCAAGGGGTATTATTGTATAGTGTAATACCCAACTGTTTGTGCTGAGTAACCTCTTGCAAGTTTGTTTCTGACATGTATAATATAGGATGGAGGTTATTGTTCTGTTTTCGTGATTTTTGCATTGATTCAGTCATATCCGGCTGTAAATTGCCAATACCTAGATCATTTGTGTATCTTTTCAATATCTGAAGTTAAGATTTCAATAGCTAATATATTCCCCAAATTTCATATAAAATCATCAGCAAAGAGTCTCATCAAAGTTTCCATATTCTATTCAAAATGATTGATGAAAATGAAAGTAATAAGGACTCCAATATGCCCATTGGGGACTCCAGCGTTGACGCATCGAACATTTGAGGATTTAGAATTTCCAATAACTCGTTGTTTTCTTGACAGTAAGTAATCTTTAAACCATAATAGTAAATATCGATGAATACAAAGACTTTCCAGGTTGAGCAATTCTTAAAGCCAAACAATGAATATTATATGTCCAACTATGAATTTTTTATGCCAAACTATGAATACTTTATGCCAAACAATGAATACTCTATGCTAAACTTTGTCGAAAGCAATGCTAATATAAAAAGCGGTTCTAACCTTCGTACCTTGGTTTAGCGCAAAATATATTGTAAATGTCTGTTAACTGATATGTTGTCGAATTACCTGGAGAAAAGCATGATTGATTATATCAGAGTTTGACACCAAAATAAGGTCATTATGGATCTCAAAAATACTCTTTAAAATTCGCTAAGTTGGTTAATACTGGTGAAAATTGAATGACCTAGACAAGAGTGAAATTGAAGTATTTGGAAAGAGACATTTTTCTCATACCTCCCATTAAATTAATAAGTCAGGATTAGTGGATTGGTCTCTCTCTCTCTCTCTCTCTCTCTCTCTCTCTCTCTCTCTCTCTCTCTCTCTCTCTCTCTCTCTCTCTCTCTCTCTCTCTCTCTCTCTCTCTCTCTCTCTCTCTCTCTCTCTCTCTCTCTCTCTCTCTCTCTCTCAAGTTTTCCAATAGAGTAAGCATTGCTGTCCAAGTTGTAACTCGAGTGACCAGTACATTCTTCTCTTTTATGAAAATCGCCCATTCTGCACCCATGTATCTTTTACTTTTCCATCTTTTATACATAATTCTTGTTTGCTTGGCTATCATAATTCTTGTTTTTGTCTAGTGAAATTGTAAATAAAAAACTTCTTTCATTTTAACAGAATTTCAATGTTGAATATTAAACAGGACAAGCCCTTTTCTACTAATACTGCATAAAAATAGATTTTATGAATATTGAATAAGGGGAGTACAAAATATGACCATTCTGTGCATTCCCTTAACAGGTTGTGAAGACAGTAATAAATCACTATACAGATTCATCTTTCTCTTCTGCAATGTACGTGACAACTGTCTACCTAGCAGACGGCTGGTAAATTTATCAGACCTGTAAATAACTATTATATGTTTACTTTTGAAATTTTTTTCGTCAATACTCTCACAATATGTGCATACAGTATCTATGTAACATTTCTAGTAAATGCAGTTAAAAGGTTTTATAAATAGCATTGGTTAAACCGTTCGCGATATTCATAAAATGAAACTTGTGACTAGTATCCATGTTCTTTTCTCTACATAGGAGTTCGTTCTTCATCAAAATATTTAAATTTACCAAAGTTCTGTCAAATGTCTTGAGCAGGGATCATCTCACGAGAAAGAAAAACATAAATATTTTAGTTGGTCTAAATTTTTCTAGATTTTGAGTCAAGTCCCTTAACCAGAAGTAATGAGGGAGTAGGTAATATGAACTTTCTAAACTTGAAGACGTCAATAATTAAGACTCTAATTTCAAATAAGATATAACAGTATGGAGAAAATGAGCATTAATAAAAACAATTGAATAAAACAGTCACAATAATATAAATAGTACAAAATGCTTGACCACCAGATTCAAGAGCACGTGCAAAAAATATGCGCATAACCATTTCCACGTGGTTAACCCAAATAGTCCAGAGCTTCAAGTCTAAGGAATTCGCAAGCATTTCTAAAACCCAGATATGATCAAGTAGTAATTATATTAAGCTAAATGTAAACATGTTCCTTGGTCATAATACATAATAAAATTCGAGAGATATTGCACATCTTAAAACGTGATCAATCATGTTTCGTGTACGTAAAGACCGGATAGTACACACCGAGATTCTTCATATAGGAATCTTGGTACTAATTCAATTCCCATATTATACCTATGCAAACACCTTGATATTCAAAATTAAATAACTTAAAATTTATGAGTGCATTTGATCAAAGCTAAATTTATTAGTATATATGCAATTTAGAGTCAGCTTCTGTGTACAGGAAAGGATATGAGCCACTGCATTTTCTGGACCTGCATGTGTTGAACTATGTGCGTTCAGTTCCGCACCAAAGAGTCAGGTGCTAATTTTAGTACTGAGTATTCCAAACTCAAGAGTGTTAAAGGACTGGAATTCCGTCAATAAAACAATGTCTCTATTTTTTCACTTACAACAAGGATAAGCTCTCGAAAGATTCTTTTTTCCTTAAATATAACTTACATTATTAACCAATCCTGGTCAACCAAACCCATATATACTCTATTTAATGTTCACCCATCTCCAGGCTGGTTCCCATTTTTCCATACCATTAGTACCTTATGTCCTATATCTACATTTGATTTTCTTGACAGCCCTAAGAATAGTAACTGAATACATAAATAAGCAATGTGCATAGATCTGCATGTAAAAGATTACATTAGTGAATATTAAATTATACTAAAGTACATTTCACCTAAAGAGCATTGGTGAATTTCATGCAACATTCAAATATTTGAGATTTATTTTAAGAAATCAGAAAAATAATAATATGAGGATGTCAAATCAGAGAACTCTTTTTAAATATCACCATTTATCTCTGTTCAATTCAATACTGAAATATATTACCAGCCGTGTCATAATATGTAATCATTGAGTAAAAGGTCAAGGTGACCATCTAAACATGCATGCATTATTACAGAAAAAGGGATTTAAAATGACGAACATTACCTAAAATTTCTCCCGAAAGATATATTATTTAATATCAAAGTAAGGTAGAAATGAGTCCATTAAAATGCAAAATATGAAGTTTCAAAACATTCACTGAAATTAGGGGGATGCAAAGCGATGAGAGGTCATCACTTTTAAGCATGGTGTAAAAAGACCTAAGAGACCATATCTGATGTATTACGTTTCAAAAGACAACTAGGAAATATCCTATTGCTTACTGTAATTACTCTAATGATGGTAAATTATATAAATGTTATATGCATAGTGCTTAGACATGAACCAAAGAGCAAAACACTCCAACTAACATAGTCCAATATATACCTTTCATGGCAACGGTTGATATAACTGAATATGTGTTTAATATCCCACTTGACAGTCACTCTATGGTTTTACAAAAGGTATTAATTTTGCCTGTTATCTACAATCAGAACCACGATTGCAATTATAGCAATTTTAATTGCACCTGCATATGTGTAGTCACTGTATTGCTGTGGCTGTCTATAGGAAGCATGGTACTGATTCAGTTTCCATAGAAAACCTATGCAAACACCATGATATTCAAAATCACTTAACTTAAAATTTATGAGTGCCATTGATCAAATCTATATTTATCAGTAAAGATGAAACCTTGATGTCAGCTTCTGTGTACAGGAACGGATATCAGCCGCTGCATTTTCTGGACCTGCGTGTGTTTGAACCATGTGATTTCAATTCCGCACCAAAGAGTCAGGTGCTAATTTTAGTAATCAGTGTTCCAAACGAAAGACCGGAATTCCATTCAAAAAAAACAATGTCTCTATTTTTTCACTTATAACTAGGATAAGCTCACAAAAGTATCTTTTTTTCTAAAACATAACTTACATTATTCAAAATTCCTGGCCAGCCAAACCCATATATATATATATATATATATATATATATATATATATATATATATATATATATATATATATATATATATATATGTATGTATATATGTATATATATATGTATATATATATGTATGTATATATATATATATATATATATATATATATATATACATATATATATACATATATATACATACATATATATATACATATATATATACATATATACATACATATATACATATATATACATATATATATATATATATATATATATATATATATATATATATGCATATATATACATATATATACATATATACATACATAGATATATACATATATATATATATACATATATACATACATATATATATACATATATATACATACATATATATATACATATATATATACATATATATACATATATACATATATATATATATATATATATACATACATACATATATATAGGTTAAATAATAATTTATCTCTGAAGTTCGGGAAGTGAAAATGAGCAAGGGAAACTAGCACTCTTTTGAAAGATGCACATCTGGAGTAAGGCCAAGCTGTATACTCTATAATCCATATTATACCTATCAAACATACACCAAAATAAAGGAAAGTAAAGGTTCTTCGAGTAATACCCAAGATTTTCAAAGACTTTTTAGATAGTCAGTATAACTAGTGAGGAAACCCGGGAAATTCTTTTTCTCTAAAATTCTAACCCTATGATAATTATGAAACTGTAGAGCGGCACCTTAAAAAAATATCAAAATTTATGCAAATATTTTTCTTATTTTTATGCTATCGTGTCTTATGTTCTGAATAAAATGGTATATTAACCTTTATTCATGACAATAAGCTAATTATTCTTTTTTTGCTCTAGCTTACATAGTTTACAATGAGGCATGTTTGTCTGAGTAGTGACCTTAATTATGGTGAAATTAGAAGTCTTAGAATATAGGAATAAAGTCAAATTAAAGTGAAAACAGTTGCATTAAGTAAAAGAAATATATAGTGAAAATGTTTCCTTTCATTTATTTGCAATAAAAGTTTTAAAAAATTGATGACAAATAGGTTTGCTTTCTTCCATATGAAACAATAAGATACTATTTTGCCCTTTGACCTTTCACCTTTATGAACCTCACCTGTTCCATCCCTTTTCAATTTGTACATTTTTTTGTCGACATCTCAGAAATAAATAGGGCTAGTTTCATGTTCCTGTCTTTCAGCATTACACTGGTTGCTATGTTGACAAAATGCAATGTGCATTTTTTAAATAGATCACTTTTATCAAAAGGTAGACGGACTGTCCCTGTTTGAAATTCTGACTAATAAATGCTGTTGATCGAGGGAATACATGATAATTGTTCAAAAGGATTGTTTTGATGCTAGCGACTTAAATATTTCAGCCATACAATCAAACTTAAACCATACAATAATACATATATGATATTTAAGGTGGCGCTCACTAGTTATTATGTTTTTTGGATAGAGTGATGTATGTAAGGTGAAGTTGTTTGCATTTAAAACATGCACAGTGGAAAGAACTTTTGCATACCTCTATTCTACTTTCATGTTCTGTGGCTGACATTTCCTTGGATATTGTATTTTTGGAAATTGTAAATGATCCTAGCACACTGTTATCTAAAATGTCTGCTCCCTTGTGCTCCAAAAATCAACCTGAATTTGTTGAAAGTACACTATCCTTGGAAACTATAAAAATAGAGAAAATTAATTTGGCCAGACTAAACAATACCAGCTTCTGAAAGTGCAGTGAATGACTTACCAAATATATAAAATGTAAAAGAGTTATCGACTCTGTTTTACAATTTACCTCTGAAATAGACCATTTCATGGAGACTTCGGCAAACTTCGTAATTTGCTCGGAATTTTGATCACGTGGCGGGTGGTCAACTGACGGCAATATCCAATCGATAGCTGGTAGGCAAATAGTCTGGTCCCCTGCTTAGTATGCTCCCTAGTATAGTATAGCGGAATGCATCGCAGGGAGAATTCTAAGCAGGGGACCAGACTAGTGGTCAAAACAAGGCGGACGCATCAGCATAGAATGGAGACTTCGGCAAACTTCGTAATTTGCTCACAATTTTGATCACATGCCTGGCGGTCAGATGACTGCAATATCCAATCGATAGCTGGTAGTCAAAACATGGCGGACGCCTCAGCATCAACTGTTCCAACTACTTCAGCTTCGTTTATCCATTTGAAAAATGCATATTCAACGGCTATGATGCTACAGATATTGACTAAAGTTAATATTGGAACCATCCTGTATTATTTTCTGGATACCAGGGCGGATTTTAAAGTCATACGAGAGAGTAGCTATGAGCTTTTTACATCTGGACATGTGCATGTTTGTACGGAAACGGTGTCGATGTTAAAAATTTAATCCTGACAATCAAAGAGCAAGCTGTTCAAACTATTTATTTGTAGCCGAAACGTCCCTAAAATGAGATGAGTTTAATATGAGTTTATCACATTTGTTTGTGAAAGTTTGTGGATTATTTACATTTAAACATAAATCATTAAATTAAATCCACTTGCTCACAGGGGCTCGTATCGTTTTAATGTAGCGTCATTTTGTGGTGTACATATGCCTACCAGCGTTTGATTGGCTGGAGTATAAAGGGACTCGGACGTTTTCGAATAATTACGGAGCAACTCGGTTAAATCCGGTATGAAACGGGCTATCCGAGAAAGTGAAAATGAGCAAGTGGAGCTAGCATTCTTGTGAAAGGTGAACATCTAGAGCAAGGCCAACTTGTATACTCTATAATCCATATTTCACTATTCAATCATACACCAAAATAAAGGGAATTAAACCTTCTTTAAAAATTACCAAGATATAGAATGTGTTTTTAAATAGCTAGTATAACTAGCGTGGAAACACGGAGGAATTCTTTTTCTTCAAAATTATATGCTAAATACAAAACTGTAGAACGCCACCTAAATGAAACTTATTTTCCCCAAAATAAGTATTTACATATTCTTCGTTAAGCACCGTATGCTCTGAAAGATCAAATGTCAAATATTAAGGCAAGCTTTATCTTTTAAACTTGCACAGTCTAAAACACTAAGTTGTGGAATGCAAAGCAAGTCATTTTGAAGTTGCGGCAGTAAAACTGAGTACGTCACGTGGCGTTATTAGTAGGCGTAAGAAATGACGTCATTTACCTCCAGGTAGACCCCAGTAAATGTGTATGGTTTGTAGCAAGCGAAATAATTCCCTGTGATATTTGCACTATTTCATTTTGACCAAAATGAAAAAGAAGATTAAAGTGGCTGTCAAATTTAAGATAGTTGCAAATAACCTTTGCAACCTAATCAGGAAAGAAAGCAAAAATATGAAATAAACTCATCGAGATTGAGGTGTGTGTGCATGTGTGTGTGTTTGTGTGTGTGTGTTTGTGTGTGTGTGTGTGTGAGAGTGTGTAAGTGTCTGTAAGATAGAGAGAGGAGCGATATAATTTTGATTATTCGATAGGAAATCTTGCTCTTAAATTTGTGATGATGTCGTTTTTGATGGTTTGAATAGAAGAGGGGGCTTAAACATTCTAATATTTAAGTAAACATCACCAGTTATATCAATAAAACTTGTTGTTTCCAGATTAGGAGAGTGTTTATATTTTACAGCAATCTCCGCTACCTCTCGTTGCCAGAGCTTTCCCCACAAAACGTTGTAGTAGTATCTACACTATTATCAGATGACACTATCTTTAAGAGGGCGAAAATTTCTTACAAAACAAGTGATGGAGAATAAACAAAAGAATGATGGACGAATATTGAATAAAGGTGTCACTCTTCATCATTTTCACCTATGGAACAGACTAGCGCCGAAACCCTTAACAACATTAGACTCCACTCCGCCCGGATATACTTCATCAACTCCAGAAGCAACAACGCCACCATATTCCAAAGAGAAAACCCAGATTCGAACAACCTCACTCATGTTAAAATATACGACAACCAGAAACATCACAGTGGGAATGAATATGATTACAACTTAGAGAGGATTGCAAAATAAAATGCATACATCGCCTATCTGAATTCTTTTTACGATAACACCTGACATTACGACATCCCGAATGCATACAGTACCTAGTCTAGCCCCGAATTGACCTAACTACAACCCAGGATGAATTACCTCTATCCGAGGTATAAACATAGATTTCCATGGGTCCAGCAGCGACATCTACGCTCTCCTTAGATCAACGACAACAGCATTGATAGTCTCCTTCTCAGTGGAAGTTACTTTAACATTTTGAATTCTTTCGGTATTAGATACAATAGGTGTATTTTTACTATTTGTTCACAATGACGAATATTTCTGGATTTTGGTATATCGCACAAAGGTATGTTTTTGCTATATCTTTTTTTATTTTTTAAATACAAATTGAGAGTTAGTGCGTAAATTTTAAACGATTAACAAAAACTAATCAAAGATATGCTATATTTAATTTTTCATTGAGTAGATAACCTTGTTATGCCTACTTCTGTAATATACGCCAGAGCTGCTAAGATTTCTACTACAGAGAGTGTGAATTAACCTACTGAACTTTAGTTTCATGCCATGTCCTAAGCATTTATATCAAACATCAAACCTGCTTGTCTTGACACCTCAAACCACTGAATACATGTTTCGCTACCAACACATATAACAAATCGTACCGTATTTGCCTATCATAAGGACGATTGTTATTTCCGCCTATCCGTTTCAAACATATTGATGCAGATGTTGTTTCTTTTGTCAGCTCAATGGTGTTCGATAATGTTATTGAGATTGTTCTCTCACGTGTTTCATATGAAATCATATGAATGTATACCGTATGGTATTGTCTTGGCGAAACGCCAAAGGTACGGCTCTAAAGCCTTCAAACCAGTCAGAAGATATGTTTCCTTCATAGTTTTGCAGCATCAAAAGATGTTATAGTGTTATTATATATGTATTTTATAGTTAAAGTGTGTGAATGATTGCTCAACACAGTTTTGTAAGCAGCGATTGCCCTGCATATTGAATTTTTGTAGCAGCTATTGCCCTGCATATTGAATTTTTGAAGCAGCTATTGCCCTGCATATTGCATTTTTGAGCAGCTATTGCCCTGCGTATGATCAACTTCTAAGTAAAGCCTGTTTGAAACGATAACGGAGATATATTCCTTTTCGTACGTCATAGGTAACGTCAGTAAAACACACTCAGTTTACGATTTTAATGATGCACTAGATCATGTCGATTCAGTTTTACGATTTTAATGATATTTTCACTTATTCCTCCTAAGATAGATTAATTGCAATTTTTATTTCATACACACAGGTCAAGGTTTGATTGCAAATGCACAAACGTTGTGGTTCTCAGAGTAGGACTAACACAACACGAAAATTTTCACTTTCATTACTTTTGATTAATACCAAATTCCCCCGCGGTTCTCTAAGCAAACATTTTTACTTCAATGTCGCTGGTATTTAATGATATTATGTATGCAATAAGAAGATAAACTCAATATCGGCTTAATAGTACTATCCATAAGAATAAGATTTCTTTTCAAACACTTTGCTGAAGCAAAATAATAACCGTAGTCACCGATAAAAATGTTCTGCTGATGTTATGCAAAATAAAAATAAAAATAAAATAAAAAAGTAACAATAAAGGAGTAAAATTACATATAAAACAAAAATAGAGAAACAAAGAACTGCATGCTGATACTAACTCTGTATAAACGTCTAACCGGACTAGTATTCACATATATATATATATATATATATATATATATATATATATATATATATATATATATATATATATATATATATATATATATATATATATATATATATATATATATATATATTAAACCTTTCTCTATATCTTTTTTCATGCCTGACACCTTTTTATTGTATTTTTGTATTTTACTACATACTATAACCAGGAAATTATAATTGTATTATGGTTTTGAACTTCACATGAATATACCACAATAAAATTTGTTTTTATTGTCTTTTGTAATTTATCAATCTTTACCAATGCATTATTGTATTTTTGTATTTTTAATATTTGGACCTTCCTTGTATAATTGTATTTTTTTTCTTTTCGAGCCTCGAGGACTCGATTAAAAAAAACCAGAAAGTATTATTAAGACATTAATTTTGGAAGAATAAAATAACATTTAAGTGTGTTAGACTATGTTGAAACTACTAGTTATTGAGAGAAAATTCTGCTAGATGTATATAATCAACCTTTCCGTCACCGTCTTATATATTTTCATTAGATTGCATGCAGTGATAAATTTGATAAATAGGATCATAAAATAGCCCAGTTCAAAAGTTCATAGCGCGAATGGAACAATAAACGATTTACCTGTAAAACTCGCTTTCCTTACAACTGTCACAAATTTATTCAGCAAATTCGTAAACTGTCTGGTTTAAAAGTTCATTGTATGAATGGCCTCACTTGAAACAAAATTTCAAGGTTGTAAGCAACGTACGACTTAAAAGGTCATTCGCTTAAGAGACAACCATTTAACATAAACCTTTCTGGTTTGGGACAAGGAACAAGGACGCGCGTGACTTTTATACAAGGACGCGCGTGATACCCATAGGTTACACTAAATTCTCAGAGTATAAAAAGGTAGAGCCCTTGTGAATATTTAACTTGTTAGTTCCAGATCAGGGAGAGTGTCTGTTTATATTTTACAGGTAAGAATTTTCTGTTTTGTTACTTCCCCTTAAAGTTAAAGATTTCTGTAGTAACTAGTAGTTGTAATATTCTTTTGAGTTTTGTTTTTAATATACTATTAAAATGTAAAGGAATATTTAATTGATTTTTAAGATTCGATGTTCGTTTGTATCTGTATGAATTTACTACTAGCTTCATGCTAAAATTTAGTTGCAAAAAAATATTCTTTAGATAATAAAGTATATTGTTCAATGATCTTTTCCAGGTCGTTATTCTAAATTAAATGAAATAAAGTACATTTCTTTAAAATGATTATGGCATCACTCTTTGAATACAAGCATATGAAGTGGTAGATCATATGGAAATTATTTAATATATATTGTAATATGTATTGTATGTATTTTCAATATAAAGGATTTTTATAAGTTGTATTTTTAGAATGTAGTTTATATATCAATAATATTTGTTAGTTCCAGATCAATGAGAGTGTCTGTTTATATTTTACAGCGATCTCCACTACCTTTCGGTGCCAGAGCTTTCCCCACAAAAAGATGTAGTCGTATCTACACCATTATAAGTGACACCTTATCTTTAAGAGAGCCGAACTTTCGATTCTCTCTCTGTCTTTCTTCCTCTCTGATCAAGATTCAAGGCATTTCTTAAAGTAGCGATAATTTCCATCTCATAGCAAGAAATGAGAAGAAGGTTATGTTAGAAAACAACAACTAAACAACAACTACAAAACTATAACAACTACAGAACAAGCAGAACCTTTCTTACATAACAAGAAATTTTATTACATAACAGAGTTACTAAACTATATATATATATATAGATTACAATATGTTTCTGTTATCCATAAAATATTAAATCACTGCTCATGTCAATCTACATATATATTTATAATTTTCCTCGAAAGACATTGCTTGATTGGAAAGATTCCTTTCTTGTTTGTCTCAGACGCCTATTTACAAAGTGCAGCAAGTTCCTCGACAGGATGAAGGGTCCAAAAATGTTGGACATAAAACTCTCTCCAGCAGATGTAGAGTTTATAACCGCTTGTGTGCATGTGTGTGTGTGTGTGTGTGTGTGCGTGTGTTTGATTTAGATTTGTAACTTAGCTATAACAATTTTTCAGTCATTTCGCTATGATGTTTGCAGTGTGACAGTTCATAGTGATGTCAAGCACTGGGCATCATGCCGCAGACATGTGGCATGATGTCCCTCCAGTCACATTATCCTGACACCAGGCGGACCAGTCCTAACACTTACCTCTTAATGCTGAGCGTCAAACGAAGCGCTGTTAATACCATTTTTTAAGTCTTTGACATGACTCGGCTGGGTTCAAACCCGCGACCTCCCGCATCCAAGGCAGATGCTCTAACCACTAGGCCAGTGACATAATATTCATGACAGCTTGCATGAAGCCGTAAATATAACTCAAAATTCAGAACAGACAGGTGCAGAAAAATGCGAAGATGCAATTGTATGTCAATAATAGTTTGAGCATGGCTAGTTGCATATGAAAAAGATCGATCGATAATAATAATTTAAATTAAATATACAATATCATCATTAAAATGAATAATAAAAGTTATTTTCTAATGAAATTAGATAATTAATATTTGTAAATATATATTTCCTCCATATGTGTGATCGCTATTCAGAAATGTTCAAAACTTATTTCTTAACATACAGGACTCGAATATCAAAGCATAATGCAAGCAGGAAAATAAATAAATAATTTTTCATCAAGCCAAGGTTGCACATTGAAATACAAACTTGAGTAATCGTTTCAAATGTCATTCACGAATTCTTCCATTTCAAATAAGCAGTGTTTAATTTTCCGTTCTTTCATTTTTGCAGAAACTCCATTGAGAGAAAATTCCATCTGGAGGTAGGACTGAAATATGTCCACCAAAACGAGTGAGATTTCATCTTGCCATTCAATGAAATTATTGTAAATTTGTCCAATATCAACACTCAGCAAAGAAGTAAATATAATACAGTAGAAACTCAAACTGCATTCATCAGCATTTTTCTTTATTTTGCCTTTATCACAGCAACTTTTAAATTCTCTAAGGATTCATATTTACTACAATAAAACCCCTTTTAATAAAACTTTTTTCTTGGACCAAGAGGAGTTCGGATACACGAGGTTAAAGTTTGTTTCTTTTTAAAGCAACCAGGACATAAGCATGGACGAAATTGTAAAGTCAGCACTATAGACGAATCTGCTCTGAATCATAGGGCCATTTCTTAGTTGCATGTAACAAGGACGTATTTTCTTCATGAAGAAAACTGTGTGATTTATAACCTGATCATCGCAAGCCTCGAGATAAACCTGTGGCTATAAGCGATAAGATTATCTCGTTTTTCAAACAGAACTTAGATTAAGCCCCGTTGCAAGTCGGAATAACATTCTCTCGGAAAGCCGACCCAACATGTCATTTCACGCTGACTGTGACAATTAGATTTTCGCTTCCAAACACAGCCTTTATTGATTGTTAAGGGTCATTTCCGTTTAGGCAAGGAACTTATTTCATTGGTTCGTTGATTGCATGTATTTACTTAAGCATATTCATGACAAAGAAGGAAATCTTGAGATTCTAACGTAAAGTGCAAAATCTTGAGATTCTAACGTAAAGTGCAGACAAATTGACTCTGTATGCGTATCCAGATAATTATGGAAAGTGAATCCTGAGTTGGCAGTGCTTAAAATCACTGCTTCAGTAGTATAGAAAGATGAGATTTCTATATAAGGAACCCTTAAACCTCCGAACCTTTCTATGTTAAAGCTACGTTAAAAGTCCAAATCACACACACGCACACACACATTCATACACACCTTTAGTGCAAGACATATCCAAAAAGCATTTTAATTCGCATTAGTTAACTTTATTGGAAGCAAACATATAGAAAGATGTGATCATATTACAGGGACCACTACCACTCCAAACCTTTCTATGTTAACATTTTTGTCAGGAGTATTTTTGTTAGCTCAGAATGATCACTCTTATATGATAAGGTTTTTCTAACATATTTCTGACAAAATATGTTTTGTCTGTGTTGTTGTTGTTGTAGGGTTTAACGGCATTTTTCAGCACAAGATAGGCTGTACATGGCGGCCAGTATTAATTGTGGAGGAAGAACCCTAGGCAACCCAGGAAAAACCACCGACCCACGAGAAGCTACTTGCAGGCTTTCTCTCTTACTGACAAAATATGTTTTGTCTGTGTAGGGGATCAATTAGCTAGGGACAACTCATCTTTCTATACTACTGTTACAGCCATGTTAAATTTAAATTATATAAAAATAAAATAATTTATATAACCTTTGAATGAAACCTAAAATAATAATTGAATCAAAAATGTTAGTTGCCATATATCACAAAACATGGATCGATGTGGTTATTCACGACTGAAAATGACGAACCAATAGTAAGTTGGGCAGATGATACACTGACATTTATTGTCAATATAGTTGATGAATGATATTTCTAAAACTTGGCAAAATTAAACATTTATTATTGTTGTAACCCATATTTTATGCTAATATTTGTATACCTGCTGACTCTCATTGGCAGAATATCTGTTAACATAGCGTCAATAATACTAAACTCGCGTATTAAATTGTTCATATATTGTTTTATACTCCGAAAATAAGATCGTATCTGATCAAGTAATTTGTTATTAGTGATACTGTTTTACAAGCATTTTTAGTCACAAGTCGAGACTCAATTTTTTACACGTTGTTACAAGAGAAACACCAATACCGGATATTATTAACAAAACGGATGTAATGATGCTCCACTTGAAATTATACTAGAGCTAGTCATTAACAACGGTATATATGATATTAGCCGAAGATTTTCAATGGTATTCGTAACATTGTTTTACACCACAAAGTATTTGTATGATAATATATGTAATATTGCATTAGTGCGTCAACATCTTGTGTTGGAATTTCATCTGCAATATGATAAAATCGATGATCTGATTTTTTTAATATAAAATATGTGTTTACAGATTTTATGTAACATTAAAAACTGTACAACCAACAATTGAATCAAGAAATACACCAAATTTATTATTGTCGGCTATAAAATCTCTTTACCTGTCATAAACATTTGATTAAATATATCTCTCTGTCTCATCAATAAATCCAAGTACCAAGTTTATTTCATTCAAAGTAAAAAAAATTAGGATAAGATATTGTTCAATAATTGCATATGTGACTACGAAATTTATCAGCATTACGTTTTGGAGTGATTTTCGTTCAGTAATTATAAGATTAGTAGAAGGATGTACCTTAAGCAATTATTTTTCATGCTGTTTTGTAAATATTTTCTCGATTTCATTGTAATAATTTCGTAATGACAATCGTCTAGAGCGCTGGATCGATGGAAGTGAAACATCATTTTCTTTATTAATATCATAATAAGAATTAAGCTTTTCTTCAAATGTTGACTGAATGACTTTCTAAAAAAAGAGTTTTCTTGCTCAATGTCACAGAAATTATCAATTTGATCGTCAAAATATTTTATTATTTTGTGATCTGATCACAATAATTGGATCAAATTATGGGTCTTTTACGCATCATTGGTATAAGTGGCGTTGAAGTATGCTTGCATAATTAACTCCGTATCCGCTTTCATTTTAACTAGGGTTTTCATGTCATGGTAGTACATACCCAGATAGTTAAAACATTTCATTTTTAAAAAAATATTATAGAACGCCTTGTTCTTTTTATTCTTTTTATTCTAGATTCTGGCAGTTTGTTGTGAGGATTGTGATTCTCGTTTATTGTCCCGTCCAGTGCTATCCGCGTTCGTAAGTCTGATATCATTATAAACTCGATATTTTTAAATCAAGCTCAAGTAATATGTTTTTCAACAGGATTTCAACTTGGTTTTGTTCTTGTAGACAATCATCAGGATAACAGTATCTGCTTATAATAACAAAGTTTTACGTTGTCTTTTTAGCTGTGGTCCTCGTGTATACATAATACTAACAAACTTTTTTTCTTTTTCTGATAATGAAGAATTTATCATTGGAATTGTAAATTGTTTAGTAGCATTTATCGTACGTGTTGCTAGTGATTTGTTTCCAACATATAATTAGCGTTAAAAATATTATAGTAAAAATCTCTAGCAACGGTTATAAGTAGTGGTTTTGACATTAATTTACAAAGTTATATTAAATTTGATCATCAACTGTATATATTTGAAATGCTGTTTATCCTGGAATATCACCGGCGCCAGCATAAACTCGAAAATATAATTGTTGACAGTTTTTTCTCCTGAAGTCGTAAAATATTGTGTTGTTGAAATATGTGTGTTTTCTGTACTATACAGTATTGTCCAGTTGATATGATCATTCGATCCTTCTAATCGCTAATTATAAATTCAACCAACACTAGAGATTAATCGACTACGTAAATGAAATTACAAAAAAGCGACGCCAATGGGACATTTAATTTTAATCCAAAAATTATAACTTTTCAATTGGGTGTCCATTCTTGTCTATCAGAGAAAGCGTAATAAGGATAATTTTCAGGATAATATGCTGATGCGCATACCTCAAATCCAACTTGATTATCAGTTGCCCTAAAAGGTGTTGGAATACCCAACATTATTTTTGTTCGTTTTATACCACTAGATAGACTGTAAATGTATGCTGTATTTGTCAGATCATATGGGTTAGCTGGAACGTAAGTCGTAATTGTCTTATTGGTTCTCGTATTTATTTTCCCATACATCGTTCCACAGGATTTCTTAAAACATGGGGTAAATTATTATTTCAACTGATTATAATTAATAGCATCAGTTTCATTCGATGGTGGTATTAACAACATTAATTCCTGGATAATTTATTTCTAAATCTAACACTCACTGATTTGACATACACAGGTTTCCTGTCATTGTAACGCCATATTTTTTCAGATCTCTCGATAAATTAATATTGCCGTTCGTTATTGTACTTACAGCTCGTGAATTTTTTAATGATGTTAAATTTTGTATAATTGGTCATCATCTATTTATTGTTTAACATTTTTTATATAAAATAAAATTGTATAAATAACAAAGATGGCAAAATCGTCAATATTAAACTTTGGTACAGAGCGGTTGGTAAAACATAAACATAACAATGAAATGCCAGATTGTCGTTATCTCATCGTTGGAAGAACTAAATGGGGAAATCAAATTTATGAATTTACTACTGGACAATAATTTTGACTATGATCGAGTTTATATTTAAACAATTAATCCCCAACAAGATATGTATGAGCTACTTAACGAATATAATAACAAACTCCGTGATGAACTTGAGGCTGGTGAAGATTTCTTATCATAAAACAACCAAAATATCTTGTTCCAGTTAATCAACTTGATTCAGGTGAACATAATGTAGTTGTTGTTTTATGATATTCCGCTAAAGAATTAAGAAATGAATAAAAAAAAGATCATATTTTTCACTATCACGTTATAAGAAATGCAATTATATTAATCTAGCTCAGTGTTTTCATAATGTTGATAGATTTTTTTTAATTTTTTTACTGGTTGTTTTATATTACAGTATTTTCCGGACTGGACAATGTTGATGTTAAAAATATTGCAAACAAACAATTTGGCGACATGACAAAAGATAAATTTATTGAACTACATCATTAGGCAACAAAAGATAAATATAACTTTTTCTTATTTCATAAGCACATAACATAATTCTGCTATAATTCGCTATGTATTGACAGATATTTTCAGTAAGTTTTTGTCTTCAATTTTTTTATAGACAAATAATATATAATTATGGATAAGCGAGCAAAGTAGAGAAAAAATAGAAGATTTGCACAATTTCAAGTAGAATTTAAACAAAAAGTACAGCAAATACGACGTGGACAAATAACTGCAGCAGAAACAGCAGGTACAGCTCTTTAACAAGTTATTGAGGCTTTACTTGTAAAACAACGTGAAAATAAATCACTATCGGAATAGGAAGTTAAAATATTGCATGAAAAAGGTTTGGTGGGATTAGTTGAAGAAGAACAAGAAGCATCTGTGCAAAATTATTGAACGATCTGAAGAAGAAAAAAAGAAGATTGGTTCCAAAGTTCGAAAAATTATACAACATTTCAGTTAATGTTTTCGGATTAGATGGAAAATGAAATGTTTACCCAAGATATGTTGCAGAAAATGCTTCACAAAATACAATCAATTTATTATTTTATCGAGGACATTATTGCTGGATAATAAACATTAATGGCTTATTTGGCAGGACGTACAATAAAAATAGAAACAATAAATATTTATGTAGATGTCTACATGTCCAAAGATGAAACACTGCAAGAGCGTTTCAAATACTGTGTAAACGTTCAAACAATAATTATGCCAAGCGAAAAGAAAAAGTATTAAAATTTAAAAATTATGATAATAAGCTAAATGTCCCGCTAATAAGTTATTCTGATTTTGATTGTCTACTTGTTTCTTTCTCTGGCACAAAAAATAATCTGTATAAATCAAGTACAAGAAAAGTACAACATTAACATGTCCCTTGTGGAGCTGCTTATAAATAGTTTTTTGTGCAACCGATATTTTTTTAGGTCCAGTAAAGTTATACTGATGAATAAAAGGTGAGTCTGAAAGTCCGGCCGTATGTTTACTAAAAAATTTAATAAACGAAGTTAATAATATTTCTAACAGATTAATCAAAGCAGCTCCAAGGAAAATAACATTCCAACAACAACTTGATTTTGATAATGCCGATAATTGTTATATCTGAGTTTAATCGTTAGGTGGTAACAAATTGCGGTATCATTGTTATCTGACCGGTCAGCATTGAGGATCAGCTCATAATAGGTGTAATTTAGAATTTCATCTCTACCATTTATTCCTGTAGTTTTACATAACTTCCGAGGCTATGATAGTCATATCATTATGAAAGCTTTTGACAACGAGGACATTAAATCTAAACCAAAATTAAATAATAAATCAAATGTAATTCAAACAATTTTTAAAAGTATATTATGCTTTACTGACAGTCTGCACTTTACATTAGTATCCTTAGAATATCCTGTATAATAATGCAGTAAAAGCTGGTAGTAGTTTCAGTAAATTAAAAAGTTGCTGCTTTGGAAATAAATTTAATTTACTGACAAGAAAAGGTATCTTTCTGTACGAACATCTCGACGACTGGAGCAGAGTTGGTGAAACTTTTCCTGATAAACATAAATTTTGCTCGCAACTCAGAAATGACGAGTACAAACTATGCACAAGATATTTGGAATAAATTAAGTTGTAAAACATCTGGTGATTATCATAATTTATATCTGAAGACAGATCTATTACTACTATCAGATGTTTTTGAAGTTTTCGTCAAGTTAGTTACAAAAATTATGGACTATGTCCCTGCTTGTATTATTCTGCTTCTGGACAGTCGTGGGACGCTCTACTAACAACAAGTAAGATAGAATTACATCGCTTTACAGATGTTTTAATTTTATTGAAAAAGTATCATAGGCGAAATTAGCCTTATAAACAATAAGCAGTAGCTAATAATAAATATCTGAAAAATTATTATTAAAATCTCCCATCAAATTGCATTATTTATATGGAACGTGTGAACTTGTATAGATATATATGCAGTGCCAGAGCCAACGCTTTGCGGTGGATTTCATTTGATAACTCCAGATCACTTTCTTAGAGGAACTGCAAAGATTTACCTAGGAAAATTAATAATAATTTTTGTAGATGTTTCATACTTTGTTGAAGTTGATCTAGATTATCATAGTTCGTTATATGATCTACATAACGACTACCGATTTTATGCGGAGTCTATGATGATCGATTATATTTTATTATCACCTGAACAATGAGCATCGACAACAGCAAATAATTCGATTGATGATAGGTTATAAAAGAGATTACGTGATATATTACAAACGTTAAAACATGCAGTAGATTCTGTGTTAATTTTGAGCAAAGTTTACTGAGTACTAAAGTTTGATCCGTCGAGGTGGATGGCAGATTTTATTAACTTAAATACGAAACGTCATGCTGTTCCTAAACCTGAATTTAAGAAAAACATTTTCAAGTTAATGAACAACTCGGTGTTCAGGGAGACAATGGATAACATTAGAAAATGAATATCTTATGAAATTATTAATGATATAAATCGCAGATATAAATTGGTTAATGATGTTTTGTTAGTATGAAAATATTTAATGAATATCTTGTTGCAATACAACGACGAAAGACAAATTTAAAGTTAAACAAACCGTTTGTTGTTGGTGCATATGTACTTGATATATCAAAATGGTTAATGTATGATTTTCACTATAATTTTACCAAAAAGCAGTGACCATAATAGGAGTTGCTATTTTCTGATAAAGATTCACTAGTTAATAATATAAAATGCAAAGATGTCTATCAAGATATTAACAATAATAAAGATCTATTTGTTTTATCAGATTATCAACAAAAAGATAGTGGAATTCATGATGATACAAATAAAAAATGTTATTGGTAAAATGAAAAATGAGTGTATGTTTGTGCCGGTTAGGGGATTTGTTGCACTAAGAAGTAAAATAAAAGCCGTAATTTTAGACGACGATAAGCTGACAAAAAAGCAAAAGGTATTCCTCGTGGGTATGTGAAAAAGTGTATGAAATGTGATGATTTTAAAGCAGCATTAAAAAATAATTTTATTAAGATAAATGTTATCAGAACAAATCGTCACAAACTTGAAACGAATACCATTATTAAACGTAGACTAAGCAATTTTGATAATAAGAGGTAATGTTCCAAAATTTAACGTATGCTAAAGGAATTATTAGCAAAGTTAAAACATTAATGACAAATGACCAGCAATTATCATTCAAATTAAATGATGAAATTTCAGGTATTTACTTTAGTTATTTTTATAGAATAAAACTGTCACTAATTAAATCAGATAGCATCGAATATTTTGAAAAGTTGACAAATGAAATTATCTTAAAATGCAATAATTTTCACGCTTCAATAAGTCAAGAAAATATAGCAAAATAAATATTGGCTTAAACCGGTCAAAGTTTTTTCAAAAGGTTGTATATAGCTACGATAAATTTATTCGAATACTATCGAAAAGTAAACGGAAAAATTGAAATTTTATTTATATGAACACGATAATGAACTATTTCTGATAGCTACTGATGATATTTTAATGATTGGCGATGAAATTCTTTAAAATATGAGACAAAACTGTCTGTCCTCCTTGCATTTTAAGGCAGCGGTTGTTCATCTTAAATTCTTGCGGCAAATAACTGTTTTATTACCTTTTATTTTCTTTATTTTTATTTACTGATAAAATTGTTTTCTTTGTTGATTTTTAAGAATAATTACCTCTGTTTTTATTACTTAGTCAATATTCGTGCTTCGCTTAGATTATGTTAGCAACAATAAGATCAAAAGAAAAACTCAAGGCGAATAAGCCACACCCACTGTGTAAGGTACTTTTAGACTTCCAGGTATTGTTCAGAATATATACCATACAACCTTATTAAAGTTTAGTGTTTCAAACTTCAACAGAATAAAACAAAACACTCTCCCACCATGTTAGCACGTGGTGGGTGCACGTTTGCACTCCCATGATTATTAAAAATCTGTTGAACGTAGGGAGTTTCTGTTTATGTTGGTGCATTCCTTAATTAAGATTATATGTAACTGTGAGCTCCTTAATTATGTTTATATGTAACTGTCATGTCCCTAAGAAATAAGTACCATAATTAAGCGTATGTTTGTGCCGTCTACAAAGACATACTAAAATTAAGATTATGTGTTGTGCCGTTTACCAATTATATATCTTATATATACTTGCTATAAATCAGCTATAATTATTTGTTTGTGCCGTCTTTTTTTTTAAAAAAAAAGTCCTCTCTGGGTACCATTATTTTTATTTTTATTGTTTTAAACAAATATTTATAGTAGCAGATTTTCATTTTGTATAGCTTTAGTAACATTATTCTTCAGCTATACTGTCAATAAATGTGATTGGATCATCTGCCCAACCTCTCATTTTCAGTCGCGAATATCCATACCGATCCATATTTTAGTGATATATGGTAACCAACACTTTTGATACAATTGCTTATTATTTTAGGTTTTATAACAGTACACTTTTAAGTTGATTTTATTGACTTAAATCTCTTACAAAATTTGTTTCTTAGATGAAATCCAACATGTCGGATTGGATTATAATGATATATTATATATAATATGTTATTGTTTAAATAGAAACAAATCTAGAGGTCAAAGGTTATAGAGATTATTTTTTATTTTTGATAATTTATATTTAACATGGCAGTAACAGTAGTATAGAAAGATGAGTTGGTCCTAGCACTGAAATATGTTTGAAAAGCCTTATCATATAAAAGTCGTGATTCTGAGCTAATAAAAAGGCTGCTGAAAAAAATGTTAACATAGAAAGGTTTGAAATGGTAGGGTCCTTGAGACAGGAATCTCATATTGCAATATTACTGCTTCAAATGAAGTTAACTAATGCGATTAAAAATGATTTTTGGATGTCCTGCAGTAAACGTGGTCGCATTCTGTGTGTGTGTGTGTTTGTGTGTGTGTGTTTGTGTGTGTGTGTGTGTGTGTGTGTGTGTGTGCGTGCGTGATTTGGATTTTTAATGTATCTTTAACAATTTTCAGTCATTTTGCTACGATATCTACAGTATGGCAGTTTATAGTGATATCTAGCACTGGGGCATCATGCCGCAGACATATAGCATGATGTCCCACCTAGTCACATTATCCTGACCCCAGGCCGACCAGTCATAATGCTGAGCGCATAGCTTAGTAGCCGTTAATAGGATTTTTGTCTTTGGTATGTCTCGGCCGTGGATCAAACCCGCGACCTACCGCATCCAAGGCGAGTTGCTATCTAAAACTGTCCACGGTGATCGGCTTACTGTGTTTAATTAATAGTGCTTATAAAATTTTGAGTCTATGCAACATTTTCACCAAAATCACATCTAGTGTTACCATATTTTAACTTTGTAAACGGCTTGAGGTTAATTCGTGTCGCATAAGAAAATTGATTTACTGTGTCCTGATCAAAAAATATGTGGTGGAAAATAACATTAGGCATGTTACAGTTTTATAATATTAATAACGTTATATTCCAACCAAAAATGGTGATGGTTAACCAATGTGTAATATCATCACAATCACAACCACCACAATCTCTGTTTCAAGGCAGCCAGCTGCATGCAGTAACACCGACTTTCCTGTTTTTACTGTTGCTATGGCTTTATTTTTCAGCTGGCTCGCAAAAATGGACATTTATGAAGATTTTTCTAAGCATAGCGGTAGGTATTTTTTGTTTTCTTAAAATTCTTTTATAAAATAAATTTATTATTTTATTTTTACTAAGAAACTCGTTAAATAAATAGTTCAAACTATGCTCAATTCTACACCTAATCCGGTATTGTTATAACTGTCTTTTATCTACACATGTATGTATCTTGTATAAAATAGTGAGATGGTAATGTTTTAAAGAAACCTTTCGTCTTGTACCATAATATAGTATTTTCATGCGACGTGGCCAAAAATATTCATTAGAAAACCTCGTCCGATATGAGTTTTTAACAGTTGAAGTACTATAGTCGTTGCTAAGGTTTTTGCTCCACCGTTACGCATTTTTCACAGGGATAAATTTCTGTATAAAATTGAATCTTGACATTTAAACAAAGGATTGTGTGTTATTTACTGTAATCAGATTCACAGAAGAATGTTATGTACGAGATGCTGTTGATATCTAGCCTTGTATGATTACCACAGGCCTTTTTTTTGCAAAACTATGTCTTGAATGTGAATGCAAAACGCTCTATCAAATGCAAGACAGAAACTTATAAAAGCTTAGCATGCCATATTTCTTGCCATTTTGTACAAAAGAAGGCAAATTAAAGAACTTAAAATGTACAGTACTTTTAGAATAATTTGTTAGAACAGGGACATGCCAAACATACCTTATTTCGACTATTTACGACGCACCATTGCTATTTACAAACAAGATCTAAGCGGGAGCGAAATAAGTCTGACTTGTACATACAAATAAAAGCATCACCTAGAGAGACAGAAAATTTTAGTTTACAGCTTGAAAGGTGAGAAAACTCCTAGTATTGGACAGTCTCAACCGAAATCAGTGTATATCATTTACATTACATATGTGAGATGAAGTGAAATGTCAAAACTGCGGAGCGTAACGTAATTAGCTACACGCAGAGTTTATATTTAAGATAAATGTACCTTTTCTTCCCCCTCCTTAATTACAAGGATATAAATTACATTTTACCCTCTAGCTTGAGCTTGGTCCTTTATTTTATGAGAGAGAGAGAGAGAGAGAGAGAGAGAGAGAGAGAGAGAGAGAGAGAGAGAGAGAGAGAGAGAATTAAAAATACGTTATTTAATGGCCAAATTATACATGGTTTCTTTTTCAGTCACTGCAAAAGAGAGGACTGGGTAGGATGTGTCTAGGTATTATACGGCATTTGTTATCGTATCAATATTTGGTTTTCTTTGTATTCTTTTCTAAATTTGACCTAAACATTCATTGGACCAGAAAATGGTTGTGACAGTTTGTTTTACTTTATTGGTCACTGCAAATGCTTGAATTCGAAACGACTATCGAAAGATTCAAGTGTAACACATTGTGTTCTTACAATCTGTCTACAAAATAATGGTTTTCCGTTAAAAAGCAAACATATGAGCGATACTTTCCAGGTGTATAGTGTACGTACACAAATAAATATTTCTAGGCTAGCTCCTGCAGAATCTGGGCTCATAAAAATGATGTACAAACGGAACAGATAGTGGCTTTACCACCAATCTTTAATTCTGAAATACTTTGGTAGAATGTTACTGCAAAAAAAGAGGTGCTATTCGCTGAAAAGTGTTAGTATGTATCCTAACAACTATTCAAAACCAAAATGTTTGGTACAGGTGTATCTTTCGGTCAACTGAATGTATGAAACGATTTTTTTCACTGATTGACGTCACAGTTTCACACGTCATCAGGAACCGATCATATAACTTTTATGACAGCGTAAAGATTTATTTGCAATATGGATATTACCTATTGCTTTATTTTTTTTTATAATTCAGAGAAAAAGTGTTTGTTACACTTGTCTTAATGGTTTTAACTTATTTTAAATAAAATCTCAGACCCTTTCCTGAAAAATGTTCTAATCAGAGCATTCTCGGCAATTCCGTCAAATCCAGTAAGAAACAACGGATGTAACTCACTACCGTTGGGAAGAATATTCAAAGTTCCTTCTGTTCACATGACACAATAAGGCGATGGAAGGAGATAACGTGTTCCAAGAATATTGTCAGCATCTCTTGTCGCAAGTTATGTGGTGCACTTAACCCTAGATGAATCATTAAAGCCATCAAATTTATATATATATATATATATATATATATATATATATATATATATATATATATATATATATATATATATATATATATATATATATATATATTCCTACAATTACACCAAAGGTCATTTTCCGAAATGGCCGAGAGCTGTTCCAATTTTAAATGGTATTTACTTTAGTCGAGAATACATGAAACAACATAGTAATAACAGTATACGTGAAATTCATGTTCAAATAAAATAAATAAAATAGTTATTTGAAGTGTTTAACATAACGAATAAGATTTTTTTCATAATAATAAACTTGATCAAAACCAGTTGTTTTTTTTTTCTAAAATGAGCGATGTGTTTCATTTGCAAAAATAATTGTCATAAGAAGCAAATCTTATATATAAAATATATAGCTTGAACAAAATGCAAATTGAACCGCAACGTCTCCATCAATCATATGGTTGGATCACACTGTGAATATATAGGATATTCCACTCGAACCACCTCGGCTCTTCACAAAACATGAATTCACCGAGACGTTGCGAACATAAGAAAATATTCTTTGCTGGGCAAGTTCTCGGTCAATCCAATCATAGAAATAGACTTGGCGGTTCCAATATATTTCAGTTTCTTCTTTTGCGAGGAATCTTCTGGACAGGAAGATGTATCTTGAATCGTGTTACGGTATTTCTGCACAATATTGGCTATATGGTGCCAATAGCATAGTATTGCAAGATATCCTCTGAGAACACTTCAATACAAAAGTACGCATAACATTTTTAAAACATATTAACCGCGTGTAATTTGTCATTTTTCCAGATAGAACATTTGTACAATGATGAAATACTTGCAGACAAAGAAAAAGATCCACATACCATGCATTCTTAATCCTTGATAAGGGTAAAATCACACACATAAAAGAGACCTGTTTATGACTAGAGGATTCGTACATAATCCTTGATAAGGGTACAAGCCTACACATAAAACAAACCTGTTTATGAATAGAGGATTCGTACAAAATTTAATATAGATCTTCCTAAAAAGTCTGTGAGAACATTAGTTTATACTTTTTTGAAAGGAAATGGAAATTACGTTGGAAGAGAATTCAGGGAAGGATTAAAAATAGATTTTATGTGGAAAAACGACTTTACAGATTCTGGCTGGTTTTTTAAACAAAGAAATGTAATATATGTGATCAAACCCGCTTCAATCCCGTTTCTGTAACTGAAAGAAACGTTTTATCACATCCATCCATTTGTATTTAAAGTCTTTGTCTTTTAAAATACAAAATGATTAAAAAATATGCCTTTGTATAGCATTCTCATATGCTATTTAACTGGATTATCAACATCATTTACGATTTTAAACTTTGTATGGTTTTATTAAAGTATCCTATTTTCCATAACTTGTTTCTAATTTACTAAGTCAGAATGCAAGATAAAAATGTTAAGGCTTACCTCCTGAATCAACAATGTACATGTGGGGAGCTGAAGAATTGGTGGGGCTCGGTCCCAGAACATGTTGGTACTGATTAACGTGTCAGGAGGATTTCCATTCTTTCATCCGTTAATAGTCTGTGATTTTTTCCATTCTGTAAGGCACTATTTACTTATAAAGAACATACAACATAGTTATAAAGAGGTTTTCATTTAGTGTGATCACAGACACGATATTTTTATCGACGGATAAACCTGTTTCTCATATTACTTAGAAGTACTTTCTTATCCCATGACGTATGGAGAAGTAGCCAAGGAATTATGGCAGATTAGCGTAAAATATAGCCAAGGAATTATGGCAGATTAGCGTAAACTAAAACCAAGGAGAGTGTGTGAAAATTTGCCTGAATACGTTTTTTTAATACTAGAAAAGAAAGCTCATCCGATTTTTTACGGATTTCACTTCTTATGAAACCTTCCTAAGACATCAATAATATAAGCACACTTACCAAACTAGAGAAATCTTCAGAGTGGTAACCAGTGCAGCCAATCAAATACAATATTAATTAATAACTGATCATACATTTTTCACATAATCAGATAAATCAAACATTTTGGTGATTATCTAGCCGTTTTGATATAAATCATATCAAAAATACATTTCATTGATGAAACTGACGTTCTACAAGGAAAAACAACTTACACGAATACAAGAAAAGTCCAGTTTTATTACTTTTTCTTTTCTTCTCTTTATTTAACTGCTGAATATGGAAATAAAGCATGAGAAACTCCAACGGTAACCCGACAATTCGACGCCGGACAATTCAGCGCAGACAATTCGGCGCAGGACAATTCGGAGCGGACAATTCGGGACCAAAAAACGGGTAATTTGGAGCGGACAATTCGGAGCAGACAATTTGCAAGGTATTCATTTTTTATATTTTAAACGCAGTATAAACACGCTTTCAATTTTAAACGCAGTATAAACACGCTTTCAATTAACCAAGACATTTCACTACACAATAAGTGAGTACATAGTTTTGAAACCTAGACGCTTTCAATTAACCAAGACATTTAATTACACAATAAGTGAGTACATAGTAGCTAGGGGGACCAGTGTATATAAGCATGACTGAAAAGGTCAGTGGACAGACACCTTTGGAACTTCCAACTTGCAAGTCCAGCATCATAGTCTGTGAGACATTATGGATTGTAGTTAGTTATTTTGATAGTTTTAGTTTTTGTTTTTGTTTTCTATTTAAATTTTAACTATCCTATGCATAAATAAGAAAAGAGACTCATAGAAATGGCTTTAGAATTTGTAAAATCAGAGAAAGGAAAACGAATGCTGGTTTACGAAGGTCATCTTTATCATATGGAAATAAAACTGAACAGAAAGAGATATGGAGATGCTGCGATCGTTCCTGCAAAGGTCGCTGTCATACAGCGAATGGAGTGATAATGAAACCGCCATCTCAACATTCGCACGCAGCATCTACTGGTCAACTTGAAACAACTCAAATCCGATCAACCGTTAAACGACGTGCAGAAGAAACAACAGAAGAACCAGCAAGAGTGATTGTCCAGGCAGCAAGGGGAAATGTGAGTCCAGCAGCACAAGCAACTGTACCAAAAACCGAAACGATCAAACGCAACATCAGAAGATATCGTCAGCTTCCACCTCAGATTAACAATAATCTTCCAGCTGAACTTCAGAATACGACGAATGGTTGACCTTTCCTGCAACATGATATTGACTTTCAATTGTTCGCAGCGGCGGAAGATCTTTAATTCCTTAGTGGATGCAGAGTGTGGTTCGCCGACGGAACTTTTAAAGTGAGTCCAGCTGAATATACACAACTGTACACTATTCATGGAACACGTGATGGCATCAACATTCCATGCGTCTTCGCCTTGCTGCCGAATAAAACTGAAACTACTTGCACCGCTTTGTTGATGAAATTGAGATTGAACCGCGATTACAACCACACACCGTCATAACCGACTTCGAAAAAGCAGCAATGAATGCGTTCACAAGCGTCTTCCAGCCACAGATTCACAGCTGCCATTTCCATTTTGGACAATGCATCTGGCGTAAAGTTCAAGAATATGGATACGCAGGGAGATACAACACCGAACGCGAATATGCGATGCACATCCGAATGCTGGTCGCTCTGGCTTATGTTGCAAACAACGATAAAATTCGTGTTTATGAAGAACTGATAGAGTTTATTTCCAGAAGCTGACCAACTACTCAACTAATTTGAAGACACTTTCATTGGAAGACGACGACGACGACGACGAGCTGTTGCTCTGTTTTCATCCGACATCTGGGATTGCTACCAAGCTGTGCATGACGATACTCCTCGAACTAACAACGCAGTGGAAGGATGGCACAGTGCATTTGCACGGTCAGTACAAATTGCTCACCCAACTCTGCCGATGTTGATAGTAAAACTTCAGAAGGAACAGAACACAAATCAACTGGTCGTCGAACGTCTACTGGCTGGTGAAGATCCTCCTCTGAGGAAAAAGAAATATCGAGATCTGGATCGTCGATTGCGCACGGTTGTGTTAATTACGAAAATCGTTCATCAATTGATTACTTGCGCGGATGTAGTAACAACATTAATTTAATGGATTAACATTTAGTATTCTGGTAACATTTTAAAAATGTGATTTTGTGCAAGAGTGGCTGGTATTTGCTATGACTTTTTTGTAGTAAGCTAAATAAACTTTGCTTTATACGGTATTATAGTTCTATTAAACATGATTAATAAAAAATGCGTTTAAATTTCAAATAGATATGTTTAAAATATCCTGCTCCCATTTGTCCGCTCCGAATTGTCCTCTCCGAAATATCCGCTCTGAAATGTACGCTCCGAATTATCCGCGACGAATTGTCCGCGCCGAATTGTCCTGCTCCAAATTGGCCTAGAACCACTCCAACATACCAGATTGAGCAAAACTTTTTATCTTGCATTCTGACTTTACAAGCTCACAATGTACAGGTAGGTTCAATGTAAAATCCCAAGTCATGGGCCATGATGGGAAATCTGATATGATATATAGCAGATCACTAAACTTGTCTCATACGATGTGAAGTTATTTACCACATGCGACATTTGGTTAAATTTGTAAAGCTCGATACCCATCAAATGCGACCTCAACCCCTAAGAAAGCATGAATCTTGTTCATTATTAAACTCGTCCATATCTTGATGATGTTAAGCCTCTTTTCCAAGTTTAATTTTCTAAAACAATCAGATTAGAAATAGAGGTAACATGTTCAGCCAATCAGATGCAAGATCACCTGATTATCATTCATGGTTCTTGCTCACCTTACCTCAGTCGCGAATTCGTCCACCATCTTATGACATAAGTACCTATTCCAAGTTTTATCAAAATGGGTTCAGAAATATGGTCTCCAGTTTGGTACCTAACAATTGTTGACAGACTCACGACAGACGCTGGATACTACCTGGCGTTACGGCCAGGTGAACTTCCTAGAGCTAACAGTTTCGGGCCCTATGTCAGGACGATGGGCAATCTGTGGCCCTAACTCCTATAAATGATATCGTCAAAGTATTACAGATCTGAAGCCACAGACAAAATTGTTTGTTTCCATGAAGCAGTCTGCAAAATTCAACGTCAAAAATATGGTCATTCTGGGGCCATGTCTTCTAGACGAGGCCACACTCATATAAGACACAAGTTTGTCGTAATTGTGGCACGAAGAAAATATAAAAACACTAAATACTATTAGAGGATCCTTAAACAAAATTTGCATCGACACGAAGGCTGTTGAAATACTATGGCAGATATGAGAATAACACATTGTAATAGCTTTCTTTTCTAATACTCTGCCCTTTATTTTTTGCACCCATACTCTCTCTCTCTCTCTCTCTCTCTCTCTCTCTCTCTCTCTCTCTCTCTCTCTCTCTCTCTCTCTCTCTCTCTCTCTCTCTCTCTCTCTCTCTCTCTCTCTCTCTCTCTCTCTCTCTCTCTCTCTCTCACACACATTGTGTAAGATGAAGGGTGATAGTCAGAAATGCCAGAAACATGTTCATTTGCACAATTAATGTAGCGTATTAACATTAATCATACCTACGTCATTCGAATAAAATATATGGTGTATTATCATTAAGTATACCTACGTGACTCGAACAAAATGTCACTGACCGAGGAATTATTTCCTTCTAATATTTAACGTCACCAATTGCGTATACGGATACTCAATAGACTGATCTACAAAAGATGCTAATGTACAGCGACACAAGGACATATATTATAAAAGTTTTTGCGATGTCAACTCTTATAAAACACTTTTTATCTGAAAACAACAAGAAAACAGTCATGAGAGTTGAAGTGGTTATTTAGAGCGGGATAAAACGCTAGACTACAGTCGCGTCACCTGATTTCGCGTTTGAAAGAATAATACTGATGAGGATACAGAAGCAATTAATGGTAACTTCATAATGAGAAACATTTAACTCACAAATGTTAATAATTACAAAAGTCAATTGGAATCGACCTTAAAAAGTTGACCATAGCACTTACACTACTGTTCGCCATGAAATGTTTCAACAATTTTGTAAACAGAAAAGTTTGATAAACTGGACAACAGTGGAGTTTGTAAAACATGAGAGAGAGAGAGAGAGAGAGAGAGAGAGAGAGAGAGAGAGAGAGAGAGAGAGAGAGAGAGAGATTAATGTGATTTTGACTTACCCGGCTGTAATGTAAATAGTATTGATAAGAAACTGGAATATTTTAAGATATATAATAAAACAAGAACTGTGATCATGCAACACGCATGCCCAGCTACAGCGTATACAATGATCTAGACACAAAACTTAGCCAAGACGAGACGGACCGCTGCGTAAATGTACAACTACATGCCCCTACCGCTGTCAATGCGGGACATAAAAAAATATTATACAATTTGGGGATGAATGTTAGAAAATATTTCAGGACTGAAGTTGAAACCCTTAGTAGATGGAATTGTGACTTGGTCAGTTGTGAAAATAATGTTTCCATTTCGTTCGTTACATATTTTCTTATATTAACTAGGGTAAACCCCACTAGATATCCTCCGTGTATTGCTTGTAATGCTTCTCTACTTTTAAAACGTCTATGATCAAATATAACTGATAAGTGGACTGTGTTTGCGTGATAAGTCAAAGGGCCTTCTGTCATCTGCCCATGTTGAAGAAAGCAATATACAGACGTCTAGTGTTAAGAATCGGATTAAAGTTCACAGTCTATTATCAGCTGAATCCATCATACTGATAATCGATTCATAATTGATTAATTTGTCCAAATGATACCTTGCCGAAAAGTTTTAAGTACTTATCAACTTGAACATCGCAGTACTTGGTTTCGACCACAAGCGATCAGAGAAATCATTGTCAATTAAAGTGATCATGGCTATCAAAATAGGTGAATGGGAAATGAGCTAATAGACAAGCTAATTTCCATGTGAACACACAATAACATTGTGTAATATTGGATCCGACAGGCCATGTGTTATGATATGCTTGTGTGCGAATGAAATAATTTACAATTATAATAAAAATGTATTGCAGATCAAGGGCAAATATTAAAATAGAGTTAAGGCTTCAACTGTTAACCTTTCCTAGCAAAACGGATATTTTTAAAAAGTTTCAATGAATTGATATTCCTGCCAAGGTAGCAATTAATGTTTTTCGAAAAGCAGGGAAGAGGATATAGTATATGGTGTCGGGTTTCTTTGTTTCTTAATTGAGTTTACACAATGTAGGATTAAGATCTGCATACAAACAAACTCTTTGCTGGGGGTATTATGTTCAGTGTAACAACATTTCGTTAAGGGGTCTAACATATGTGAATATTGCCTGCAATCCAAGTCCTTTAGAAAGTTGAAGGGAAACAACAAGGTAAAGAAAGTGTATTTTCCTTTATAGAGTTTCCTCCCTGTTTATGAGCAGGACAGCAATAAATAAATATTGGACCAATCCGAACAGTTGTTCACGTCAGTATCTTTGGCTTTATAAGATGCATGAATTGCAAGGATTATTTGACGTGATGAATGCATTACGAATTAATTCTTACATATTTAATCTGATCAATCATATAGGAATTTCTACATGTCTCCGTGCTTTATAATTGTTTAAATAAGTGCGCATTAACTAAACCCTTTTGCTCGGATAAATTTGCAAAGGGTCACTATTCCACCCACCCAGATATATTTTCTGATAGTTAGAGCGACAAAGTTGGGACTTAGATAATGTTGACAAAAAGTAAATGGGAGAGGTAGAAGAAGAAGCAAACAATTTTTAATGTATCCATACTTTGTCCTACATGTTTAATAACCCTTGAAATAAAACGACAGCACAAAAAGATCATTACTAGACATGAATTCAACTGCTAACATCAAAGCAGGTTGCACGCCTCCACACACACACAAAAAATCATCTGCACTGGAACATCGTTTCATTAACGTGTGAAAGATGTGCGTAATGTATGCTTGACGTGAATTAGTTCAACGATCTTACGTTAGCAGAATCTTCCCGTATCACTAACGTTCCTTAGACTACGTAATAATACAAATATTTGCGTAACTTTAAGGCAAGCACCGATGTTACTAGTTTATGCTCTTAAAGTAAGTAACAGAAAAGATTGGAGACAACAAGCTTTGTCAAATTCAACAAATAATTTATTTCACTAGAATATAATGTGAAAAATGAGAAAATGAGAATAAAGAACTTAGTGTACTACAAATTAAATCCAAAAATAATTCAAGAATTAAAGACACAAGTTCTAGTAATAAAAAGTCCTGAATAAAACTCAGTTAAAGTCCCGAAGAGATCCAAAATTGAAGGTGATGACGTGTCTGCAATAGCCTACAAAGCAATAATGTGTCAATGGTCTCTTGCTGAATCACAGAAATATTATTCCAGGTTAGGTTTGAATTCAGTAGAAATTCCAATGAATGTCCTTATCCAAGAATTTTATCAGAGCACTTTTTTATTTCCAGAGAAAATAAATACTTAAATTGAAGAAAAAAAGATTGAGCCCAAACTGGTCACAAACATAATACCACTTAAAGTGCTAGATGTTAAAGCACGACTGGTAGAATCCTAACAGTCACAAGACAATATAGTTCTCTGCTTGATATCAGGTCACAATTAGCATTTTCTAAAAACAATCATTACCAAATGAAAAAAAAAACATTCTCGAATGATCTAATAAGCCTTATTTATGTACAAAACGATAGCCTAAAAAATTCACTTAGGAATCTGCAAATTGTCTACCTAATAATAATTATGTTAATAAGCTCATACACATAGAGAATAATGAAGCTATTTATACATAAATGAGATTTTAAAAAAGTCAATCAGAACAAGCAGACATTATTTCAATTTTGGACAAGGTCGAGTACAGCAAACAATGTTAAATTATAATCACATGTAATAAAATTTTAAAAATTTAAAACTAACAGACAAGCAATTAAATTAAATATACGTAACATACTGAAACGATCCAAAACTCTGCTTTGTCAAAATTAATCATCCTTTATTCTGCCTTTTTCAACAGAGTAAGAAATTATGAAGTGCATTAAAAGAAGACGTACAATAACTTAGCTGAATAAAATAATTTTAAGTAGTTTGTCAAGACAAGGACACCTGTCCAGCGACGTATCCAGTGAGATGACCAACGAAGAATGTGAGAACTTATAAAACATCTAAATGACAAGTCAACATTTAGAAAAGCAAAAAAATTACATTTTCTCAATTTACACCCGTTTTCTTGGAGTCTCGAATTTCTTAAAGTTAGGCTCCAATTTCCAAAAGTTGGGCTCGAAATCTTTTGAGGAAAGAATTCAAGCTGAACTTAAAAGTCTCTAAACATTGACGATCTGGCATTTTAATTTTAATCAAATTAGAACAAAGGAACTTTCACATTTTTTTCTCGATTGGATCCATGTATTACACTGCAAACTTTTCATGACGTATGTATTCCCCAAAACATCATATCAGTCCGATATTGGGATTTACGCTTGGGCTGAAGTTTTTATTTGGGGGGGGTCAAACATCTTACTCTGAGACGATGCATTTATGTGTCTTTCAAAATGATTGCTTCTCTGCTTCATACGACTACAGTCTAGATTTTACACCAATATGCATTTGATGCCTCTCGAGTTAATAAAATTTTAAAAATAAAATTAATAAATTATTATTTCAGGTAAAACTTGAGTTTATTAGTACAAATAAACAGACAACAAGTTATTTGCATTCGTCCAACTGACATTAATTTGCATCGTGTTATTTATCTACAGTGACTTTAACTGCATTGTAATTACACAAATAAGCATACAACTAGAACCAGTCACAGCATCCTACATTGTAATTACACAAATAAGCATACAACTAGAACCAGTCACAGCATCCTACATTGTAATTACACAAATAAGCATACAACTAGAACCAGTCACAGCATCCTCGGTTTTTTTCCTTAAGTTAAATCCAAAACGTCATATCAAATTCGCCGCTATTGAAAACTATATTAGAAACGACGTCGATTCACATGGCGCATTAAGGGGAAGAAAAGAGACAAAGTCTCAATCAGAACATTGTTGTTGTGTTTTTGTTACAACATATATGGTGCACTCCGCCTCAATAGATAAATCCTAACTTTTGTTGAAGATGTTTTATATTTTTTCTTCGCTTAACGGAAATGGCGGGGCGATGTTTCCTATAAAATTAGGATATCAATAATCTGATAATAACGCGTATTCTCAATATCTACAGTTAGATAGTAAGTAGGGGCTCAGATCACAAGTGTACTTTCCCTCGAACACATTGGTTTTATTTAGAAATAAAATTATATTGTTCAGTACCAAGCACACGAATTTCATTAGTTACATTATGATATTATGCAAGAATATCTTAAATCGTTGCAATCGACAGAAATACCCAACGACATCCAAATAACCGGAAACAAACGCAATGGCATATCCAGGGAGATAGTGAAGATAAATAAAACATCAAATGACCAGTCAAAAGATCAAATTCCACTTCAATTGCAGAAATGCTTTCAGGATAATAGATCCAAGCATGGCAGGATTTCTGTGTAGAGTTTATTACACTGCAAATATACAGATCCCAAGCAGTCAGTACTCTGGGACGAAGCGATAACTGCAGGGAATTACATGTTCAAAAAATAGAAATGCACACATTTGAAATTTTTGGATGTGAAAGTACAAAGAATGGCCAGTTTCGATGTGGGGGTGGTTTAAATTTATAACGTATCTATAAGAATTTTACTCACATCGCTACGGTGTCTACAATTTGGAAGTTTATAGTAGTAGTTGTTGTTGTTGTTATGGAGCTTAACGCCATTTTTCAGCACATGATAGGCTATATATGACGGCCAGTATTAATGGTGGAGGAAGAAACCGGGTATTCTGCGGAAAGAACCATCGACCCACGAGAAGCTACTGGCAAGCTTTCTCACATATCCACATTCGCCAAATCTTAGACACGAACCCACGCAGACAGGCAGTTTAAAATAATATCTAGCATTGAGGCATCATGCTAGAGACTTGCATCATCATGTACCCCATAGTCACATTATCTTGACACCAGGCCGTTCAGTTCTAACACTAACTTCTTAACGGTGAGCACCAAGCGAGGCCGCTGCTAGTACTATTTTGATAAGTCTTTGATACGACTCCGCCGGGCTTAGAACCAGCGACTTCCTACATCCGAGGCTGACATTCTAACTACTTAGGCTACCGGAGCTGTCATGGCAGACAAGATTTACTTACGATGCAAAATTATGAGATGCCTTTAGGTACAAAGGATATAAGTCCGTCACTAGCATCCATAATCTCTTAAATATATGTGTTTAGTTCGGCAATGATTCAAGCGTTGACTGAAGATCGTGTGGTTTGTAACTTAATGTTGATAGAAATTGACATTATTTCTTTAACGTATGTGCATTCGCTATCACATGATCTAGTTGTATTCGATTACTAAATTACCTCTCTAAAAGAGAAGGTCTCTAGAGTTTAGTGGATGATTTAAAGAGCACCAAAAAACTACAAGTTGTAAATGCTTTAAGTCATAAACCTATTATATGCCCCTGATAACTATTTGCAGCCTCATTTAGACGATACGCCCTGGAAGGAATAAAGATACAACGGCTGAATGCTGAGGAATAAATGCAGTTAACCGTCTTTGGTATTATTTTATTTCAAGACGGCTATCATGGCGGCCGCGACGCTTGGAAAAGCTCCCAGTGATAATGAAGGCAAAGTCACCGCAACTTACAACGATGGGGTACTGGATCAGCTGAGGACATGCCAACACGACAATTATATTCCACAGTTGACGAATATCTGAGTGAAACAGGGTTAACAGAACCTCATATACAATCAAATATAATTTCGATGAGTGCTGGAACGAAGTCGGTTGTTCGGATCACGCTTATGTACCAATACCAACTATCTAGAGACCAGCACAGAACCGTTACATCAGTACGCGAAAATGCCAAGTTGCTGAAATCTAAGTCACCGTCTGATGCAAAAACACCCATGGATTGCTTCTACAATGAAAAAACGATATTCACCAACAAATTCCATCACGATAACATTCTCTGTTGATTATGTTAAACCAACATTTACTCAACCCAAAAAAGAAAGATCTCAATTCATATTCAACTATGACGTATAACAGGTCTTGCACGAAAATAAGAATAATCGTTAAGGACACCAAGTAATGGCGTAATCAATGTAGTTTTAGGTCATAATGGAACCATGCAAAAATAAACGCGGAGACATCAAGATTCGCCTGAAAACTATTTTCTTTGATTTCATGGCAGTTGTACAAAGGAAAAAAAAATGCTTTGTTGTTAAGTGCGTGTGCGACTTTAATCCGACTGCGATGCATCTGGACAAGGAGAGCCTGTTGATCAATTTACACTTATAGTAAACTTATTATTGAAACGGCTGTGTTGGATCCTCAACGTTACCATCGCGAAAAAGTAATCGAAGCAGATCATAAACCGCGGATAAAATAGCCAGGAAAAGCGTTTTATTCGCGAAATACAAACGCGTGTTTCTGCGGATGCGATTTGTAGACTCTTCGCGGGATCAACCGTTAGCCTGAATGTGATGAGAATTACAACTACTGTGAATATGCTATACTGACCAATAACTGGTGGCGGATAACTGCTAACAAATAATTTAATTACGGCTGAATAAACGAATATGCGTCTATTCGGAAATTCTCCAGTGGCACAAAGCAGTCTCTGCAGGATTGCCAAAAAGTACTCGTTGACCATCAAACATAACAATATTACCACGGCTGAGTTCAAGACAATGTTGGTGGAAATAGAAAAACTCTCGACGACTCCGTGCGCAGATAATGAATCGCGAGGAAAAATCGAAACAGGAATTAGATTTACATGGTGAAATAAGCAGGTGAACGCTCTCAGGTAGACTCGCAAAGCGGCATTACGTCTTGCGCGAGATACTGGCCGCTTTTGAGGTAATTCATTTGCGTGTTTGTGTGCGAGCTTTTAGCAACCCGTTCACGCGTGTTTGTCAGAGGATAGCAGGTAGAAGGCTCTAACCTGAAGATATGTAAACAAAACACAACAAATTAAAGTCAGTAAAATCATACAACTCTTGTTTTCTAATCGAAATTAATCATGGTTACAAAAAAATAGGATTTGGCTACCTAAAATACATGATCAATTGAATGACCATTATAACCTGTTCATTTCACTTTGCGCAAAAAAATGTTAAATGACTTTCATCAAGGAACAGCAAGCTTTCATTTTGTCAGACCAATAGACTTCATTTTATCACTCTCAAAACCATCCGTGCAATCAACAGGGTTAAAAAATAGTTTCTGGATGCAATGGTCGAAACGCATACCAGAGAAACCCAAATGACCTCCATCAATTAGTTGGGATTAGTATGCATCATGGAATTCTTGAGGCACGTGGTATAAACGTGATGAGATGAAGAGTAAGAAAATAGTAAAATTACGTACCAAGCGTGAGGAAAGTAAATGAGTCAAAACCAAACGAAGGCAGCACAATCGCAGATTTAAATACCTGAGAAGTCTTCCTCACTAGTTATGCAAGCAACAGGCATCGTGGCTTGGATTTGTTTGATCTGGTGTTTACTGCACCTTATCACAAGTAGGCTAATTGGTGACAAGGCAACTGGAGTAAAATGGCGTGCCCGAAAGCATATAACAGTAGCGTAACCAGGATTATCTAATGTTAGGAGTAAAACCCGCATAATTTGGGGTCGAGAGACCAGTAAACTATCCACTGAGCTATCGGGCTTTGACTCGTGGGTTGTATTAAACATATTTACAAGAGATGACTAAAAGGACTATAAAACCAATGTCTATTCAAGGTTCATTGCATCATTAAAGAGCTGAACAGGTTACACCGTCACGGAAAGATTAAAGGAATAAGTCTGATCGGCGTAGAAGCAGGAAATAAGAGCCTAGAAAAGTGTTTAAAGGAAAAAAAACTGAAGAGAACTCATAGCTTAAAGTCAAGAAGATGGTAATTCTCAAATAAAACTAGGCAACACATTAAAACTGACAAGGTACAACAAACAAATAACACCAGACAGCGAAAAGTTTATAAGGAACACAGGCAATTCCAAGCTGAAACTAAGCATATAAAATTATGATTTTTCACTGCTGTGCAGAATGTGTACGTACAAGGATGAGACAGTTACCTGACGAGTGATTACAGGAATCTAGTCCAACATGAGGAAAAGTTGGCACGACAAACAGTCCTAGTTGTTATCTAAGAAATATGAGATTAGGAATACAGGCAAGGAGTTCAGTCCCAATGATGGACGGTGGTTGAAATCAAAAAGGCAAATAACCTGTTCAATTTCAACATTCAGACCAACTATAGGATACAATACAGGAGACATACTACACACAAAATGAGAGTAACCTAACCTAGATCATATACATAACAGCACCGGGCATTTTTAAGTTGTTCACAAAGACAACCTGAACGTAACCAACAACTCTGAACTAGCCAGAGAACATATGTTCTGAAAAAGATTAATGAGAGAGAGAAAGAGCATTAATGTGTGCAATGTAGCAGTACTACAACACATATTACAATATAGTCTAAAAACAAACCCTCAAAATAGCACTAAAAGGCTAAATCTATGCCTGATACAGAAAGGAGACCCCTTGGAACATAATCTTGCTTCATATCCTTACCTTCTAAGACCCCACGAAATGTCTAATCTCATGTGAAACAGAACAGCCAGATGAATACCAGTAACGGGCCGCGAAAGCAAGAGCAAAAACAGGTATAATAATAATAATAATAATAATAATAATAATAATAATAATAATAATAATAATAATAATAATAATAATAATAATAATAATAATAATAATAATAATAATAATAATAATGCATGAAGTGCTGAAACGCATTGAATATGTCATATCGTTATATTGCCATATATAGATACCTTGACGCATTTGTTGTTAAGTAACGTCTTTCTTTCATGATTGTAATATTAACATTCTTGATTCTTATAAATTGAGCTGCATTCCGACGAGCGATGACCACTTTCTTCAGTGTGGAGGTATTGAATTTACATTTAGGAGGCGGGATGCATCAAGCGTTTTGATTGGTTGACTGAGTTTCTTTCAGCTACCATACTTGTTTATAAAAACTTATTGCAGGGCAGATCCTAGGCTGATTTTAAGACACCACCATTGCGGCTACATAAAAGTAAAAATACTAAACAACTGCTATGGTAATGCTGTATTTATTATCGAAGTGGGGGTAAACAACCCATGGCAATAATAGAATAACCATAATTTATCCAGTTTAGAGCACATTCAAAACTACCATATTTCCCAATCAAATGAAGCATACTAACTTCTAAACGTGTTAATTCCAATCCTGGGTAACAGCCCCAAAGCAGCGTACATTTATTGCTAGGAATGTAATGTAAGGGAACTTACTAACCCTACAATAAACCAATATGAGATGTTTTGTAATGTTAAATTGTGGAGTAAAGTCATTGTTGCCTAAAATACCATTCTCCAGTATAAGGTACAGGTCAGTACCAACTGATGGCTAAACAATATACATGCATTGTATCATTGTCTGTATTGTGTACGTGTGGTTCCAATATTTGTATAAATAAATATATTATATTCTGTTCGTCCTGACTTAGTTTCCTTTTGGTCATGTTCTAGGCTAGGACGAACCATTTTTTAAAGACTTTGACCTTAAGCGGATCAAGAAAATATTACAATAACAACAGTAGCAATAACACCACTACCACCACCACCACATCCAACAGCAACAACAAAATTAATAATAATAATAATAATAATAATAATAATAATAATAATAATAATAATAATAATAATAATAATAATAATAATAATGATCATGATGATGATGATAATAATAATAATAATGATGATGATGATGATGATGATAATAATAATAATAATAATGATGATGATAATAATAATAATAATAATAATAATAATAATAATAATAATAATAATAATTATAATAATAATAATAATAATAATAATAATAATAATAATAATAATAATAATAATAATAATGATGATCATGATGATGATGATAATAATAATAATAATGATGATGATAATAATAATAATAATAATAATAATAATAATAATAATAATAATAATAATAATAATAATAATAATAATAATAATTATAATAATAATAATAATAATAATAATAATAATAATAATAATAATAATAATAATAATAATGATGATCATGATGATGATGATAATAATAATAATAATGATGATGATAATAATAATAATAATAATAATAATAATAATAATAATTATAATAATAATAATAATAATAATAATAATAATAATAATAATAATAATAATAATAATAATAATAATAATAATAATGCATGAAAAGCAGCCAAATCAAACTCAATACGATCATTAAACTTAGTATAGATTTCAATGATCTGATGAAAATGAAAAAGAGTCTGGAAGTGAAAATGAAGAAGCTGCCTGGTCCATGTTACTTGCAAATTGCTATAATTCAAGGATATTTAAGTTTAACCACTATAGGTGATGTTCGCATAGAAAATGAGAAATAGCAAATAGTTGACCAATAATATGGCATGAAGAACTACTAAGGAACGAAGAAAATAAACATATGAAATTAAATGTGTCCATTTCAAAGAATCAAAAACTTGAAATAAATACTGAAGACAACAAATTAGTAAAAATTATGAAAAGAATATATGAAGAAATTACAAAGGAGGAAAATAATTCAGGACAAATAAAACGTGATCAAATATATGTACAATATCACCAAACAGTTTTGCAAGCAGCGCAACAATGATTTCTTTTGCGAAACAAAAACGAAAAACTAATTGTAAAATATGAGGAACCTCAAAGGAGATGAAAGGAACAATATTGAAAAGTACTAAATAGAAAAGTTCTGAATAATAATGAGAGACCAGTGAGTTTAGGTATCTTTACAAAATGCAAAAAAGCAAAGATAAAGGCAAGAACTGCAACATCCTTATAAAAAGTCAAACTTTTATATAAACCGAACACTCTAAAAACTCTCCACAAGTATGCCGGGTAGTATATCATCACATCAAGGTAAAACACTGCCTCTAAAGTTAACAATTAAGATATGCAAAAAGGACGCATCGGGCCAATTATACGTCACCGAACCCTCACCGTGAAAAAAGAAAGAATCCAAAGATATCAAAAGATTGGTGAAGAAGGTAAAATTGTAATATTTCAGTTCAAAGTAAAACATAATAAATTGCGTCATCATAAGTCATGTCTTTCTATTATTTCTTTGGAATAACAGTAATCGAAAGGAGCCAAGGCAATACAGAGTGAATGCAGGTGGTAAAGAGTGAATACAGGCAAACAAATTGGTGAATACAGGCAATACAGATTGAATACAGCCAAACAAATGAGCAATCTGGATTATGAAGAGGCATATTCAGACACAAAAAGCATTTATTTATAGAAAATTGGTTGAACCAATAATATGAACATTTTTAGTCCTTTGGTATAAAGTTTTGATTATTAGTGTCTACACAAAATATATTGTTTAAGATCTTACAAAATTTTGTAATTGTTAAAGTAAACATTAATATATTAGTATACAGATGGTTTGCCAGAATACTGTCACACGGATTCCATGTGGAAAAATATCATTTGGCACGGAGGTGTCATGTCATGTTCATTGTTTATAATGAGGGATCGTAGATATTAGCCTCCCTATAATTCGATAGGTGGCATCACAGAACACAGTGATCCAACATTTCTTCCGGTTTACTTCCTGCTTTACAGACAAACAAAGAATCTGTAACATCTTTATCATGCTTTAAAACTGCCTGAATCTTACAGATAAATGGCATATTCGTCGCTCGAATGACAACAGTAGTATAGTGGGATACTCTACTCTCACGTAGACCGTAAAGTTATATTTGGTCGTTCGTACCGTAGCCTCAAAACGTATAGCCTCTCGTTGACTTCTATGTTAAGTATAACAATGTTGCAAGTGGCTGACCTTAATACGCGGCTACCTAGGGAAAGAAAAACATTATAGAGACATAGACATTTACAATACAACCATAGATTTATGAACATCAACATGTCACATTTATAATAAGGTAAGAAAATACATTTTCTCAAGGCAATCATAAAATATAAAATCGACTAAACAATTTTAGGTAACGCATATGTCTCTTTCTCTTTCTCAAACTTCATCTAACCTCTGGTCCGTAGCTAAGGACTCGCTTCAGACATCATTGTCTCTCCACATAGACCCTTAGTTTCCAAACGGTCGTCTGGGTAATCCGGATGACTGTCCATGATGATTTGACATACATGTGTAAGCCTGTTCGGAACAGCATCGACGATACGAGAGTAGAGGATTCAACGTTTGTCCACGTTTGTCAACATCTTGTCGCGAGAACAGATAAAGGGAAGGATGTTACCCGCGGTTATTTAAAGTGGAAGAACGGATCGAAACGAATTGAGACTTTTCACCAATTCTAAAACGCGTTGCAAAATTCAGTAACCAGGAGGAGCCTGTCTTCCAATCCGAAGAGAGCTGCCTGTGACGACACATTCCTTTTATAGGTGCTCTAGCGTCCGTGTGCAGTAAATCGATGAGGCTTGTCCGAAGAAAACCTTCGGATGACACCTCGCAAAGCTCTGATCAGAATTTCGTTCTCGTCGGCATGAGAGTGAAATGAATATTTGGAGGCAAGACACTGGCCCTTCATATATACATTAGTCTAACATTAATACATAGGGACCCATGGCGTTTCCAATCAAGTCATTTGACTTTTTGCAGTCAAGATGAAACGACCGCATCATTACATGAAGAAAGGAGAAGAAAGTAAGAGACCGAAACGTGACTTATCGCGTCACACAGTAGCTGAAGTCTTGGCCCAAATCATGCCAGCGATTTTGAAGATGTTATGAGCGAGCCAGAATCCAGACCCAGAGAGTCTACAACAAACCAAAGTTCACTGCAACCATTAAACCCTGAAAAGTACTACCATATTGCCATTCCACAGTGATGGCTCACAATTTCTCGGGATACGATGGGCAATTTCTTCTCAAATAATATGCGGAACAAGGCACCGACCACTTTAAATTCACTTTGAATTGAGCCAATTTCATTTTCAGGCAAGTGTGACAAGTGAAGTTTAAAGATTGGATGAGTTACTTGGCCATGCCATTGAGCCTTATGCCTAAAACTTTTGGATTGACAGAAATGGCCACATGCTGTTTTCTGCACTTTTTCAATACCGAAGACAATCAGCATGTCGTTCTGCCCCATTTGTCGGCGGAGGATAACTACTACGACCCTGACAACATGCACACCGAACAATGAGAATCTTTCTACTCTTGGTACCACACTCTCACCTCGGATAGTTTTACTTTCAGGAAGATATAAGTATTGTCGTTCTGACGTAGATATTTTACGACGTTGCTGTGGAAAATGTTGAGAACTGTTCATGGAACACGGAGGGATCGATCATCTGAAAGAAGTCTGCACCATTGACAAAGCGTGTACCTTAGTGTACCATCAACGATTCATACCCTAAAACACACTGGTTGTCATAAACCCTCAAACGATGAACTTTGTCAAACGTCAATATTCGGTAAAAGCCCTAAACTGGTTACGTTACTTGTTCCACAAAGAAAACGAATAGATCCAACACGCTCGCAATGGAGGATGCGAAAAGACCATCGGAACGTATTCTGTGGATGGTTGGGACTTAGAAAATATTCAGATCGTGTACGAGTTTAACGGGTGCTTATTTCACAGAACTCCCATCTGCTACCCTCAATGTAACACTACAAATCAGTTTTTACAACGGACTATGGAAGGCTTGCACTTGGCCACTTGTCAACGGCGCTTGAATTTAGAACAGTAATGATACCATTTGATGGAAATGTCTGAACACGAGTACGACCACCGTTTGAAAACCTATCCCGAATTTAAAGGCATCGTAGAAAAATACAAGTTGGTGGACCTACTGAACTCGCGGGACAGTTTATACGGAGGATAGACGAATGCCCCCTGTTGTTGTACCAAGCCGACAAGAAAAAGGAGAAAAAAATCAAATACTTGGACGTGTTCGCTGTATCCATACGTGTGCAAATATTGTCGCTTTCTCGTAGAGCACCTACAATTGCCTACGTAACACATTGACCTGGACAAAATTCAACAATACGAAGTATTGATAAAGTGTAAAGTCTTGCCAAACACGAACTTATACCATCCCTTTTTACCTCACCATTGCCAAGGAAAACTGATGTTTTCCTTGTGCCGTACTTGTGCTGAAACGTGCACGTAGGTCAGCATTGAATTGTTTCAAGCTCTGGGCTTGGGATACCAACTGTAAAAAGTGTACAAAATTTACCAATTTCCCAAGACAGAACAGTACCACAAGGGCGATGAGACTCAGAAAAACATTTTCCCAGACTACCTGGATGCCTTTTTGAAACTGAAACAAGAAGCCAGCGGCTATCCTTCCTGGTGCCACACTCCCGAAGACCAAGCGAAATTCTAACTCAAATACTGGCAGCAGGAAGGCGATCGTTTGCAAAAGTGATGTTGAATTGCTTGTGGGGCAAAATGGCACAACGACCGTGTTTACCCAAGACAGAGTATTTGTCCAAACCTTCCCGCTACTTCCTGATGATTCACTACAAAATTAAATACAATAATCACGTGGACCTCCTTCATTACTATTTTCTGCCATGCTGCTGACATTGTAGCGAAATGACTGAAAATTTGTCAAATTGAAACATTGTCAAAACTTCGTTGAAAATCCGAATTACACACATACATGAATACATACTCATTATAGGCACATTGTGATGTAAATGCCTTTATAATTCTTATGTAAGCATATGTATATTCGACTTAAGCAGTTTAGTAGACATTCGACCGGCAGGGAAAGGCAATATGGATGTTGAACCAAGCGGATTCACAGTCATGTGCAGCCCAATTAAGCATTGCTTGACATATGACCCAGACCTTTAACAAGAGCTGGTGAAACATTATCGAAGCAAACTGTAAACATTTTTTTAAGATTGGCTTGTAAAGCCTGCCATATGAAATCTTTGGCAAAAGGAGTGATTGTTGATATGCAGGAATGGCTATGCGGTTACACTGTTTTAACTTATAATGGGCGATTGTAGCCAGGGTTAGCACATTTTGATCAGAAATCACAAAGGTGGTTTGGATTAACTGTTGTTATTATTATGGTGTGAAGCTTTCGCGTAAATAAAGCATCGCAAAAAATTACCTAGAAACTTGGAACGTAACGTAGTTCGCAGAATCTACTTCGAAAGTTATTGATGAATATCACGTGGCCGTTTATAACCAACCAGAAATCAGAAAATTTGGTCGATTCGTAACAATTGGAATTGTATTGATAATTTCATCACTTTTACCTTTGCATGATTGATGTTTTAAGGAGATTATGATTGTGACATGACAAGGGTATTTCTTTTTTAAATACAAACAGAAGGAAATTCCCGTTTTGAATGTCTGATGTTGAAAGTCATTCAATGGTCTCCTTGCTTTTTATTCCAAACTTTCATGGCTGAATTAAACAGCCTATTTAGGTACATTTTCATGAAATATTGAAAGCAAGATCTGTGAAAACAAATCATACAGATTGTTGATAGAAATTTTAAACCTCACATTATTTCAGAAAACAATGAAAGCAGGATCGCAAAATAATAACAATGCCGAAGAAATATATTTATAAGTATTTGTTAATAATTTTTATAAAAAATCTTACAATTGATCAAAATAAAGAAATAATTTATTTACTTATTTAATTATTTATTTACTCTTTTGTACTATATTTAGCTGTCAATGCAGATTTGTATGTGCTTTATCATGTAATATATAGATAGATAGACAGACAGACAGGTAGATAGACAGACAGACAGGTAGATAGATAGATAGATAGACAAACATACATACATACATACATACATACATACATACATACATACATACATACATACATACATACATACATACATACATACATACATACATACATAAACAGACAGACTGACAGACAGACAGATAGGTGGGTGGGTGGATGGATGGACAGACAGACAGACAGACAGACAGACAGATAGATAGATAGATAGATAGATAGATAGATAGATAGATAGATAGATAGATAGATAGATAGATAGATAGATAGATAGATAGATAGATAGATAGATAGATAGGCTATATGCCACATGAGATAGTAGTTTCTGGTTTAATTGTTGGAAGACTTTAATCTACAGAAGAGAAACAAATATATTACAATTAAAAAACAACAAAAACTGCCGCATCTCTCAGGATTTTCTTCATAAAAGTATCTTGTTTCATGGCAAATTCTTTTCTCACGTCTTTTTTTCTGTTTTTTTGGTTTACTTAAAGGTTATGGGTTGGGAGGAAACTTAACGCTTGTATGAGTAAAGGAATGGACACCACAATTAATTAACTTATATAATTTCTTTAATTTTACTTTAATCATGTTCCATGTAAAAACATCAACAACTACAACAGCAACAACAACAAAATACAACAACAATAATAATAAAATTATTATTATTATTATTGTTGTTTTTGTTGCTGTTTTTGTTGTTGTTATTACCATTATTATTATTATTATTATTATTATTATTATTATTATTATTATTATTATTATTATTATTATTATTATTATTATTGATAACATAATTGATTGAAAAAACTAATATTATCTTATCCATAACAATATACCTGAAATTAGCTTGCCTTCTTTCTGCAGCACTCTTCTAAATCGGAAGACCTCCATTACGTACGCTTTTCCCATTGTCTAATAGGACACTTCCGTACACACACTTTATTTGTGCTAGATAAACGGCACACAATGCATTCTTTTGTCAGAAAACACGCTCTCTGATACACGTGTTCATGTTCCAACTATATGTGATTCATTATTCTGACAGATTTATGCACTTGAAAATAGACACATCCTATGCCGTGACTTTACTTTTCCCCAACCGCCGCTCTTGACGTCTGGAAGCTACCCGCATGAAAAGAAAATATTGATTTGAATGTCATCGGACTTGACATATCCAATGACCTAATCAACAAATCTGCGTGTTCATGAGCTATTGACAAGCATCGTGGATAATAACTGATGACCGTTGAAAGAGAGCGGCGAATTGGTCCTCCCTATGAGGACAGAAGTCGTTAAGAGAAGAGACTCTTATCTGCGATTACACGCTAAAAGTGCTTTCTGAGAATGAATCCTATTTCTATGACGCTGGAACACATTACAGTAAATACAGCTTTTTCATCTCTCTCTCTCTCTCTCTCTCTCTCTCTCTCTCTCTCTCTCTCTCTCTCTCTCTCTCTCTCTCTCTCTCTCTCTCTCTCTCTCTCTCTCTCTCTCTGTAATAATGTTGACTTAAGAGACAAATCATACACTGATAGTTCTAACAACTTTGTAGTTATGTGTAAAAGCTTACCAGAGCTTTTCGTGGGTCGGTGGGTTCTTACTCCACCATTTATACTGGCCACCATGTATAGCTTATCTAGTGCTGATGATGGCGTTAAACACTCCAACAAAAACTTCTTTGCGAAACTTGCAAAATTTAAATATTAAATGGTAGAGATTTAGTATTTCCAGTGACTGAATATACAAGTCCCTGTACACATCAAGGCTTTACCATCTACTATTAAAATTTTGAGGAAGAATGGGCTATAATTTTCCCACCAGTCGAAAGTTTACGTTCCTTTTTAAGTCTGAAATTTCTTAACCGATAATATTGTATATAAAGGCAGGGAAAGAACAACAATACAAAAGTTATAGTCATCCTCTCCCAAAGATAAAGTGGTCAACTCCTCTCTGACAAAAGCATGTGTCTGAAAATGGTGACAAGTCAAATGTAGTATCACTGTGTTCATTGTAAAACCTCTAATTTCTGAAATAGATCAAGCAATGCCATGTCCAAACCCCGTGATGAATCAAACTAAAACTTTTGTCCAAAACAAATGTATTAAACGCTTGTCTAGAAACATATATTAAATCAACAGGGCTAAAGCAGTGTCCAAAACCCTGTATAGAATCAAATGGATAAAAACAGTTTTCCTGACCATGTAATGAATCCACTGGGCTAAAACCGTGTCCGACACCTTGTATTAAATACACTGGGCTAAAACCGTGTCCCAAACCAGAATCAAGATAGCTTAAGTGAAACCGTGTTCAAAACTATGTATTGAATCAATAGGACTAAATCAGTCCCCAAATCTCTACTGAATCAACAGGGCTAAAGTCGTTTCCGAAACCCTATCCTGAATCAACATAGTGAAAGCCATGTCCAAAACCCTGTAGTGAATCAAAAATACTAAAACAGTGTCTAAAACCCTGTATTCAATCAACTGGAATAAAGACGTGTTCGAAACCCTGTATTGAAACAACTGAACTAAATCGGTATCCAAGACCATGCATGAATCAACTGGGCTAATATAGTGTCAAACACAGCAGCAAAGGAGGTTAACAGACCACTTGGCTGAACTGTGTGTGTTAAACCCTGTATTCAAGCAATAACCTGGTACTGAATTAATGGGAATAAAGCCGTGTCCAAATCCTGTAATGAATCAAGTGGGCTAAAACCTTGTCCAAAAACCCTATATGAATCAACTGGGTTAAATCGTGTCCAAAACAGCTGCAGAGGAGGTGAATAGACCACTAGGCTGCATTGTCATTTGTTTGAAAAATAAAGCTTCCTACGACAATGAAATTTCAAGGTCAATAACGCTAAACCAAAGCCTCTAAATAACAGAGTTTCTCTAATTGGGTTAGCTCATTTTGTTATTTTATCTTGTCTCTTTGTTTTATCTTATGGCGTGTTTCGTTTACTCGCTGGGTCACTCAATATTGGTCGTTCATCTCCTCTGCTGCTGTAATTAAATCATTATTATATTAATAATTATTGGAGAACCGCACTCAGCTAGATTAACTAGAAACCGACTAGAGGCAATTAAAAAATATTTACCTATTCGTAATTCTATTGAGCTACAACTACAATCACGTCAGGAATTTCAAGGTGCATTTGCATAAGGTGCAGAACAATTATTTAAACCTGTTACGGAGACTACCCAATGTCTTCTTCGAACGTTAAAGAAAACCACTGAAGCAACTGGAAAAATAGCTAAATGAACAAAACAAACAAGCTGCTGCTCAACAAATTCTTATACCTAAAGGCACTGAAGCTCCAAGCCCTAAAGCATTAAAAAAGAGTCTGTAAATTTAATGAAAATACTGTTAAGGTAATAAAGAATGACATTTCAAACTTTCGACAATTAGCTGCGTTTGCTGTGGATGGTTTTGATCGAAGATATAAATCAATGAAACCTGAGCACGATGGTGATATAAAAACACGTAAAAATTACCAAAAAGCATTATGTCGCATACATTACGGTGTTGAAAGAATTGAAGCTACTGATTAAAATAAAATATCAATATTATCCAAATGATTTTGATGATTTAATCCAAGCAGAAAGACAAGAAAGAAAACAAAATGAAGAACAGAAAAGACACAATAAAAACAAGAAAAAAACAAGTAAAACGAGAAGATGCAGTAAGACCAAACTTTAAATATACAAATAGTGAACAAACAGCTCCTTTAACATCAGAATTAAAAGATAAACTACCATCGAGTAGAGAAATAGCAGAATAGATGACTCCTCTAATTTGAAGAAGAATCAAGAAAGGCTTTAGGAAAAAGTGAAAAGAAACTTCAATTTCAACAATCAACAGGACCATATGATATATTCAATCAAGAACGACAATCTCGAGGAGAAGAGAAATAAAGATAACGAATAGACAAAAAATGGAAAAGAATAGAAGAAAAACAAAAAAGTAATAAAATATTAGGATTGAGGGAAGAAGATAAAGATACTTCCAATGCAACTGAAAGCGAATCAGGGAAGTGATCTTATTACTCCATGTCCAAACAATATCCTTGCCGATGTTGATCGACTAGAAATCGTCATTGGAGGAAAACGAGCCGATAATAATTCCCCATAAATCATTATTGAAGTAGCTGATATTTGTAAAAGTTTATTTACAAGTGGTGTCATAGATATGTTTCTCGGTCTCTTTTTAATGAAACCGCTGATGATTACCACAGTGATTGTTTGTATGCAATTAGATACTATGACTATAATATGATGAGCATATACAATACTCAACGTAGACCAGTCAGGGTAATAATTTCACGATATCCAGCATACAAACAACCTACGGAAATGGACTATGTCTATTTAGAAGAATAGCCCCAACATCAATACCGATTGCAGAGAAACTAGAGATGAAAGCTATTGATATTGTTCGTGAAAAATGTATCGGTGCTGTTGGTGATGTTGCTAGGAAAGAATTCTCATCAATCAAGGATAGATTAGCACGATTAAAACGACGAAAACCTCAGCTACCAGTGAAATTACCTAGCACTGAAGTGATGCCCCCATATATTAGTAAAAACATTAATCAAGCCGCTACTCCAAAACTAGCTGAGTTAGCTGGTTTACAACTATCAAAAAAAAAATAACCGGAAGTGATCGTCGTGTTAGACGATAGCAAATAAAATAAAGATGTTCAAACGTGTATCTGATACCGCATTCGACAAGGACGCACCAGTACTTAAAGATGAGTCTGTGCGAGATTATCAGTATTATTCTTATGACGCACATGAACCAAACCAGCGTGGATGAATTGAGCTGCGAGTTTAGGATGCAAGCAAATATTTCATACCCGCTGAATCATTTATTGAAAGAAAAGGTGAAATTTTAAATATCGTTAATCCTGCAGCAGCAGTAGCATATGGAGACGATATTAAAGTTGGTTTTGTTAATAATAGCATTATGGCATTGTTTCACAGTACTACGCTCATGATTGATGGAAAAAAATATATTAAATAAATTCAAAGAAACATCGATATTAAAACATTAATGTAAATATGGGTAATGTAAGAGATGCCGCAGGAGCCGACCCCCCCCTACAGCACGTAAATCAATATTAAAAGGTAATAGGAGAGCATTTTCGTGTACAATTCCATTGACACATATCTTTAAATTTTGTAGAAATGTCAGAAAAGTCATATTCGGAGCTAAGCATACAGTTGTGTCCGTACGAAAGACTACAGATGATGATGATGCAATATTGCGATCCTCTCGTGATTCTGGTAAGTAATTTTTGCAAAACTTTCGTTGTTGATGTTGATATTAACTCCATCTATTGCTGAAGAACAAAGATTAATTTCTTTTATGGATCAAGGTAGTAAATCAATGTTCAAGGTTTCTTTAAGAATAAATGCACATCAAGAACCATCTGATGATATTTTATTAAATGTTTAGCAAAATCTTGTACTCGTGCATATCATTGTTTGATGACATATATGTACCGTGATCAAAATGTTGATACTGCTTTACAAATATCAGTTAGATTTTACAACTTTATATCCAGTCTATTATTTTCATTAGAACATTTAGATTTATTCAGACAATCTGCTGTTGTCATACATTTTCTAGCTCGTGTGAATAGAATTCTTGTAAATATTTTTTAATTACAGAGTAATTACTGTTATACTCAGCAATAAATTAATGTTTCTTGAAGGTGTTGGTGGACGAATACGAGTCGTTCATGCTCCAGTAGAAAATATTTAATTAGATCGTTTATGAAATTATATTTTCATATAATTACATTAGTGTTACTCTGATTTTTGTCCTATTAAAAAGCTTCAATCAACATCAAAAGATAACTGGGGAATAAACTATCGCTTAAAAAGAACAGATCACAGGTGGTCCATATAAGCTATCATTATCTGAACTTCAGTTCAGTCACTTCAGTAAAGCCAAACAATCAATGAACCGCTCCAGTGGCCTAGTGGTTAAGCGTTTGCTTCGAATGCGGGAGGTCGTGGGTTCGATCCCAGGTCGAGTCATACCAAAGACTTGCAAAAATAGAACTAACAGCTTCCTCGCTTGACGCTCAGCATTAAGAGGTTAGTGTTAAGATTGGTCGGCCAGGTGTCAGGATAATGTGACTTGGTGGGTCATCATGCTACATGTCCGCGACATGATGCCCCAAGTGCTTGACATCACTATAAACTGCAGACAACGTAGCGATATGAATGAAAAATTGTTAAAGTAACGATAAAAATTATAAACACCACCACACTACCAAACAATTCATGAACGGGATACCACTTAATCTTTCTGCGGGTGTCATTAAAGACATCGCTATGACGGGTGGTATATTTCCACTTCTTGCAGCTATACCAGCATTTATACCAGCATTAATAGCCGCTGAAGCCCCAGCTGTGCAAAGTAGCAGCGTTAGGTGCTGTTGTAACTGCCACTGGAATGGCATTAAAGAAAGCAACGGATCAGTGAATAAAAACCTCCAAAAAAGGGAAGGTGTATAAGATTGCCAGGGACCCCATAATCCTTGTACGGAAAGGATCTAAGACTTCCCGTGACAGTTCGTTGATTATGTCCATGTCCAATTTTGAATAACTTGATGTATCTGAAAACTTGAAAATACAAAACTTCAGAGGATATTGTATGCGTGATCAATTATCAAAACAACCAAACGATATTGAAACTGGTATTATTAATCTCGATAAAAGTATTCCAATCTGGTATTCAACATTACCAACACAAAAATTATTTGATCCGCCAATATGTGGTCGTGAAGAACTCGCTGTGCTAGCTATTGTTTGGTCATCAACAACGCCACCTCATAAAGTCATGCATGAATATACTACGTTGTAACATTTAAACAGATATCGATAAGTATAATGGTAGATATTTACAGAAGATCTTCTTGTGGTAAACCACAGCAGCAAGGTGATTTATTTAAATATGCAACTCTTGAACAGCTCAGAAATGAAATGAATGATTTATTAAAATTACAAATTTGGATCAAAATGAAGTCGTTGTTTTTCAGAATAAAAAAGGACGATTAAAAACAAATAATATACAATTACCAGATGTATTCATACGAATTTCTATCGCGGTTGTTGCTAATATCGTTACTTTTACTGGTCAAGGTAACATACAAGATTTCTGTAAGTTAGTTAACGATTGTATCAAGAAATCTGATGATTCATTCACTGGTAACATTATCATGAATCGGAATAAAATTATAGACCTTAGAAACCCAGCCGAAGATACAGTCTCTGAGAAAAAAAATAAGTCGATTATTAAGAATCTAAGTACGTATTAACCAAAGGTGGTATAATGCGTGCATTTCTCAACATAAATAATAATGGTATTAATAATCTAAGAACACCAGAATCTGATTTTGATGCTGCAAGGAAATCATCCGTCGATGATAGCAATCTCCCGACGGTGATATCATTTGCAAATTCCAGTACATCCATCCTACAGTTCTAAAATAACTGATTTTATTCACTACGCTAAGTGGAGCATGTTCGATTGATCTCCATGTACACGCCAAGTGAGGCATGTTATATTGATCTGCATCTACCCTTCAGTTTCCTGACTTACTGTGTAGAAATATCATATTTTATAAAGTGTGTTTGGAAATTGAAGTAAATTAATGTTACAGTTTAACAGTAAATGTGATTTTATTAAGTATTCATCTCATACGTAATTTGCCTGCTTATTCAGTATTGAGTTAACTTTATGATAATTGTAAAACGTATGTTTATATGAAATGGAAAGTGGTACAGTGTTATACCATTGGATTATCTACCAAGGGTCGCGGGTTCGATTCTCGTGACTGACACATTGAAAGAGATGTTATGCCAATTTTTCTTAAGGGGTTGATGTCTGGAGATATCCGCAACAGACAAAAATACATACTCCCACAATGTCAACTCATGGTAGGTGTACTTTTGCACTTGCCAATGTTAATTATGTGAGAGAGTACCAAATTGCTGGACGTAGAAAAGGTCCTCCGTTTCTTTGTGATACCTTTTGGGATAAGTTTATATGTTGTGTTTGTGCCATCATACAGGCCTCTGAGTTTCTAAAGTTTCGTCTCATATTTTTAGAAATTCTCCCTAGGGTATGTCTCAAAGAGACTCTTAGAACATCATGCGTTTTATCTTATAGATTTCGTGGCATGGTAGACCGAACGTCACCGCTGCTGTTTTTGTTTTGTCTTTAGTTTAGAAATATCAGTATCAATAAACATATTACCATATAATCAAATAATCATAATCATCTTCAAAAAGCAGTCGTCTCTGGTAAATATTTTTTATTTCAATTATATTTATATATATATATATATATATATATATATATATATATATATATATATATATATATATATATATATATATATATCATGAACTTCGAAAATATTCATAATATTATCATGACGGAATAAAGATATCTAATTATCTTAATTCTTAGAAAAGTATGTCAGATTGAATCATTATAATAACGAAAATTTGAAATAAATATATACTACCATAAAAATATAGATTAATGAAATTAACTTATCGATTTAATTTGTCGATCAATATTAGAATCCTTTGCAATGTTAGACGACAAGCAGATGAAATTATTTATACCTCTTGCACGTGCAATCTAAAAGATTAGATCCTAATTGTCACGAGTACGAAAGAAAAAAGATTGTGAACAATCGTGCAATGCAAATGAGAAAGATTATGCTATTTGATTTTGTCGAGAGTGAAACAAGCGACAACGAAACCAGCGACAGTGAAGATGGATCATTGACTGTGGTGATGGCTAAACAAACCCCTTTCCAAATGGACAGAGTCAAACTATACAGTAAAATAAATATTTATTTATTCTGAATTATGTTAACCTATTATTATTATTTTTTGTCTTTTAAATACCATTGACCCACATACAGAGGATAGAGTTATCTTGACACAATAGGGATATACTGATAGAGATATCTTGACACAATAGGGATATACTGAAAATGTAGATTTTTTTTAATGTTATCTGCGAGATGTTTTACTGATGCAAGGTTAATACCGAAATATCTGGCAGGAGTGTTTATCGAATTAAATATTATTTCTTGGCTTGTCACTATATTTACAGACCTAATAACTCATTACCGCATTTTTTTCTAAACTTGCAATTCTGACTTTATGTAATGATTCGTAAATTATTTAAAGAGTTATCAGGTTTATTACTATTAATTTGATTAATCACAATTCCGTTTTTAATTAATCCAAAACAACACTCGTAAATGAATTTATGTGATAAATAGTCGTTTTTCCAGCACATAATTTAAGATAACCAGTATTAATGACGTTACTGACTGTTTTTTTTTATTCCGCAATTTCTAATTACACCATCACGAGTTCCTTTATAACTTTTAATTATAAGATGCGTTACATATTCTTTTTGCTCCATTTATGTAATAATATTATTTGCTTAAATAGTCATTTTGAAATCTAGCGAGATAATATTTTGCTGTATGCATAGTAGATTTACCTGGTAATGTCAGGGTATCATTTTTGTATCATAACATCACTTTATTTCTCTGTATTTTTTATTAACCGCATTGTACTCATACCTGGCTTTTTCCTCTGTTTCAAAGGTCACAGTGCACACACCGTTTGGTCCTAGACTCCCACGTCTAACGCTTTGTATATAATAGCCGCATAATTCATTTACGCATGCTTTGTTGCAAAAAAATATATCCGGTTATAAGCCAATTATAACAATTCTTTGTTTGAATCATTTTATCTATATAAACAATGTGACAAAAGAAAGCGCGACTTTGATATTGATATTGAATGTCTATTGACACTGAAAAACAACAGGACAATCATTGTGCAAGTTACAACACCATAATGTTGTGGCAATATTCGAATACTAATCCAAAACAATTCACCGTGGATAGAATTAATAGTAGTTTTGGTCACATACGCGAAAATGTGATGCTAGCTTGTCTTGAATTAAGGTGTTGGTAATTGTGTGTCGTTAGGAATTATTTGTGATTGTTCACATTGATAGGTACAAATCCACTTTGAGGAACAGTTGAATCTAGTCTGTAGATTGCAGGTCTAATTGTAAATCTTACCACTCTAGAATTTTATGTCTAGTTACACTTCAGACAGGATCAGTTGATCTTTTTACCCCTTCTAAGTTCACTAGCTTCATATAAATATTTTACAGTTGTATTACATAATACTGGTTGAGAGGAAGATTCACGTCGTTGAATTGGTATATATTTCTTTCCCATTGCATCAGCAGGCTTCATAGAAGATGCATGAGTAATTTCATTATTTAACACAGCTATCACACATGGTAACCAAGATCTCTACCCAGACTTAACGTCAGTGGATATTTCTCTCGCATATTGATATCCAAATAACCGCTCAGGATGTGTTAGATTAAATCGTTCAACAATTTCCTGATCATGATAAATTTCAATGTGTCTTGTTTGCCAGGAACTTGTAAGAGTTGTGGCCATCGCAAGGGTCCTCCATAATACAATCTTTCAAATGCGGATGTAATTTCAGTTGTTGTTTTTGTTGCCAGTTGTTCTGCTTCTTTATGTCTACTTGCAACATCGACGATAGGCAATGCGTATGTGTACGTACGTGATTGACGTCTACCAATTTTAATAGTGTCACGTGATAAAAATAAAATATCTGCTTGATGATCTTCATTAGGGGTGCGAACATCAAAATGTGCGCGCTGAATTTTTTAGGTGTTGGTAAATAAATTTGTCATATTGCCTGTCGTGCTAACTAATTTTCAGCAACAGAACGTGAGACTGTTGCTGCTTCAGCAAATTTACTAATCGCTGCTCTGCCTCTCCAATATCCTCTTGGACTATAATAAACAGATTCCATTATAATAGTTATATAATTAATTACCAGCTCCTAGCACTTTTTACTAGGAAGCGAACAAGTTTTTTTGAGAGATTTATTTTTTATACAATTTAATGCGTAAATCAACTTCACGTCCGCAATAAGTCTTTGTTGTAATTCCTTGCTTTTATACACAACATCATGAACATGACACGCTTGATCAATAGAATTTATTGGATATCAAGTTGAGTTACAGGACCACAATAATTATATCAAGTAAGTTGTTTCTAACCAGGGTATTTATCCCATGGACTCCTCCCAATGAAGCAGCGATATCACCATCTGTCTTTGTGGATGAAATAAATTTATATTTTCTTGTGCCACATTTTACACATTTGCCTGCAATCGCACGTCTTTAATATTTTTATTATTGTTAATTTAGTGGTTGAATTGGATACTCTGCATCGAACATAATATAAGTCCATATTATTTATTATATGGATATAATTGACTGCTCAGCGACACGAAAGCAGGAACCAGTAAAGCACTATCCTGCACTACAAAATTCTATCATAATGATAATAATATGCCCATCTGGATCTGGTAAGACACAATTATTGCTTAATCTGATAACGATATGGCTCAAGTGGGATAAATTATATTTATATATTTACTAGCAGCATTTGTAGATGAGCAGTACTTAAAGATTATAACGAAAACGCAAAAGTGCTGAATGATAATGTTGATTTTATTACCGATATTGATGAAGCCCCATTCATAGACTATCTTGATGGATTTATTAATAACATAGTAGCATATGACGATATTATGTTAGATGAACAATCAAATCCACCTCGGATATTTTCCAGAGGCAGGCACAAAAATACTGACGTGATTTATGGTAATCGGCGATGTATACAAATACCTAAAGTGATCTGAGACAACTGCAATATTTTAGTTGTTTTTATTGGAGTCAATAGACATACTCCGCGAAATATTCATCAAACTTGGTGTTCAGGGGATATGGACCTAATCGAGTTCAAAAACTTCTTTTCAAAAGCACAAACTACCGATAAATTTATATGACCTAAGATCTAGGTATAGTATAGCTCTTGAAAAAATGTTTGGTTAATAACAGCAGCAAAAGAGGTGAACGACCAATATTGAGTGACCCGGCGAGTAAACGAAACACCATAATATAAAAACAAAGAGTCAAAGATAAAATAACAAAATAAACTAACCCAATTAGAGAAACTTTCAGTCATTTAAAGGCTTTGGTTTAGCATTGTAGACCTTGAGATTTCATATTTGTAGGATGCTTTATTTTTCAAACAAATGACAATTTAGCCAAGTGGTCTTTTCACCTCCTCAGCTCCTAAAACCCTGTTTTAAATCAATAGGGCTAAAGCAAAGAAGTGTCCTAAATTGAATCAAAGAGGGCTAAGTCCGTAATGAAGTGTAATGAATCAAACTGGTATAATCCGTGTCCAAAACTTCATGTTTAATTAACTGGGCTAAAACACTGTTGTCTTCAAAACCATGTATTGAGTCAAAAGGGGCAAAACCCGTGTCCAAAAAACACTGTAATTGAATCAACAGCTCTAGAGCAAAACTGTGTACAAGACCCTGTATTGAATCAACAGGACCACAAGAAAGCCGTGTCTGAAACATTGTACTAATTTAACAGGGCTAACGCCGTTTCACACTGTCGAAAACTCTGTATTGATTTAATAGGTTATGATTGTTATATTTGTCTGTGTCATGGAGATTCCTAATGGATACTACAGTATTGTTATTCTTGTGAGTGATAAAATACGCATTGATAGGTATGTAACGATGGACGCGGATTTAAATTCAAAACTGCAAGGACATCTAAAATGCTTTCTTGATATGATAAATCTGGTCTAAGGTGCTTTCCCTTTCTTTTCCTAAAAACAAACGTGGCAGATCGTGCACCTTTGAACAGTATTTATTGATTAGTGCATGGATTAAGTAAATGTTTTCTTGTTGAGGAAAAGGTGCAACAATATTGATCTGAGGATCTGACCGTAGTTCGGACAAGATTATTAATCTGAGGCTATGATCGCAGTGTGAAAACATTATTGATCTGAGGCTATGATCGCAGTGTGAAAACATTAATCGGAGGCTATGATCGCAGTGTGAAAACATTATTGATCTGTGGATCTGACCGTAGTTCGGACAAGATTATTAATCTGAGGCTATGATCGCAGTGTGAAAACATTATTGATCTGAGGCTATGATGGCAGTGTGAAAACATTATTAATCGGAGGCTATGATCGCAGTGTGAAAATATTATTGATCTGTGGATCTGACCGTAGTTCGGACAAGATTATTAATCTGAGGCTATGATCGCAGTGTGAAAACATTATTGATCTGAGGCTATGATCGCAGTGTGAAAACATTATTAATCGGAGGCTATGATCGTAGTGTGAAAACATTATTGATCTGTGGATCTGACCGTAGTTAGGACAACATTATTAATCTGAAGCTATGATCGCAGTGTGAAGACATTATTGATCTGTGGCTATGATGGCAGTGTGAAAACATTATTGATCTGAGGCTATGATCACAGTGTGAAAACATTATTGATTAGAGGCTATGATGGCAGTGTGAAAACATTATTGATCTGAGCCTTTGATTTAAATGTGGTAGTATTATTGATCTCAAGTTCTGATCACATTGTGGTAACATTGTTGATTTGAGGCTATGACATCAGTGTGGCAGCATTATTGATCTGAAGTTCTGATCACATTGTGGTAACATTGTTGATTTGAGGCTATGACATCAGTGTGGCAGCATTATTGATCTCAAGTTCTGATCACATTGTGGTAAACTTATTGATTTGAGGCTGTGATATCAGTGTGGCAGCATTATTGATCTCAAGTTCTGATCACATTGTGGTAAACTTATTGATCTGAGGCTGTGATATCAGTGTGGCAGCATTATTGATCTCAAGTTCTGATCACATTGTGGTAAACTTATTGATTTGAGGCTGTGATATCAGTGTGGCAGCATTATTGATCTGAAGTTCTGATCACAATGTGGCAGCATTAGTGATCTGAGGCTTTTATTGCATTGTGAATCTCGGTTGACTAATACAACGAAATATGCACTGAAGGATTCTCGTGATATTCTCTGTTGCATTACTTGATTATTTTCCGTCTATAAATCTGCAAGAGCTGAGAAACCTAGCATATTGCTAATTTATGGAGGTTGATACTTTTTGTAAGCGATGCTTATTTTCTGTTCTAACCCAATTCTTAGAAAAGTTGTGAGAATAAAATGCATCAAAACAAAATTCATTAAATAAGTATTTGCGAAATACATGCGTAAGCACTTTACAAAAATGTCAATCAAGCAAAATGCCAAAAGGATTTATTTAAGGTATCATCATATATCCATCGGACTATTAATATGTTGAAATTTTCTATTTATGTATGTAATTTTCTACACATTTGAATTCGACTGTAATGTTTATAAATTAAATATCGTAGGCGAGTAGTAATTATATTGCGCGCAAAATACAACGATTCCGTAAATTGCCAACAGTAATATAGCAAAATAAATTTTAAAAAATGAAATTATCACCAAATATTGTCCCATAAATGATCGCTGTGAATGTTGTGTGATTTTCTCTACAAACGAAATCGCAGCTCCATTTCCGCCAAAAAAAAACTCGAACAGTTAACACCGGACATTTCTCTACCGTATATGTAAAGTTTTATTACCATGATTAAATTAAAACAGGAATAAAACTATATATATATATATATATATGTATATATATATATATATATATATATATATATATATATATATATATATATATATATATATATATATATATATACATATATATACATATATATATAATGAAATACCTTGCGTTATATCATGGTTTTTTTTTCAAAATTCACAAATGTCATCCACGCTTGAATAGACAGGCGCATGTACGAGTCTCCTCGATGATTATTTTAATTTTATTTCCTTGAATGGGTGGAATTTTTAGAGTATACAATTTAGAGAAATATTGATTTTAGACACACTATGTATGTATATGACATTTGTGGCTATCACCTATCTGAATGTCTGTCTACAAGTATGTCTGTCTGTTTCATTTCAAATTTTTTGCATGGGTATGTATATGTATGTATATGCTTTAATAATTGTGTTCGCATTCGTATATTACAAAAACATATTTCTGGTTAAAAATGAGCATGTAATGGTGCTAAGATAGAAACAGTAACTGATTAATAAAGACAATAAATATGAATATTTGTGACTATCCATTTATTATTAACTTGAAGAGCATGTTCTTACAGTCTCTTTTTTAAATCATCCTGTCCACAATTTTACATCCGGTCACGTTGCTCAATATTGATTTAAAAGGAGAACTAAAGTGATAGACTGAATCTGTGAAATATTTGGATCTTTTAAACTTACATATTTGATTCATGAAAAGTCAAATATAATTAAGCTAGATTTAAGAAAGCTGTTTCAGATGAATTTGTTAGTGGCAATCTGAAATGTTGTCTAAAAACTCCAGCAAATTTGAGATTTATTATAACGTGACAGCATAGGCAAAGACAATCATGCTGAAGGTTATTGCATGCACCGTCAGATGCTTTATGTTTTAAGTTCTGAGAAAGCCAGCAAGAAATGTAAATAATTAAATATTAGGTTGAATGAATACATGACTGGACAAGGCAAGAAAAAAATACATGAATGAAAAAAATACTTTTTGATTGTTTAAATATGTGACAACCCTCCCCGCACCACCAAAAAGAAAATGAAACAAAAAAACGTCATTGGGCATATTGATTAATCTGAATATTTGTACGATATTTATACCCAAATATGATTAAATATTCCATATGCATTAATTACACTCCTATATCATTATAGTAGATAATGTAATAATCGCTTTGTTAAGTTCCTCTGAATACATTAATATACTGTGTTCCATTTTTCAAAAAAAATTCTAGCCTAAAATATTGAGCATTACAGATCAGCCTACGTATCAAATTCGTGTTATATTTTTTAATTGAACTCGTGTTATAACTTTCTTAACTCGTGTTATAAACGAACTATTAGCCTTGAGAAAATAACTGAGAAAGGACTTATCATCGTATGAATAATTATTGAGATGATTTTCGTTAAAGTTATGCAGCCAAAATTGTGTAATAAATGTTTGAAATCGGAGAGCAAAATGAAATGTTCTTATTTGAGATCATTTAAATATGGACAATAAATATTTTTTAACTATCTGATATAATGAAAGTATGGACACCGAATATAATTATCTGATATAATGTCTATAATTATTCTCTCAATATGAAATAAAGATGTTAGATATAATTTATTCATTGGTTTAACCATAACGATCTGTTGTACAGCTAAGATTCTAAACTATCCTGAAACTGGAAATTTTTGTGGGCATGCGCATTGGTACTAAGGGAGGTAATTTTAAGCGCTACGATCAGTAACTCCGTTGCAACTGTGAAATGCCCTATTGACCGCCGACCAAAATTATCACTGGCCAAGGTGTGAACATCACACGACCGGCAGCTTGTCAGATTTTCAGACCTAATGTACATCACCTATCCAATTGCCATTATATATCATATACAAATTCAAACAGTCATAACGTCAACAGTTTTTAACCATTGTTCAGGATATCTTCAGTAACCACTAAACAATTAACGCCAATTCACATGGGGTAAGTGTCAACATAAAATACTTTTATTTGCCATTGCGTGTTATATTAATGATTAGGGCGTGGTTGTGGTTGTCTGACCATAGGTCAGTGCTTGATACATGTAGACTACATGACACGCGATGCAATATTATTTTCAGACGATGACATACCATTGCAGATTCTACCCATGTATAGATAATACTGATAACCAGAGAACACAAATTGTATTACATGTTAATTTTGTATCGCACCTTCACAGTATTAATGCACTGTGTGAAAGGTTTGGGTGATGTTCTCGGATGAGTGGTTCTGCGGATCCCACCCACCCACCAGATTAAAGAGCGTCAAACAACCTGAACGTTTCTTAAAATATGCTTTCTTTTGTTAGATGGTAAAAAGTATTCCCTGGATTTGCTTACAATGCAGGAAATTCCGGGTGTTTTTCCCTGGGTAGAAATTTGGGCTTCCTTCCCACATCCCCCATAACCATTGCTTACTTGTTTACCCATCCAACTCCAACCCCAAACAAACATATTCCTAGACTCTAGATTCCTGATACACAATACAATCTTTATTCCATTCAGACCTCCTTACGACAGATGATGATCATAAAAGAACATTTAAATGACAAAATGGATGGGACAAGATAAATTAATTACAATAATTATAGTACTATTTTACAGGAGACAAGTTATGTAAACGTAAACATAGCCGATTAACTGGAAAGTAAAACTATGTTATATAAGTGAATTTCAATATAATGACTCTAACTACATTATCTATAATAACTCTAACTGAATTAACTATACTAACTTTAATTGAACTTAATTTTATTAACTCTAATTGAACTTCACTATAATAACTCTAATTGAACATATATTGTAATAACTCTAACTGAATATCACTTCAATAACTCTAATTAAATATCACTATAATAACTCTACTTGAACTTAACTATAATAACTCTAACTGAATATCACTCAAATAACTCCTATTTAATCTCACTATAATAACTCTAACTGAATTGACTACAATGACTAATTGAATATCACTATAATAACTCTAACTGAAATGACTACAAATGACTAATTGAATATCACTATAATAACTCTAACTGAATTAACTACAATGTCTAATTGAATATCACTATAATAACTCTAACTGAATTGACTACAATGACTAATTTAACTTCACTATAATAACTCTAACTGAATTAACTACAATGTCTAATTGAATATCACTATAATAACTCTAACTGAATTGACTACAAATGACTAATTGAATATCACTATAACTCTAACTAAATTGACAAAAATGTCTAATTGAATATCACTATAATAACTCTAACTAAATTGACTAAAATGTCTAATTGAATATCACTATAATAACTAACTGAATTAACTACAAATGACTAATTGAATATCACTATAACCCTAACTGAATTAACTACAATGACTAATTGAATATCACTATAATAACTCTAACTGAATTAACTACAATGACTAATTGAATATCACTATAATAACTCTAACTGAATTGACTACAAATGACTAATTGAATATCACTATAAAAACTCTAACTGAATTGACTACAATGACTAATTGAATATCACTATAATAACTCTAACTGAATTGACTACAAATGACTAATTGAATATCACTATAACTCTAACTGAATTAACTACAATGACTAATTGAATATCACTATAATAACTCTAACTGAATTGACTACAAATGACTAATTGAATATCACTATAACTCTAACTGAATTGACTAAAATGTCTAATTAAATATCACTATAAAAACTCTAACTGAATTGACTAAAACGACTAATTGAATATCACTATAACTCTAACTGAATTGACTACAATGACTAATTTAACTTCACTATAATAACTCTAACTGAATTGACTACAAATGACTAATTGAATATCACTATAACTCTAACTGAATTAACTACAATGACTAATTGAATATCACTATAATAACTCTAACTGAATTAACTACAATGACTAATTGAATATCACTATAAAAACTCTAACTGAATTGACTACAATGACTAATTGAATATCACTATAATAACTCTAACTGAATTGACTACAAATGACTAATTGAATATCACTATAACTCTAACTGAATTAACTACAATGACTAATTGAATATCACTATAATAACTCTAACTGAATTGACTACAAATGACTAATTGAATATCACTATAATAACTCTAACTGAATTGACTACAAATAACTAATTGAATATCACTATAAAAACTCTAACTGAATTGACTACAATGACTAATTGAATATCACTATAATAACTCTAACTGAATTGACTACAAATGACTAATTGAATATCACTATAACTCTAACTGAATTAACTACAATGACTAATTGAATATCACTATAATAACTCTAACTGAATTAACTACAATGACTAATTGAATATCACTATAATAACTCTAACTGAATTGACTACAAATGACTAATTGAATATCACTATAAAAACTCTAACTGAATTGACTACAATGACTAATTGAATATCACTATAACTCTAACTGAATTAACTACAATGACTAATTGAATATCACTATAATAACTCTAACTGAATTGACTACAAATGACTAATTGAATATCACTATAACTCTAACTGAATTGACTAAAATGTCTAATTAAATATCACTATAAAAACTCTAACTGAATTGACTAAAACGACTAATTGAATATCACTATAACTCTAACTGAATTGACTACAATGACTAATTTAACTTCACTATAATAACTCTAACTGAATTGACTACAAATGACTAATTGAATATCACTATAACTCTAACTAAATTGACTAAAATGTCTAATTGAATATCACTATAACTTTAACTGAATTGACTACAATGACTAATTTAACTTTACTATAATAACTCTAACTGAATTGACCTTAATGACTAATTGAATATCACTAGTGGTTATAAAAATATTCTCGCTGTGTACCAATTGTCCCCATATTAATAATAACTCGCAACCGCATACAAAGTTTTGGATCCTGTTAAAAAAAAAATAAAAAGAGTGATTATAGCTGAAAAGCACGATCGAAAATAAGCATCAGAATAATATTATTAACAGAGTTATTATTATTATGGCGACAATTGGTACGCGGCGAGAATTGGTCTATAACCAGTATAATAACTCTAACTGAATTAACTAAAATGACTAATTGAATATCACTATAATAACTCAAAATGAATATCATTAGAACTCTACTTCAATTTCACTAATATAACTCTAAAATATTTGCATAGACTTATGAGTTATTTGTTTCTTGAAAAGCAATTAAACATATTTGGTTTAATATAGACTTGTTTTCTTTGCTCTCGGAATAATCTGCAATTAAATATGTAGTAAAACTGATTTTCATTACATACACTACACCGTCTTTCTTCTCTGTGGATTCTTTTATGTTTTCCGATTTTTGTTTTCTGTTAGTAAATCACGGTTTCATGATCAGAATTCAGAGTAAATGATTCGTACATTCTTCGGTAGACAAATTAGACAAATTTCGAATCTGTTTGAAAACAAAAATAGTATACACACTTATTCAAAGAACTTGTAGCGCAAATCCAAATTGGAGGCTATATATCAGACAGTTTGTTTCTCTATTATTGGCATAAAACTTTTTTTTATTAGGGAACAATTGTGTATACCACGTATATCCATATCCGTATTCGAAACAAATTTGGTTTTATAAAGTTGAAATAACGGTACGTTTATGTGTTCTTTCTTATATCATCGTTTATTACGTCATATATTCTACATCCTTACTTGCTTTGCTTTCTATTAATACACAATTTAACGATTGTCGTTCTCACGTGAATTGCAAGTGATTTTCATCCAGTCATAACATTAAAATATATAAAAAGTTTGCTCTTCCTGCATTTTAATATCCATCTAAAGAAATCTATAGGAATTCTCACTCTCTATAATATTCATTTTTTCAAAACCACAAGCATTTATTCGTGCAACAGAATAGGTACCATAGTATTTTTAAATAGGTCCAGATTCAAATTACATTTTCTTCAATAATAATGCAGTTCTTTTAGACTTTAACACGGTTGGCGCCATTACCTTAAGTGAAACTTCCAGTTTTACTAAAACAACTTCGACAACACATCTTCTCACTTCAAATCACTGCACGTAAAATTGATTATTTGTTTTCTATAAATATTATTAGTACTTTAGTTGATTGATTATTTTGTTTGCAATATGTACTTAATATTAGTACTTTGGTTTTAACAACATTAACCTTCACTTTAATTGTTAAAAATATTGTTGTTGGTGTTTGGGATTAACGCAATTTTCAGCCGATTATAGGTTATACGTGACGATCATTATAACTCGTTGAGGGAGAATCTGGGAAAACGACGGAAAAAACCATCGAGCCACGGGAAGATATTGACAGACGTGGGATGGCAGTGATTGGTAAAATCGATCGCTGTAGACAGCATGGCCACCGCGGGGCCCCAATAAAAATATGTATCGTAAACTTACGATCTTGTTATCTATCTGTAAGAAGAAGGGTACCCACGGTGTCTCTTTGAAGTAGGTTTGTCATAACTTCATATGGTCGTTGTTAACACATTATTTCATTAGCTGCGGAATCATCCTATGTATGTTGGCATAATAAATACTGCATTTAGAAGAATGCAAAACTATCTGATTGGCTGAAAAAATACCACCATAAATTAGCGATTTTCTTTTTCTGAAGAAGCTTACGTACGAGTAAAACTGTAATCAATAATGGTAGATATGCCGCCAAACAGGTACTAATGAACGAAAAACAGAGAACTCACCTTGCCTAGATATTGTTGTGAAAACCTCTGCTTTTTCTCCGAATTGTACATTTAATTATTTCATTAGGAAATATTTAATAAGTTAACATTGTTCACACTAAGGTTGAGATTTTCAATGAAGAAAAAGAGTAAAGTCATGGTCAGCCTCTATAGCTGTTTTTTATGGAGTTAGATATAAACTAGATCTGTTTTGGTAAAATATGTGTTGCATTACTGAAGAAACCACAAAGCTGATGTCCACAGAATTAACAAATTTATAACAAAATTGTAAATATTGCAATAATTGCATGAAAATCTAATCAAGACATCCAAATATACATACAAACGCACATAATATATTCCAATTATACATACAAACGCACATACCATATTCCAAATATACATACAGACGCACATACCATATTCCATTTGTCTATCATAAATGAGTTTTGTCCAATCATGCTAACAATGTCTTGAGTTAAAAAAAAAATGTTCCGAGTGTGTAAATTTGAAAAATTGCACTAATACCCGGAATTCTAATCTGGTCATCTATATAACAACAAAATAATGGCAACCAAGTTTTATTTCTTGTGGTTCCATGTTCTTTTACTTAATCGTGATAACAAGGTTCTTCTAAAAACAGGTTCAACATGTTCATAAATATGTTTTCAAGAATGAAAGCATTGCTGCAAATGCCTAAAAATCTAATCAGATTCTCTAAGAATATAAAAAACAAAAATAAGCTAGCCATATTTAATTTTGCGCAATTTTACAAACAAGTTTCTCTGAACAGATGAATGCATAGCAAACATATTCATCTAGATACCCACACCATCTGACACAAGCAAAGTTCTTAATTTAAACTGATTCTCGCTAATATTGGCATTCCATGATTCAACTCTAAGTATCATTTGATTTTATATTTTTGCAATGTTAGGTAATAATCTTGATTTTAAATATTCACTAAAATGCCCAGCTGTGGAGTCGAACTTAAGTATTTATACAAGCGATTGTAATGTTTAAAACGAGATTGCCGAAAATTCGATAAATTAGCTATTTATTTGGTAGGTTAGTCAGTGTTCTCATCAATAAATGGACAATTTTCATAACTTTGTCTATCTTTTGGACAGAACATCAGTTAAGTATAGATAAAAGAAGTTGTTGCTTCTGCAAAACAAAATGTTTCAAGTGGTCCGTCTGTAACACTCTCATTGAATACACGTAAGGCACATGCGTGGGACACTTTTTCACCTCTGCGTTGTACTAACCTGATATGTTTACGTTGATCGCTTATGAATAAATAAAGCTGATGAACCTCATGGTGTAGTTTTCGGACAGAAAAAAAAACAAAACAGAAATGAGTGACACATCAGCAACAATCAATTACACAGACCTTGACCAGACTCTGAGTCTGCGTGGATCCCTCCGAATCATGCGATAATATGGCTGAACGACACTCTCCTCCAAGATACAATCGAAACATCGCTTGGTCAGTTCCGTCAAGTAGAGAAATAACCTCGTATGAAGGTATACACAGACATTTGATGTCTTTTTCTGTTCACATCACTGCGGAGTAAACTACAAATGTTACGATTGAAAAGCAGACAATTTTCGAAAAAAAATCCTGTTTGTGACTTTTCTCCTTCCGCGGGAAGATTGTACCATGTGAACAAGTAGTTCCGGATATTGTTCTCAAAGGCTGCAAGTTACATCCGTAATTTATTTCTTTATCTGGGGAAAATGCCCAGGATGTTTAGATACTTCAAGGTACTACAAATACTATATGAATAACGATTGCTTGGGCTATCTTTCCTTAGGTTGTTACTAAACAGCGCTCAGATCCTTCTCCAAGTAATTTTACCTTTTAATGTACATGTGGCAGAAATTGTTGTCTTCAAACATGAAAGTATTGAATTAGGTTAACTTAGCAGGAAGTGTGGAACCAATAGTGTTTGGTAATAATTCCAAAAGCTTTATCGACAGAGGAAGTTAGGGTTGTTACATAACGGAAGATGGTGTTCTTTTTCGTTGAAATATAGTCATCTAGTTGCTGCAAAAGGATACCTCGTTTCATTATATAAAAGACAGCCTGAAAATATTTAATGATAAGATCTAAATTAGATTCAAGCATATTTTAAAGATGAACTAACACGATCTCCGATAAGTTTTTTTTCTAAATGACAGTAACTAGTATAATATTGTACATACTATAATGAAATGGCCATTATTTGACCATCTGATGTACATTCGCTTTTTCGAAGGGAAACTTGCGATTGCTCTTAACAAGTGTTTTCTTGTCTAAAAAATTAATCATTTCACTCACTGACTTCCCATAGCTTTGATTTGCTCTGTAATCATTGAACATAAGCCGTGAAAATACTGCAAATATTCAAGATTTTAACAATATTCGGAAAGTAACTATTTCTTAGGACATTTTTAGCATCATTGTTGACGCAAATAAAGTATATCAAATTGAAAATCTGGCAATAAATGGACATTTTCGATACATTTGACCTATAAAGCTCTCTTCACATACACAACATAATAATAGTTTATAGCCTTAGTTATGTATAATCTGTGTGTGTGTGTGTGTGTGTGTGTGTGTGTGTGTGTGTGTGTGTGTGTGTGTCTTCAATATATATGTTGTTACGAGCAACCTTCAATGCTTCGGGTTTCTGTGATAGTCGAATGAAGTAAGCGATACAATACGACTGACATCGACGCAATGACATCAATTGCATTGTTGCTCATAAGATAATTCTCGGATATTATTTTTCCTTTACTGGTGATTTGTAAATTTTACATTAAAATAAAAATCGCCGAAAGTGAAGGGCATTGTCAGTTTATTTTCTAGAACCAGTCTAAAAGTGCATACGCGGTTTAAATCTAGCAAGTGTTCTACAGCGTTGTACAAAGTACAGAAAAATAATATACAACTAGCAAAATACTGACTCTATACATGATTTACTAGACTGGTTCAGGTCAAGAAGATTCCATGTGTCTGAACAAGTGTTTAAAGCTTTGTTTAATTTGTTTGGATAAATGTTCATAATGTATAGATAACCATTTTAAGAACATAATAGAAATGCAACTGGAAAAACTAGGTTACAAAGTTATATCCTTTTTCAATTGTGACCTTGCTATTCCAATACAATACTACACTACATTTCTTGATTGTCCCCATAACACAACGTCTCAAGATATCGCCAGTTTCGTAAAGCATACCTCGATCTTTGACACCTTATACAGCCAATTCCTTCTCTTGTTCTGTACCTACTCTGTATAACTCTTTATGTACCTACTCTATGCAACTCTTTTTTTTTTGTTGTTACGTGTAAGATCGTACAAAAATAACAAGAGAAAAGAATGAAGCCAACAAGCTTTTTATATTTTAACAAAATAAATTTATTTCCCTAAAAAATAATGTAACAATTTTAAATAGGACTTACGGTTTGTGAATATAATCCAAAATTTAATCCTAAGATTGACATATATGTTCTATCACTAAACAGTTCCAGTTGAATCCTGGTTAGAATCTCGATTAAATTCCAATATGGTGGCGATGACGTCAGATGATGTCTGTCTTTATGGTAACAGATTTTGGAATGAGTTACAGTTTATATTGTTTCCGTTAAACTCCTGAATAAATTTCCACTGAATTTTTGTCCCAGATTTTTTTTATACAAAGTACGCTTGTTTAGTTTTCTAGAGAACAAATTATTAAATTCGAAAAATAGATGAACTTCAAAACAATCTGACAACAACAACAGAAAGTTCAGAAACACCTTGTTCCCTCAAGGTGTTAAGAATGACTGAGAACATTTCACAAAGAATGAGTATTAAAACCAACTAAAACGTCTTGCCATTCCCGCGCTAATGTCACGTGTTATCTTAACACTTAAACAACGCAATAATAAAAATTAATTTTTGTTACGCAGCAAAAGCAGTCCTATCTAAGAACCAAATTCTCGCACAACAAAGATATAAAATAAAAGAAAGGCTGTTTACAATCCAGTTAACACGATAGCCGAAATGACCTTGGAAATAGCCAATCGTTGTTACTCTATGAAACAAAGTGAGATAAAAATAGTGTTAATGTGATACCTTTTGCGTTCTAAATAAACATAATTTACTGGAAAATAATCATTACAATAAAATGTAATAAAATAAACATAAAATTAAAAAAGAATTGTAAACTAACAAACAAGCAATTTAATTACATATTCGTAAGACTGTAGTTACTCTATGTAATTCTTATATACCTACTCTGTGTAACTCTTTTTATGTGCCTACTCTGTGAAATTTTGTATGTACCTACGCTATATAACTCTTTTTATGTACTTACTCTGTAACTCTTTTTATGTACGTACTCTGAGTAACTCTTTTTCTGTACCTACTCTGTGTAACTCTTTTTTACGTACTTTGTGTAACTTTATTTCTGTACCTACTCTGTGTAACTTTTGTTCTGTACATATTCTGCGTAATTTGTTTCTGTATCTACTCCTTGTCACTTTTGTTGTGTGCCTATTCTGCTTGACTCTTGCTCTCTACCTACTCTATGCATCTTAACGGCCATACTCGTACATATGTCAACAAATATTCGTAAACATGTCACCGTGTAAAATCCAATCGGTCAGATAATGAAGATATGATCTTATTGTTCTTATCAGTAGACAAACTTTTAGGAATGTATCAAAATAAAAACTAGGCAATGGTTAAAAGAATGGTCTTCGTTTTCTATTAAGCTTTACAAGATCCAACAATGCCTCGAACAAGTTTGTAAACTTTAATGCCTTCAGTTCCGAAGAAGTGTTTCGAAATAATGTGTGCTCAATGATAGCAAGAATATCTAATAGAAAACAATTGTATCTAGTAGTCTCTGTGGAACTATGACATTTCGTTTAAATTCTCGTATTATAGAAAGCACTCTTGAAAGGTATTACATAATTTTATTCTTAAAAATGCCGGATACAGTCCATTGTTGTGGATGTGTCTAAATATTTGTATATAAGATACATATGATCTTTTATGCTTAAGATACTTTATTTTTATATTTAGTTAGATGTATGCACAGTGCAGTATGAAATAATTAATTCGTATCCGTGAAACTCTTGTGCATATTTCTTGTAGCTCCTCTTTTGAACCTACGTTGTGGAACTATTGTTCTGTATCTATGTTGTATAACTCTTTTTTTCTGTATCTAAACTGTTTAACTCTAGTTCTGTATCTACTCTGTGTAACTCTTGTTCTGTACCTACGGTGTGGAAATATTGTTCTATACCTACGTTGTGTAACTCTTGTTCTGTATGAACGTTGCGAAACTCTTGGTCTGTACATACTCCGTGGAACTATTGTTCTGTACCTACGTTGTGTAACTCTTTTCCTGTACCTACTCTGTGTAACTCTTGTTCAGTACCTACTCTATTTAACTCTTGCTTAGTACCTACTCTTTGCAACTCTTGTTCTGTACCTACGATGTGGAAATGTAGTTCTGTGCCTACTTTGTGTAACTCTTGTTCTGTACGAATGTTGTGAAACTCTTGGTCTGTATCTAATCCATGAAATTCATTTTCTGTACATACGTTATGGAACTCTTGTTCAGTACCTACGGTGGGGGAACTGTTTTCTGTACGTACATTGTGGAACTGTTTACCTTACGATATTTTTAATTCTACGTTCTGCTGTATGAAAAAAACTGCTTCGAGATGATATATTTGGGTAATCCATTTTAAAATCCAATAATAATAATAATAATAATAATAATAATAATAATAATAATAATAATAATAATAATAATAATAATAATAATACCATCATCATCGTCGATTTTATTATATCTGAACGATTTAATCAATTGTTGCTATTATAATGCTTAGTAAGTAAGATTGTAAGAGTAATTTGCCTAATGCGTAAGATTTGTGTGTGTGTGTGTGTGTGTGTGTGTGTGTGTGTGTGTGTGTGTATACGTGTGCATGTGTGATATGCAAGTGTGTGTCTGCGGGAGAATAAATGAATTTTATATGTGTGTTTTTATTTGTTTCGTTTCTTCACCAATATTTATATAGCACTGAATTTTTTTAAGCCACGCTTGTATAAACTGTGGATTCTATGCTACAGGTATAATGCCCCTCTCCATCCCCACCCTGTACACCCGCATTCAACAGATCAATGCCCTAGTTTTACTTGTTATTATTGTCCTTGTCTTGGGGACATGGCCATTTTTCATATTATGACATAACAATCCCTTTGTAGGTGTATTGGCCCTATTCAGACAGACGAGATGATCCTTTCTCAATTTTTTTCCGCGACTCGAATCGAAAAATGGCCTCCAAAACGTTAATTGAAAACAAAAAGTGCCAGAAGACATGGCTAAAAAAAAAAAAAAAAAGGTTTCGCGCGATCGCAGCCAATCAGTAAAAAGAACACTGCACAATAATTATCATTGGACTTATTTGGACCAATCAGAATCACGTAAAGTTATACGCTAACACGCTGTAATATGAATAATGTTAAACTACATACATTATAAAAAGATAACTAGTACCTAATGGAAAAGTTCAGTCTGGAAGACTCCACGTATTTACAAAATAAAAAATCTTCATTATAATTAGAAGGTCTCTTTTAAAATTATAATATCAATTGTAGTAACAGCAGGTAAATCCGGCATTTCACGGGAATTTCCAATGTGCTGGACTTAGATTGAGATAAACATGTTTACAAATCCAAATCATTGATTCAGGTCAGGTAGAGAATGAAATTTATTTTGGACAAGGTCAAGTTCAAATTACAATTATTCATATCATATAATGAATAAAAGAATCTAACAAACGGTGCAAATTAAACAAAAGAAAAGACTGAGAACGTAACATCACCCAAAAAAGTGTCAATTTATTAGTCATTTTTTTCATTTGATTTTTGTTACATTTTGTAAAATATCAATTTTTAATATGCGAAACAGTACATTTAAAATTTTCGACTTCATTTGTCTTATGAGACTTTTTTCAAGTTAATAATAGTAAGTTAATAAAAAAAGGGTAGAAGGTTTCCTGACACACTTTTATGCGTCGTGACACTGGCGTCTCTGCATTCAAAGGGTGTTTGCTGCCAATGATACGACTTTTGTCGTTGACATTGATGCAGTAGACCGTATCATGTTCTCAATATACCGAGTTCCGATGCAGAACAGCTCTTACAAAACATCATAGCAATTTTATGTAATAATATGTAATAACAAGGGGATAATCGTCCTCGATGGGTTTTATACAACACATACATTATTGTCTAGTATTGATTCTCCTTTAACAAGTCACACTGTCGCAGAGAAACGGGCTTCATGCTTCTTTTTCATATTCGGCGGTTTTGTCTCTCTTTTAATCATTGTGCTTGTTTTGGTTCAAAGTTTTAACTTTCTTGTATTTTCAATACCCTTTATATACGTGGAAATAAAATGCATTTCAGGCAAAGTTTAATTCCGTATCGTTTTCGTCATTATGTATTCAGAATAGTTCTTTTGCACCTGAAAGATATTCTACAATTTTCTGGAATTTGCATTAGGTTTTGCAATTGACCCTTTCCCTCCTGTAACGAAGGGCTTGCTTTACCTGACAGGCTCAGAAACCGCATTTTTTCCGCTACATCACCAACTTTTTTTAAAAAATTAAAACATTAATTCTAAAGGGTTATAAAATACTGCAATGAATCCAAAATTCTGTTTGGCAGGGTAGGATTGTGAAATAAACTGGGTTTCAATACTTGAACATATGGGAAATATAGCACTTGACAAAAATAAAATAAATACAAATCAAAACCTTAATGGCATACATCACTGAATCAATCAAAGCATAGAATGTTATTAAAATACATATTAACAACGTCAGTTAATAGTCTTTCAGCATGGATTGAAAATTATGTAAGCGCTTGAGTTTGAATTTTTATAAATGTATTACTTTCAATGTTGAAAAATTTTGAATAGCACTTTTGCAGGTTGTTGCTGCTATGGCTTGAAATGTCAAAGCTATGGTTTGAAAAATCAAGTACGGGTTTAGATGGTTGATGTAAAAATGGCCGTCGCCGGGATCCTTTTCAGACTACTTCTGATCTACCATGAATAATTTACGCAATTCCATCCTGTACAATCTTAACAAAATCTATGCTTTCTTTCGTTTTGCAGTCTCCCTCCAACAAATTATAATTATTATTATGTGTGTATATAAGTCGAGTTACAGAGCGCTCTCTCTCTCTCTCTCTCTCTCTCTCTCTCTCTCTCTCTCTCTCTCTCTCTCTCTCTCTCTCTCTCTCTCTCTCTCTCTCTCTCTCTCTCTCTCTCTCTCTCTCTCTCTCTCTCTCATTATGTGATTTAAAAGGTTTATTACACACGGAATGAAAAAATTATTTTTTTCTACCACAACGCATTGAACGTTGTCGTAAATACAAGATGACTTGCACTTTTTCTTCACTCCTTACTTGTAAACAATATTAAATCACCATTATTCATTTGTAAACAAACTTGATATTACCAAATATTAAAAGAATTGAAAAGGTGTCTTTATCAAGGAAAATATGGCAAATTTTAGTGACTCCAAAAGTTATGTATACACTGCACTTTACCAGTAAACTCTTCAAAATTTAATTTTCGTTCCTGGTTCCTCAGATGCTATGTATTTCACGGTATAAGATTAGTCGATAGCGGTTTGAAACAACCAATTGTACGCACAGCATGTGACAAACTGCACAAAAAGAGTACCTTTACTCTGGAGATCATTGACTAAAGCGTCGTAATTTCAAGGGAAACTGTAGATGAATAACAAAGAATTCTACAATGTGTCACTCTCTTACAAGTTGACATACAGGTTAATTCAAACCTAATGAACTGTTTGTAATTTTGTTAGGTTCGTATGACAGTTTGGACAGAACTGTAACCATTCCCTGTCACTTGAAATGAAGCATTACACCAAACAAAAAAGAGAGAACAAAACATTGTTGAAATTTACCAAATAATTGAAACCTAAAGACATGGGTTTGTATAACTGTCTGAAAAAGCTCGTAATTGACTCGTACATGAGTCAGTGTAGCTGTCTTAAGGCTCATATTCGAGTCTTACAGGGGTTCGTGTAACTATCGTAATGAAAGCTCATATTCGACTCCTACAGAAATATATTTGTATTCCTAAAAAATGTTTGATTCTACGGCAGTCAAAAAAGTCGAAGTAAAAACGTCAAAATTAATTGAACAAAAAAAATCACATTTGTAAAATTCGTTTTATGGCTCAACGATTCAGTGATGTCATCTATTCATGCGTTATACAGAGGCTACCAATCTGCATTTGCTCATGTAGAGGATTTTCCAATTTATTGTGTTAACAAGGTTTCCATTTTCAAAACAAACAAAGCAAAACGTGTCTGCGTGTCAAAAGCTGGCAAAAAATATAAACCTTAAATTTTTTAAACTGAAATCGTGTCATTTGCATGTGAATATAAGCAGGATTGCAAAATTTCGTCTGCAAGGTTGAGCTGATTCTCAGCAATTTTGCACTAAATTCAAAGCCCATAAAGATTGTTTATAAACTGCAAAATGTAAAGAAAAATTAATTAAACCCAATCAGCGCAGCTATATATGCATGTGAATGTCCGTAACAAACTGAGTTTTCCTTGGTCACTCAGTTTCAGCATAGTTTCCCTAACAATGAGTTTTATTGGAAATGTTTATATACAAGCAGAACAAAAGAGATATCAAGTAAGATAGAAACATGTTATTGGAACAGAAATCCATCTCCTCCTTCTCCTCACCACCATCATCACCCCGCCCCTCAACGTGTCCCCTAAAACAAACCGTAACCACTACCGATACATGCCACTTACAAGGTCTCTGAAGAGCGTAAAAATACAGCTAGACTGTATAGTAAAACACAATATCGACACTGCCGCCATCCCCACCCAATAATTCAAACTTTGAAATGGCCACACTCAACCTCAAAATTTGAAGAAAAATAATTTAAATAGTACATAAGAAAAACCACATCATATACATATAAACTGGTGCATGAAATCTCATTTATACTGAACAATCTGTGTATATTTTCTAGCAATGATTTCAAATAACAGTCTACGTAAAAAAGTACGAAAAAATCCAGTTCAGCATGAAACCAACATGTGCATGGCGTCAATATCGAAATATGACATACATATAGAGACTTAATAATTGTCGTTGGTCAAAATGAAGTGGTTTCATACTTGACAAAGTTTAGTGGTCTAGATCAAGCGGTTTCAGAGTTAATACAGTTTAGTGGTCTAGATTAAGCCGTTTCAGAGTTAATATAGTTTAGTGGTCTAGATCAAGCCGTTTCAGAGTTAATACAGTTTAGTGGTCTAGATCAAGCAGTTTCGACTGGATACAGTTTATGGGTTAGATTAAGCTTTTTCAGAATTAATAAAGTTTATTGGGCAGGATCGAGCGGTTATAAACTTAATAAAGTGTACTGGGCTAGATCAAGCAGTTCAGAGTTAATAAAGCTTAGTGGTTCATATCAAGCGGTTTTATATTTGATAAAGTTTAGTGGGCTAGATTAAGCCGTTTCGGACTTAACGTTTACTGAACTACATCAAGCGGTTTTATACTTGATAACGTTTAGTGGGCTAGATCAAGCCGTTTCAGACTCAACGTTTACTGAGCTACATCAAGTGGTTTTATACTTGATAAAGTTTAGTGGGCTAGATCAAACCATTTCAGACTTAACGTTTACATCAAGCGGTTTTATACTTGATAAAGTTTAGTGGGCTAGATCAAGCCGTTTCAGACTCAACGTTTACTGAGCTACATCAAGTGGTTTTATACTTGATAAAGTTTAGTGGGCTAGATCAAACCATTTCAGACTTAACGTTTACATCAAGCGGTTTTATACTTGATAAAGTTTAGTGGGCTAGATCAGGCCGTTTCAGACTTAATGTTTACATCAAGCTGTTTCTGACTTATTAAGACTTAATACTGATTAGTGGGTTAAATCAGAAGGTTTCAGCATTTATAACATGGTTTCGCTGGAAGGAGTCTAGGTTCAAAACTTACTTCTCTGGCATGAAAATTAAGTATGTCATATTCATATCCATACACAGGCTGCTAACCAGATTTCATTTGTCTGAATCAAATTTCAAATTTCATTAGTTTTAACAAAATTTCATTGCTCTAAATCAAACTTCATTAGTCTCAATCAAATTTCAAATTTAATTGGTCTTAACAAAATTTCATTGCTTTAAATCAAATTTCATTGGTCTTAATCAAATTTCAAATTGCATTCGTCTCAACTAAATTTCATTGGTCTTATTAAAATTTCAAATTCATTGTTCTCAATCAAATTTTATTAGTCTAAATCATATTTCTTTGTTCTCAACCAAATTTCATTGTTCTTAATCAAAATTTGTGTTTCTGTATTTAGATTCATATTTATTGATAGGAACTGTTGTGATATTCATGTGATGAAAACTTGCGTTTTCCAATTTTATGAACGAAACCGTCAAAAGGGATACTATGAAAGCATCAGATAATCCTGGCCAAATATTACTACACTTCTTAAGTCGAGATTTTCTAATAACATTTGTATTGCTTTGTTGGCAAATTGCAGCTTTCATTGAACATTCTGTATACATAAGGAATATTTTTTTAAAAAAAAAAAAAACATCCATCGTATTTTTAATTCTCTTGAAATGAACTTTTTTTTATCTCTAACGAAAAATTTGCGAATTTCTCGTTCTTTTTTTTAAACAAGGTCCTCGTGTATAGTTTTCCAAATATGAAGATTTTATCCGTCCTTTATAGTAGTTCTACCTGTGAGAAAACTTGTTGTTAGACATAAAGCACCATATTTAATTAAGATTTATTTAATTAAGATGTCGATTCGATGAGAAGCTCCGATTTAAAAAAAATGTGCGAATATCAAGGTAAGACCTGTTTTAGTTAGATAAAAGTGTGTGACGTTAATGTCATCATATATCGTAATAACAAGCGATACATGGGAGGACATTTTCGTATTTTTAAAAAATTATGAAGGTGTTTGTTATATAATTTATAAACAAAGCAACTGAATTTGCATTTGTGCGCAAACGCATCCTGAAGCGTTTGGGAAGACTTTTAACTGTCATGCTGAAACTTTTTCCACGCGATCTGTTAGTAAACAGTAAACGCGTATTCACCCTATAATAATAATAATAATAATAATAATAATAATAATAATAATAATAATAATAATAATAATAATAATAATAATAATAATAATAATAATAATAATAATAATTAATAATAATAATAATAATAATAATAATAATAATAATAATAATAATAATAATAATAATAATAAACATTATTTAAATAGGATAGAACATTTAGTCACGAAAGACCCATCGGTTTTCCTTAATTTAGTAATCGGTTATAAAGATACATGACTATTAATAAATCTGTATCGCTATATGTGTCAATTAATATATAGTTAGTAATATATAATTATCACTATATTACATATTTTAATTAATATATTTGTATTAATATATCTGCTTTATCATAGCATTTAAATAAGTCAGACGATATATCTGAATCACTCTATTATAGATAACATATTAGGATTAATATATCATTGCATTGACCCCGAGTCAATGAACACCTTCATATTTCTATCTGATTAGAATGTATCTGGATTTAATATTACTTCACAGTTCTGGTACAGTTTTATTGATCACTTCTCACCATCTTGCCCAAATATTGTACATTTGTCAAAAAAAAAAATACTTTTAGGAAGTGAACAACTGGACAGTTTGTGTAATTTCTTGCTTATTTTGGGAAAATATTACATTTATACTTGCAGATTCAATATGCAAAATCCTACCATCTATGCTTTTAAGCAGAGAGTTGTAATGTATAAGAACGTTGAAAAATATGCTGCTAAGATAAACAAAATAGAGGACAAATTTCTTAAGAAATGGACCTCAATAGAGCAATAGGAATCTGGTAACTGATCGGATGGTAAACAGGAACAAAACAGTATTTTCTAAAGCTTATGTCACCTACATTGTGCTATATGATTGTGTGAATGAGTGTGTGCATGTTTGTGTTGTCTTTTATTTTTTTTTTCTTTTAATATAAATTATATTTATTATATTTGCTATCCCTAGTTTATAAATTTTGATTGTAAGGTGACCTTGGGATGGTTCCCCGACCCAATGGTCGCTCTATTACGGTGATAATAAAATTTTGAACTTGCAAAAAAAATATATCTGGATTTGTGTATCTCTTTGATAAATGTTTCAAAAAAGTAATATTAAAAATTATCATTATATTAAACACGTTGTATAGCCACTTTCTTTCCTTTCTTCACAATTCTTAGTATCTTACCAACCCAGAATTTATTTAATCTGACTCAGCTGTTTGTTTTTCATGTTGTAAATAGTTATTTAAGTAGAAAAATATAAGAATTTATCTTTAACGTAGAGTCATGTGTTAACATCTCTCTCTCTCTCTCTCTCTCTCTCTCTCTCTCTCTCTCTCTCTCTCTCTCTCTCTCTCTCTCTCTCTCTCTCTCTCTCTCTCTCTCTCTCTCTCTCTCTCTCTCTCTCTCTCTCTCTCTCTCTCTCTCTCTGGTGAGTTTGGCCACGAAATTTGGCGGCAACCATGACAGTTTAAGTTATCTATAATGATTAAAGTATTATAGTTCACTCCCAAAAAACATTTTACTACCTCTTATTTCTTAAACACGTTTTGGAAAAATCTTTATTCACACACATTTACGCACGCACACACACAAACCCCATACCCACCCACCCCCACACACATACATACATACATACATACATACATACATACATACATACATACATACATACATACATACATACATACATACATACATAACATGCTATTTTGCGAGCCCTTATATATATATATATATATATATATATATATATATATATATATATATATATATATATATATATATATATATATATGGGCTGGCAAAATAGCATGTTATTTGTTCTTGTCTTTTCATCGTAAAGCGTAAAGTACTTAGCTAATCCTGTAGATTTCTCTGTAGATGGCTATTGTCCATGGATAGATTTGGTTATTTGGGGACAAGAAAGAAACAGTAACGTATCGGTCAATCCCGTCGAAGCAAGATATTTTGATCCCGAAGTGTGCCAGAATAAATTAATGCTAAAATGCTGTATGAAGTATAATATGTTAATCCTCACTCAAAATTACCTTTGTAGATGGAAAGCGCCATGTAAGAGTGGATACAAATGGTATTATTTATCAATTTTAGACAAGCATTGTCCGGGTAGTGCTCTTTCTTCCATTACAGCGCATTACTACAAATTCACTACCGGAAAACAAGTTCAGAATAAAATTTATTAATTACCCACGAGACGTGCTAATCCATATCAGATCGGAAAACTCGACCGATGGCCTCGCTCTTCTCTGATGCCATGGGCTCCGTTTTCAATTAACTCCGACATTTAAACACATCAACTCTACATGAACTGGTAGCTATGCTTCACACACGTGCGTGTGATCCTGGATTTATTCGCTCTTGTCTCTCCTTGAATACCATCCTTTTGCTCCTCAAAGCTTTGTGGCGAAACGGGTTCAACAAAAAATGAAAAGGAAATTGCGCGTTTACCGTATATAAGGTTATTGGTGTGTGAAAGCAACACTGTTAATTAAAGAGAATATCTCCGTGCGACGCTAGTGGGAAAGCTTCCGTTTTAATCGACCAATTTGCTTTTATTTCCAGTCAGGTTCGTTGTTAATATGGATGATTTCCGGGAATGAAAATCCACAAAAGCAATTAATACTGCTATTAGGGCTCGCATAAGCTACTTTTCTTCTAAATTAGCTCATAAAATCTATCGGCACTCGCTTCTGTTGTTAAAAGCTTACCTACCGGTCAATTATCTAAAAGCGGGATGATGAATACAGAATATATTAGACTGTGTCTCTTTTCATTGCCGCAGCGTCTGGTTTTGAGGTTGAGAATCAAATTCATTCATTTGTTGAATGTATCGAACACTTTTTATGATATATTGAATACAGCTCAGCAACATGTATCGCGAGTATAGTAAACAGGGGGGATCAGGTAAATTTCCTCGCCATATTTAGAATAATAGGTACTAATTAAGTACAGCCACCATTAACGAAATCAGATTGACAATACTGATATTACACAATATCTATGCTTGCCCAGTAAATGCCCACCAAGGCTTCGGATATATTTTGGTCAGAATGCTATCACTTCTTAGTACAAGAGTTAATATGTTTGTCGGCACCTTCCTGGATAAGGCGACTACAAAAGCGAAAACACAAGCTCTTTATTTTGCTGGTCCCTTATGAACACTAAGCACACATAATAATGCAATTGGCGAGGAAAAGGAACTCCAAATTCAACACACACACACACACACACACACACACACACACACGTACGTGCTGCGAAACTTATTATTTTGTATGATGTCTTTCAAATGAAAGTATAAAAAAGACATTTAGTACTAAGTATATTTGTCAACAGTGACAAAGGGCCCAGACTGTCCCGAGATCCCTAATATGTATGACATCGGTCTCGTGACCAAAGTTATAAACAGTCGTCAAGATAATTTGAAGAAAGAAAAAAACTAATAGTATTTGTGTTAATTGAAACAGCCTTGATGCGTCAACACTTTCTGTTTTCGATGATAATTTTTTCAAAAGCTGTGTACTTTTTTTGATAATTGATTATGGATATAATATTCGAAAGGAACTGATGTCCTGGTGCCTAATGCTTTCCAATCAACTTTTATCAACTGTGTTTGAGTATTATTTTAAAAGAAGCTGTTCGCATTTGCATCTTTTAAAATTTCTAGTCATGGTGAAACTATGTTATGGCTGATAGATAGAATTCGTTGATAAACACAAGCTCTCTTAACGTTTAAAAAAGTTTTAGTTGGTGTAGTTATTTTAAGGAAAATTTCGATTGGTGGACGACGAATGACCACACAGGACATATGACCATATTAAAAGCTCGTTTGGTCAGACGAACAATTTAGTTAAAACCTGCTTATCCTATTAAAACTTCTTATTTTACCTCAGCTACGTATTTTAATTTTATATTTAAAATAAAGTTAATCTAAACTGGAATGATCCTATTATAATTGAGAGGGTTAACGTGTCCGGGCCGCGTGTGCAACTGATGTCCAGATTTAATTAATGACATGGGGCGCAGCACTCTCGCCAGATAGAAATGTATGAATCATTTAAGTTAGAAAACAACTGAATGAACAGCATGCAAGCATTGCTGATAGTCTGTAAACACAGTAACCTAGAAAAAGAATGTGTGCTTTTCATTTATATGCACACTATCGAGTTTGCTGACGTCAATAATTAAGTATGTACTAACTGATTGGATCGAAAAGTTTAGAAGGTCGTATTTTGGAGAAGTTTAAATTAATCTCTAAATGATATTATGCTCAATAGGCAAATATAGTGTAATAACGATATATTATGTGCTATAAGTATTACATTTTAGTGATTATTTGTTGATTACGGCGAGTCGGTGTTGGGTAGATATTTCTCAGGCAGTGTAATTAGTCAATTTCTTGGAACAGACGTAATAATATACAGTAAGATAGCATGAATTAGTTTCGCAAAATCTACCCGCCCTAATTTCTTAACAAAGGGAATTCTCTGGATATTTTAGGTATACGTCTTTAGTAATTTGAGATAGGAATAATTATTCGTACTGGGTATTTGAGTCGTGTTTGACTCGTGATTTTTTATTGACTGGCCTGAAGCACTTACATTCGGCTCGGAGTGAATTACTGAAAAATCATACAAACGTGAAACAAGAAAAAAATATAAGTGTAAAAGTAGAGTTTAGTGATGTGTGGTCATTAGGTGATTAGAGACAATTACTATAGTATTTTCGCTTTTAAGAATCTACCAGTCGACAAAGACTGTTGTCTTGATGTCCTTGCAAATTGGGGAAATATTAACTGTCAAAGCTACACTCGCCTAATTATATTTTTATTCGCTCTTTTTAATACCCTATGCATATATCAATAACAATTATCTCTATCGCACACAGATACTGCAGCCTCCTCGTGCGTTTTTCAATGCCAGTGGCCGTTCTTGTGTATGTTATTTGGGTCACGTTTCATTTTACTTTCCTTCATTATGAAATATGGACAATATGGTTCATTCATCAAAACATCTAACAGCAAAACTGGTTAACTATCTATTAATGATAAGCAATAATAGCTTGGCAGTATAAATCTGGTATGATTAGCTGCATATATATATATATATATATATATATATATATATATATATATATATATATATATATATATATATATATATATATATATATATATATATATATATATATATATTGTACATATCTCAGATTTATATGAAGACTTTGACTCGATTTGCTTTATTAATAATTTAGTTACCTTGCTAAATAATAATTGCTTAAATTAAATTGGAAATTTGTTGGATGTTTTCTGAATCAATAAATTATTCGTCCCTGTCTGTCTTGTTTAGCTTTAATTGTTTTGACATTTTAAAAAAATACCCATAAAATATTGAAGTTTCTCCGTTGTACTTCTGTGAGATTCAACATCCATAATTTATGAGGTGACGTCAGCCTATGTTTACCATAACTATCAGCCAATTGTGCCCAGATTATTTAGTTCGTTTGTCAGTATTGTAGATCCTATCGGTGTTATTAGTATAATCCTCATTGTAGGAAACTTGCATTTGAAACACTAGCGTTGTCACATTATAAGTACATTGGAATATTTGTCAAGTTTTTTTCTCCCTTTTGCTGCTTTAGTATGATAAATCTTTAAATTTATCCATTTGTATTCTCTGTGTCAGATATTTGATTTTATTATTTTAAAATATTGAAATCACGCACGTAAAATAATAATATGCATTAGAACGTTGCATGTCAGAATGGTCCCATATTCTTCATACTCAACCTATCTTTTCGAAATGATCAGACTCGAACTCTGCAACACAGTGAAAAATGTTGTTTAATGTCTCCTTCATATCTTAGCGGGAAAATATCACTTGCATTATTTTGCGAACTGGACAAGAACAAAAAAAGGATTAACTCAGTGGCTCCCTTGATAACAGTTTGATTCTTAGTGAGAAGCTGATGGTAGAAACCCTGTTGTACGATATCTCCATACAATGACGCCTTATTTGCTTGATTGATCATGTTTCACCTGACTGAAGAGTTGAATGAGGGCACTAGAACCTTGGAAACATGAAAACTTTTAAAGCAACCTATTTTAAAATTCAGTATGCAAATATAAATTGAGACAAGCTGCGTTAAGAGATTGCTTTATATTTTAACTTCAAATTACAGAATCTAGGTTTAGAATGAAAGATTCCGTCGCCTTCAGTAATCAGGAATTTCAGGGTACTAGACTACTCATACGTTGAAGTGTTCTCCTCCTGCTTTTGTCTCAAACTGAGTTTAATTCCGAATTACATTCCAATGGTCTGTTAAATAGATAAGTGACTTTCAAGCAAACCATTTTTTCTTTGGTAACATAACTATTAGAGCTGTAAATTTCCACTAATCCGTAACACTCTGTTTTCCAATTCTTCCTTATTATAAAAACCAAAAATGGAACATATATAACATCTGTGGCTTTCAGTCTAAATAGACACGATACAAATGCTGGTAGACCTTGTGCGTATTTATTTAAGTGAGACAACCTGACTATGGATGATGTCACTTTCAGGGACAAAGTGCGATCTAAAAATTATTCACCTGAACTATATGTTTCACCAAATGCTGTTCTATTTAGTTGATGGATAGATAATAAATAATATAATATGTGTGCTTACAAATAATTTGAACTTTTGCAATGTGGCATACCAGGTTGATGTAATTGTCTTTCTAAAATATCAGAGATTGTTATGCCTTTTAGACTGCTTGACCTGTTTGTTTTTGTTAGTTGTTTGTTTCGTGACTGTTTATTTGTGGGATGTTGTTGCTGCTTTTTACTTGTGGCTTTTTACCTTATTTTTACACTGATTGAAACATTCTTTCTCTTACCGATCCATATTTGTATATGCTAGAAAGAAGTGTTTGACCTTGAAAAGGACTTGTGCCGCTGATAGTCCGAATCTCCATTTAGGAAACCTAGTCATCAAAGGTGACAGCAATTTTACGCGTTCAAAGATACGAAAATTTGAAATTGTTCTTCACTAATTATAAATGCATTATCTAGGTCCAAAACAATTTAAATGTATATTTTTAAAATGGCATCAAGTCTGACTGATATAACTGTTTATTAATTTTGATTTTCTTTTCATATTCTCTTCATTTTTACGATTTGGTGATACACAGGAATATTTAATTTGGATTTTCAAAAGAAAAGCATTACCTCGTCTTAATGTCCTAATAACGTCCCCAAAATGCTAATACAATACAGTTTGAATGGAGTGACTCTCATATTCATCACTACTGACGTCATCGTGACTAGTTCATTTTTATAACTTCCAGTCAGATTTAATATGACATCTTTCTGGCATTAAAATTCATGTGCATGTAGTTTTGGTTTTGATACGTATTCTGCAGGGTGCTGCACTGTCAGCTTCACGCACATTGTTATGATGTCCCAGTAATTCAGCTGTATTACTTTTCTTCAATACCCTTCGAATAAATGAATTTTTTTTAAAAATACATTTCTCGTCTGTATTATAAACATGTTTAACTTAGTTGTCTTTATATAATATCCATACAAACACGTTGACTAATATTACAGATTTTTTTATATAGATAAGACTGTTTCATCACCAACATAGTTAACTCTTAGTGCCGTTATATATTTGTGATGTTGAAAAAAAAAAGCATTAACTTCACGCACTCATAGGCATCAAACGAAATATTTACACAAATCAATGAACCTATCCTTAATATTGTCTGCTTCGAGATTAAGGACGGCAAAGTATTATTATTGGCAAGGAAAGAATAAACTTAAACCATACTTTTTATACTATACTGAATCTTTGGTTTATCAAATAGTTTTTTTACAACACTATTTCCTAGCAACGTTTGCAGTCTCTAAATACAATTAGTGAGTTATTAGGAATATTTTACCAATAAAACAATTAAGAAATCAACACAGTAATAATTTCAACTCAATCACTCTCATTTACTAAACTACACTAATTTCTGGACCTAACAAATTTCTTGATTATAAATATAATAAAAATACTTTTGAGCACAACTGCTGAGTTATCACGGCGAGCACAAACTAGTTTCCAATTTTGTCCAGCATGAAAACATCACAAAGAGCTATTATAACAAACTCGACAATTTTTAAAGAAATGATAGAAAACATTACATGAGTTTAACATAAAGGCAATAATTTAAGTACAACGTTTACCATGTAAAAGTTTAACGCATCCATAAAACCTTCATTTACAAAGACGTACAATAAAATTAACCCCAATTAGTTGGAATGGTAAAATCTTTCACAGCATCTTAATCACGTTAAAATTTATGCGTCTTACATGTCTTAAATATTCCGTTTCATTTGATGTCTAGGAGTAATTGAAATCAAACTAACGGAATAAACGGTACAGACATGCACGAGTCGTGTGTGCAAATCACAATAAGCAGTTGTACAATGTTGCAAATGCAACAGAACAAAGGTAATAGAGGAAATGGAAAATGGAAATAAAAATCCCAGAGATGTCATAATGCAAAGAGTTTCTAAAGAGAAGGCATTTAGACGGTTTTCCTCGATGGCTGTCTTAGTTATTTAAAATGAAGACCTTGTACAACTTTGATATTGTCAAAAGAACTTTCAGTTCCATTTCTGGTCTACATAAGAGAGGAAAAAGTTTGGTTAAAGAGTATACGACGTGTTTGCTACAAATGTGAACCCAAAACTACTGCTAGCTCATTTTCACTTTATGAACTAAATTGAAATAGACGAGCCGATAAATTTATTTATAACTAATTTTATATATAATGTAATTTATTCAATGCATATTCAGGAGCTATTATTGTCTACTATAGCAAAATAAGTTTCTTATTTATGTAGTAATTTCTAACGTTAGTGCTTTGAGTAAGTTTGGGCTGATTATTTTAGTGCATGTGATCGGCAATTTTGATAGGTTGCGTGGTTAGGTGGCAGGGTAAAGTTTCGTAAATTGGTTCCTGGCAATTTCTTAACTTAAGACTATGGTGTGACTTTTTCAGTAAACATGTGAGTTTGGGGGAAGTCAAAAACGGCTTGGATGACAAATAGTTTCAGTTGCATCAGACTGATTAGTACACACTCTTTTAGCAGAATTGTCATCGAGGATAAGGGCTTGTGTTTGCACCTTGAACATCGCATGGTGTAAAAAAATGGCCTTCGGACTTGAAAATTACAGGTATAAATTTCCGGTTGGAGTGCATAAACTTCTTCTGCTATGAACTGTCATTGATTTCTCTGGTCAAGTGGATAATATTCTTATGCTTTGCTTTAGTATAGGTAATAGAGAAAATGGAAAATGGAAATAAAAATCCCAGAGATGTCATAATTGCAAAGATTTTCTAAAGAGAAGGCATTTAGACGGTTTTCTCGATGGCTGTCTTAGTTATTTAAAATGAAGACCTTGTACAACTTTGATATTGTCACTTTGATATTGTGACTTCAAGTCTAAATAGACACGATACAAATGCTGGTACGCCTTGTGCGTATTTATTTAAGTGAGCACATATATTATATTATCTAAAATATGGACGTTTTTGACATCACTTGTGTGTTTGATATTGTATGATCTTTAAATACTAACTCTCTGATTGCGGCATTAAATTTATACATAAAAACTGGCCCATGCCCATTTCAATATGCACGATTTCCACAAGTATAACATGTAAGAATATTTCAGTCGTAGTATATGAATGTAGCATAGAAATATACAGGCATTCTGTCCATTGTGCATGTTGCAAATGCAAAAGAAATTTCACCTTGCATCTGTTATTCTGATAGAAGTACATAATATCTTTTCTTTAAAAAAAAATCCTGACAGAAAAAATCAAAATGTGTCACTCATCAGACGCTTCATTATTTAAATAACCAATTGAGAAACCAAGATTTGGTAATCCACCACATGAACAACAGAGTCGATGATTTTTTTTCGTTGAAACACACATTTACTCATGGCGATGATGGTAGACATAAATTTAAAAAATCCGGATAGTAAATCAAACTTTTGAAAAGCAAAACAACCAGATCTAAATCATTTATATCATCCTTTTGATGTAAAATGCAAATACATATTCATTTCACTTATGATGAGTATTGGTTTGTATGTAGCTTACAAGTTTATGTTGATAATACATAGGATAAAGGGATGACATATGGTAACACAACTCCTGATCAGAACATAACTATACAGCACGGAGTTAAATACATTAATCAAATGCGAAACTGTATCACATATACACCAAGAAGCACTACACCCAACAACACTGTATCACATGCACATCGAGAAGAATTAAAGCCAATATGATGGTATCACATATACACCGAGATGCACTAACCTCAAGATCAATGAATCACATATACACCGAAAAGCACTAAACACATCATCATATCATGTATGCACAGCGAAGCACCAAATCCAACATTATTGGATCACATTTACACCGAGAAACACTAATTACAACACCATTGTATCACATATACATCGAGAAGAAATAAACCCAACATGATTCTGTCATGTATACACCAAGAAGCACGGAGATGCCGTAATCACAACACCAACATATCACATACGCACCGAGAAGCATTAAATCTAACACCAATTTATCACATAGACACAGAAAAGTTCTAAGCTAGACATGACTGTATCGTGTATGCACTTACAACCACTAAATTCAGCATGATTGTATCGCATATACACCGAGAAGAACTACACTCAACACCATTGTATCACATATACGCCAACACAAACTACACTCAGCTCCATTGTATCACATATATACCGAGAATTAGACTCAATATAATTGTATCACATATACACCGAGAAAAACGACACGCATCACCATTGTATCACATACACTGAGAATGAGAGTGAACACCACTGTATCACATATACACCGAGAAGAATTACACTCAACACCATTGCATCAAATATACACCGAGAAGCACAAAACTCAAACAGACTTTATAGATAGCACTCCAAGTCTATCTGAAAATTTATTGCTTACACCAGGAAGTATATTCATATTGTTTGATATGAAGGAGAAAGTAGATGCTTATAATACACTGGCAAACAATGTAGATAGAATGCTTTTGTAACACGTTGCCCTATCATACGGAAACGACGATTGTTCAATCTGAATCACTACCACAGTTTCCCGAAATACAAAGAACTGGTTACAGTATCTATTGGAAGACACGACTGAACAAGAAATTCTAATGATAAATTGGGAAATTGCTAACTATAGAAATGTAAACTACAAAATACTGAAACTGATTTCAGATTCAGCCTTACATTGCAGAAGTCTTTGACATTATAAAAGTCGAAACTAAGACAACAACCTGGAAAAGATTTGCTTTCAGGACGATACGATTACCTCAGTATAAATAAATAGTGTTGTTTTCTTCTACGACAGGATTATCGGTATTTAATAATCATCACATTTAATTATCCCAGAATAAGTTTAGATGGTGTTTTGATGACTAACACAAATAGTTGGAAAAAGTGATCAAGAAAAGAATTTCAACTCAACGATAAATTGTCAAAATCACACTATCAAACAGATAAAAGGTCTCCTTAATAAGGTTTATTGTCGTTGATTTCAATTAACATAGCACCGTGCAGAAGCCACTAAGCATGTCTTGTTGCAAAACATAAACAAATAGAAATTAGCAAGGTAAGAGCTAACAACTTTTATACTGACGCTGAATGGACTAAATATTTTCACACGATAGCAGAGTTCATGATATATGTCTTAAATTAAATAATGTACAACGAAGTATCCGCTTTCAAGTCAGCGAGAAAGAAAATGTAGATGGTCACAAAATGTGTATTATTTTCTTTCAGATGGTCATCTTAACGTTCAAAGCAATGAGATACAATTTCTTATTGTGAATCAATATGTTTTAGTGAGTATCAACTTTCATGGCTTAAGGAAACATTATATTTATATTGGAATTTTAAAGTGTTCATCGGGAAAGTCGTCCTATTGTGTCCATGGAAAGATCATTGTTCGATTAAATTATTATCTGTAGTTTAAAGCGAACAGAAAATCAACGAAAATCGGTGCTCCGCAAAAGTAAAATTAACTTACAGCATAAAGCATTACTAAATGCATTAGAATAAATTTTGCACTAAATATGATGGAAACTTTATAAGAAGGCTTCTTGGAATATAATCATTTATCAAACTTTTTAAAAGGGCTTACAAAGTTAGTGGTTACTTAAAGATGACAGGCTGATCGTGATCGATTCAGAAGATAAAATAGTTGGAGTTACTACTTGATATCAAGATACATGTGCTTTGTTTCTAATTGATGAACGGAATCTTACGACGTAAACATGAAGTCAACTGACCTGAGCAAACCAGGTTTACTGGTAGATATTTTAAAATATATGCATGTGTAATCCTTAAAAATACAAAACACTTTAAGCAATGGAAACTGTCCTCAGTGAAAATTGTCTCATCACAGATCGTGTATAAAGAGAGACTGTTGCTACTAGTACCTTGATATCAAACAAAAACAGGCTTCCATTTCATTACGAGGTGCCTGTACCAAGTTACATATCGTCTTAGACATACTTGTTCCAAAAATAAATGCTTGTCTTCATTCATGAACACTATTACTTTGTTTACTTTAATGTTGCACAGCTCCTGACCCAACGACTTTAGTAAATTGATATCTGGATAGGTGTTTTCTGCAATTACATGAGCAATCGTTCCACATCTCGATTGTTTATTCCTTTGGGAACGTTCGTTTCTTCATTGTCCGTCTTAGATAAATAAATTTTGATCTTGCGCAACAAAACATTTTCGTATGTATACTAGATAATCTTTGGAAACTTTGCGTATCTTCTATTTATTAGTGATAAACAAAACACGTTACATTTGCTGAAGTCACTAGAGTATTACAAATATGATGGTGTCCTTCAAATAATTGCCATTTAATGAATTAGGTACTGTTATACTGAACAAGTTGTACATGAAAGGAAAAATATGCATTGGGTATCTAAACTCAAGTTGCATTGGTCAAGAGCAATCCATTGGTACTTGCCTTTTAATTTATTAAGGTCGCGATCATTGAACTCAAATTCTGTTACAAATCTACCGTCTTCAAACTGAGAAACTGAAAAAAGCAGAAACCAACAGTTTTAGTAAAATTCGACAAAAAATTTATTTTTTTAACACAAGGGAAAAAAATTAAAAATCAACTTTATTGTGAACTAAATCTGAAATAGTCCTAAAATTTATATCCCCAAGTTAAAAAGTCTAAAGTATTGTTAATGAATTCCACCCTGTTATATCCCAAGTCAAAAAGTATTATTAATGAATTTCAACCTCTATAAATGATTGGCAGGTAAAATTTATGACTCATTGATTAGGCGTACAAAAACCCTGACTGAACGTCTTTGTTCTCTACACACACACACACACATACACACACAAATAGTGGTTATATATATATATATATATATATATATATATATATATATATATATATATATATATATATATTCGTACTCTACAGAGATTGATATTATTGTTTGTATTAACATTTATAATACTTTGTAAAAAAATTATTTACTAGGTCGTTATGCAAGTGTATCTGCTCCGCACGAGCTCATATAACACATATTACACATCATATTGGTGTTGTTTATGTATGTATGTATGTATGTATGTATGTATGTATGTATGTATGTATGTATGTATGTATGTATGTATGTATGTATGTATGTATGTATGTATGTATGTATGTATGTATGTATGTATGTATGTATCTATGTATGTATGTATGTATGTATCTATGTATGTATGTATGTATGTATGTATGTATGTATGTATGTATGTATGTATGTATGTATGTATGTATGTATGTATGTATGTATGTATGTATGTATGTATGTATGTATGTATGTATGTATGTGTGTGTGTGTGTGTGTGTGTGTGTATGTATGTATGTATGTATGTATGTATGTATGTATGTATGTATGTATGTATGTATGTATGTATGTATGTATGTATGTATGTATGTATGTATGTATGTATGTATGTATGTATGTATGTATGTATCTATGTGTGCATATATGTATGTGTGTGGTTTGTGCACAATTATATTACAATTGCATGTTTGCGGTACGATAATAATTTCAGAACTACAAAATACAATTTTTAATTGATGTCATTTCTGCAGTTTACAGCTGGTCTTTTGGGCGTTATATACATATTTAATGTCCAGATGACTTTTTTATGCAATGAAACATTCATGCAGTTTTCTTTCGAACCCAGGTCCGCGAGTAAATGGAACCCATCGCCTTGCCTGCACGCACCAGTCCATATAGGGTCACAACTATTCCTTACGCTATAAATTTGTACAGATCGTCCATAAAAGCATCGTATCGTATAAGGCAGGCTCCGTGACAAGGTCTGATGCAATTACGCGGCTCCTATAGGTGGTCAGTAAAGCGATTCGTCATTCGTTCATCGCTGGTTTTGTTCGTTCTGCTGGACGAATGTATTAGTCTAGTTCCGCTCCGCTGAATGCACATTCAATAAATTACAGTAGTATGAAGTTCAAGGCCTTGAGTGTATTTTTTTGTTTTATAAGTGTCGAGTAGGGTACTAACCAAATTCTAAGGAAAAATAATATACTGCTGTTTGTGTGTGCCTGTGCAATGAAAGAGTTTAATATTTTTTTTCAAAAAAATCATAAATGATTGATCGATCTTATTTACTAGACTACTAACAAATAATGACTGGACAAATAAATCCATCATGTATGATAGTAGTTTCTGTTGCAGTAACTTGATTTCAGCTGTCTTCATTTATACGATGCTTACTAAGTTCATTCTTGTTTCAGATGATTTTCATCTCGAGATTTTTGTTTCGAAGTGTGTCAAGAACGGTTCCAAGTACTGTCGTTTTGTTTTCTTCAATCTCGATATCCTATACATGGGTATACTTTGTTAAGTGATGATATTGAAACTATAGTTACACCGCTCAGTATGAGAAATATAAGTACTAATTATTCAGTCTCTTTTCCCCCTTGATCTGAATATCAGAATAATGGTATAAAGCTGATGACACTTGATTTGCAATCTCCTGACATAAATTGAGTCAGACATCAGCTCTTCCAGTCATAGCGTCAAGATTTAATACCGGTTCTTAGTTAAATTTGCGGCAAAAACAGTTAATTTCAGTGAAGATGGATAGAGATTAGATTTATTACACTCAATTAGACTGCTTGAATTGTTCAGATACAATTTACGGTTATTCTGGGATTAGGGAAAGACGTAGAACCCGTCCCCACGGTGCATGTGAATTGTGAATGGTTATTATGACATCAGCAGCAGGAGAAACGATCCATTTTCCATTGAAAATACACAAAAATTGTCCCAGGGGACCAATTTCTTTCTACTTCGTTTCTGATGCCACCAGGACTGACCCTAGGATGATCAATTGCATTTCAAGAGCTAATCGACAGCCGCCGGGGATCACCTAGTAACATTGTCAATAACACAATGGCAATGCTAATTCAATCGCCATCTGAGTAAATGCTTTGTATAACATTTGAGGTGATTATGGAGCAATATTTTTCTGAATAATTGTACGTTAAATACGAATATGATTTCTCTTTGAGATATAAAATATGATTCATCCGTAGAATTCTAATCTCTCCATCAAGCAAAAGAATTAGTCTCCGACACATAGTTTTGGTTACTAAATGGCAATTACATGCGCATCTTCAAAGACGAAAACCGTACCATATAGCAGTTCTAACACAACGGGATTTTTTTCAGATCAGAAGTTGATATCATAATCAATTTTCGTTATTTTGAAAAAAATTTTAAAAAAAGAGGGGCGTTATATATATATATATATATATATATATATATATATATATATATATATATATATATATATATATATATATATATATATATATATATATATGTGTGTGTGTGTGTGTGTGTGTGTATGTGTGTATGTATGTATGTATGTATGTATGTATGCGTGCGTGCGTATGTATGTATGTATGTATGTATGTATGTATGTATGTATGTATGTATGTATGTATGTATGTATGTATGTATGTATGTATGTATGTATGTATGTATGTATGTATGTATGTATGTATGTATGTATGTATGTATGTGTCCAGTCAGATGCTACATTCATACTGCCTGACGTTAACATACAACACGTTTGGCTATTAATTCTCATTTTATAAAAAAAAAAGTCTTATTCTTATTTGCATGCTTATTCCTTTCTTTTCCGTATATCCGTCATTTTTTTAAAGAGGCATCCGTGACACAACAGGACAGTTAGAAACTGATATAAAATTTATAATTTTAATATGATTGACCCGTCATGGTAATTGATTCAGCTTATATGTGACAATTTTTTGTATTAAATATGCTTCAGTTTAATATATATTTATGTTGTTTTATTTGGTTATTTCTTTTATTACATAGAAACTTTACCATCACCAATACTTATTGACCGTATTGTATAAGTAATCTATTAATAATGTGTAACAGGCTTTGTGCTTTGTGGACTTGTACAATATATCCCCTCTTTAATCTCATTCCGTTTTGTCAGATAAATATACAGTCCCATTAGATGTTTGTCGTGATATTTGTGATATTGTTCTTCATTATCTTTTCTTTCTCAGAAAGTCACTTTGGCTCCGTGGTTAATACGTGATGACACGAGCGCGGGTTCCTTTTCGCAACATTGTTTACTGTGGTGTGTATTTGACCAATGCATTTTTCTCAACGTTGTCTACTGTGGTGTTTACTTGACCAATGCATTTATCTCACCATTGTCCACTGTGGTGTTTACTTCACCTAGAGATTTTACTCACCATTGTCTGCTGTGGTGTTTACTTGACCGAGACATTTTACTCACCATTTTCTACGGTGGTGTGTACTTGACCGAGACATTTTACTCGCCATTTTCTACGGTGGTGTGTACTTGACAAACGCATTTTACTCACCATTGTCTACTGGGGTGTGTACTTGACCGAAACATTTTACTCACCATTGTCTATTATTGTTTACTTGACCAATGCACTTTACTCACCATTGTCTATTTTGGTGTGTACTTGACCGAGACATTTTACTCACCATTTTCTTCGGTGGTGGTGTGTACTTGACCAAAGCATTTTACTCACCATTTTCTACGGTGGTATGTACTTGACAATTGCATTTTACTCACCATTGTCTGCTATACTTTGTATACTTGACAAACGCATTTTACTCACCATTGTCTACTGTGGTGTGTACTTGACAAACGCATTTTACTCACCATTGTCTACTGTAGTGTGTGCTTAACCGGTGCATTTTACTCGCCATTGTCTACTGTGGTGTGTCCTTGACCAATGCAGTTTACTCACTATTGTCTACTGTGGTGTTTACTTGACTGAGACATTTTACGCATTATTGTCTACTGTGATTTGTACTTGATCGAGACATTTTACTCTGCTTGTCTCAGGACGATATCAGCATGAAGTGCTGCAGACCGTTAAACATCAAACTAGTTTTATTTCTTTCGATATTACGCCATGTTTGCTATTACCTTGTCGGTTCTGATCAGTGTCCGGCCGCCTGATACATTATATAGTAATTTCTTATACTGTCCCTTACTTTTCCCCACATACGTCGATCCTACGATAATTTGCTGGTCATTCTGACATAGTAACCTGCGAGTGAATCATGGCTACTTCAATCCATGTATGTAATGATTTTTCTCGTTTGAAAAATCATGGAGTGGGACTGACTTTTAAAACTTTGTTTTTACAATCTTGATCGGCAAAGCATACAAGATAGGCTGTGTGCATGGTTATGGATGCCCATGTATTATGTTGTATTTTTTTTTGTTAATTAAAAGTTTCTATGGATAATTTATACAAAGGAATAGCATCAATCACAGCTTGGAAAAAGGCAAACAAATATACTCTTTCTTATTGTTTTGTTTACAAGCAATTGGCTATTAATAATTTACCTTGAAAGCGGACATCTTTTTATGGTGCGAGGACGTCTTATTATCTTATTGTGGTCCCTAATTACTGTTTGAAGCTCGCGTGCCGTTGAGACATTTACCGGTACTATAGTGTACTATAACCGTAAAGTATCTGGTTCAGCATATGTCAAGAATTTAGCAGGTAAAATTGAATTTTTGAATCGAATTTTGTTTCGGTGTGCGGAGTAGAGGTGTTTCGGTTTGCAAGGAAAATGGTATGTGTGTGTATGTGCGTCCGTGCCTGCGCGAGCATGCGTGTGTGTGTGTGTGTGTGTGTGTGTGTGTGTGTGTGTGTGTGTGTGTGTGTGTGTGTGTGTGTTACCTGTACCTTTCAAACGGATAAGTCTATTGCAACTATTGTGATTGCTTTTCTTTTATGGCTATCCTTAAATCAAATGCAAGCAAACACACATAACCTAAATAGGAATTTATCTTGAAGCATTTCAGCGTACAAAATAGCGAGGAACTTTTTCCTGCAGGTCATTCGTACACCATCAAAAATACTACCCAAAATGCATGTAATGTTGATGTTATGCACACAATGTGTTTTTATTAATTGCATCAAAGGTAATGAAAGTTATTATAGTAAATTTAATAGCACATGGACAAGGTTTGATATAGATATTACTACACGGGTGTTCCAATTATTGTAATAGCGCATGGACAAGGTGTGATATAGATACTATCACACATGTATTCCACAATAGGTTAAACATCACATGGCCAAAGTGTGATATAGACATTACCACACGGGTGTTCCACAGTAGATTTAACAACACATGTGGAAAGTGTCAGTGACGTCCTACTAATACTAACTTGTCGATGATGTGCATAGAATTATAGTGCAGGTTGAATGTATTTTACCAATTTACCGACAGAAAGCACATGGTTACCATTATTTGATTTTATTATTCCTGGTATTGGTATTATGTACATCTAGTCGTATTAGATGCATACTAGATGCATAATTATTGATGACAGAGAAGTTAGTGTTGAACCATGACATGTAAAAATTTTAATAGCTACGTACAAGAATAAGTAGCAAGAATTTAATATGAATAAATGTTACAACAATTATCTTTACAATACATATATTTTAAGTTTGTGGGCATTCAAGTTGAATCAAATACAATATATATTATTAGTGCATATGATGGAATGCATGCTCGTTGTTAACCATATAGGAAAAAATTTAAGTTATCAAACGACAATTCAAAAGTTATAACGGTGTTATCGCAGAAAGAAAGCGAACTATTTATGATTCTAATTCCAAAGCTTGGGTCACAGTTGGAAACGGATATTAAGTTGATTCGTTGACTTAACGGGAATCGTAGAGAAACGGTAATGAACAGAATTAAATATTAAAGAGCCATTCATTCCGTGTGTTAGATCACTGCGGGATTCATTTAGATTGGAAATAACTGTAAGGAACGAACCATTCGATCAGTTTCTGGGGATCTTTTGTTTGTCACAAAACCTGATTATTCTGTCAATTTTTCTGTATTCATTCTTCCCTTTGTACTGTCGCAAATATTTAGCTTGTTGAGAAAACAAAAGCATTGTACATGAACAGAACGTGAAAATTTATATATATATAAAAATAAAATCATCCGAATTTTAAATACTTTACAAAGAAATCTGCCCATAAAAAAAACACAACGTCTTCACGTCAGATCGATATAAAACATTTTAACGGGGTACATTCCCAGTCTTATGCACCTGTCTTTCCTGTTTGTAGATTTTCCCAGCGGAAATTAAATTCGTTTTCAAGTACATTTGAATAACACATTCCAATAATTAAATAAATTAAACATTCTCAACAAATTCATTATTTTATAAACTAATGTACAATCAGTACAATTTTAAAATATACCTCTATTAGTTAGACATATTAATTCATCATTTGGTCAGTCTGTACTTTTTTCATTGTTTTTTTTTATATTCCTCTTTTTGTTGTAGTTAGTTTTAAATTATAAATATCAATGATTCCGCATCATTGGTATTTATAATTTAAAACAAACAACATGCTGAGTACTATTATGATGTGGAATTGAATATGAATCTTTGTTCCAGAAGAGAGTTGTTAAATAGATGTTTATGTTGGAGAGAGAGAGAGAGAGAGAGAGAGAGAGAGAGAGAGAGAGAGAGAGAGAGAGAGAGAGAGAGAGAGAGAGAGAGAGAGAGAGAGAGAGAGAGAGAGAGAGAGAGAGAGAGAGAGAGAGAGAGAGAGAGAGAGAGAGAATTCTTCGACATGATTACCATGGATAGTAAAAGGGGATATTTCGGAAGGTTGATCTAAGACGATGAAATTGTGTGAGGCAATCGGTTGGGCAAAACGGGTGGGGTGGAGTGGACGTAGTTCATATGATATGAAATCCAGTCGTTTCTTGTCAATGACATTTCAAAAGATACAGGTTCATAATAATTCTTCTTTGTATAAAAAAACCCATGTCTATCTTATGTAAATGAAAATAATTTAATTACATATGCCTTTGAAAATCTCGCTTGCTCGAGTTGAACATTTTCAAGTTTCTAGAGACAGAAACGCTTTATGACAACCATTATACAGGTCCAATAAAAAAATTAGACGAATATGCGACAAAAAATAATGTTTATATATATATATATATATATATATATATATATATATATATATATATATATATATATATATATATATATATATATATACATTAACAATACCATAGCTTTTAAAGTGTTGGTATAAAGCAACTTGATATACCAATACTATTGGTACTATTGGTATATCAAGTTGTGATACGCCCAAGGCGCAACAATATGCTTACATAAATATTCTTGGAACTGTGTGCTGTTGTGTCTATTTATATAGATCGATGATCAATTTCCACTCATTAATCATTTATGACGTATAAAAATAACAATACAAAGTAATAATAATCCCTGTTTGTTTTCTAAATGAATTTAATATGGTACAAAAAATTTTAAACCCAATCCTTTCTTTTTTCCGTACTGTCTCCCTTCTCATGACCAAGGAAAAAAAATATGCAGAAATATGAAGTGTGAGAGAAATAAAAAATTGGGCTGGATTAAAAAAAAAACATTGAAAATAAAACTGCACCAAGTAACCTACAATATTGTTCTTCATAACGGTATGTTTACAACTCTCTTGGGACCTGTCTAGAGTGTTTATGCTATCAATGATACAAAATTGCAATTGCCAGTCGACACAGAAAGATAAATGTTCTGGTTACAGGGCACACATATGTAATGTATGTAAGGTTTTATTGATGCTGTTGATTCTTAAACCTTTTATAAGGTTCTAAAAATCGATTTTAGTAATTAAATATGAAAATATCAAAAGGCACACCTCTCTCTCTCTCTCTCTCTCTCTCTCTCTCTCTCTCTCTCTCTCTCTCTCTCTCTCTCTCTCTCTCTCTCTCTCTCTCTCTCTCTCTCTCTCTCTCTCTCTCTCTCTCTCTCTCTCTCCATCATATTAAAGTAAAGGCGAAATTCTATTTTTTAAAAAGACACGAATAGAAGATTTTCGCTTGTGTAATACCACAGCGTTCCTGGACATATAAAGAATGATGGTAAATGTTAAGACAAATAAAGTAGGATGGTAAATGTTAAATCAAACCGACGAGAGAGAGAGAGAGAGAGAGAGAGAGAGAGAGAGAGAGAGAGAGAGAGAGAGAGAGAGAGAGAGAGAGAGAGAGAGAGAGAGAGAGGAAGGGGAGAATATAAACTCAAAATGGAAAACAATCGACTTATCAATATGAAAAAGTGATTGTGAATAGGTACAAAAAGACAGGGCTGCATTTTGTAGCGGACACACTCGGCAGGGATGTGAGTTCATTCACCAAGTCAATAAAGTGTTGATTCTCGTCAATATAACTCCGTTCAGATCGCAAATATATGTATTTGGTATTTGTATGTGATATAAATAAAATATATGTATAATATGTATGCTATATCAATGATATACCACTCTTGTATAAATTTTTCATTAAAAGAAAACGAGGCATGCCAAGTTTCCTTTTAATAAAAATGTATACATCTCGTGGTATATCATTGATACAGCGTACATACTATACATACATTCTATATACATATATATAACATAGTATTAAAAGGAAACGATGCATGCCAAGCATTCTCCTGTAGCACTTTTCCATTTTGCTTGGTGTATGAGTAACTCTCTCATACATACATACATACATACATACATACATACATACATACATACATACATACATACATACATACATATATACATACATACATACATACATACATACATACATACATACATACATACATACATACATACATACATACATACATACATACATACATACATACATACATACATACATACATACATACATACATACATACATACATACATACATACATACATACATACATATGTTAGTAAGACATTAATTCATCATTTGGTCAGTTTGTATACTTTTCCTTGCATTGTTTTTTATATTCTTTTTTGTTGTCGTTTGTTTTAAACTATAAATATCAATGATCCCGCATAGAAAATGCTAAGTACTATTATGATGGGAGAGAGAGAGAGAGAGAGAGAGAGAGAGAGAGAGAGAGAGAGAGAGAGAGAGAGAGAGAGAGTGTGTGTGTGTGTGTGTGTGTGTGATAAAATTATCAAAATATTCTGATATTGCATTTATTGCATCTATCTTAATCCATTCCTGACAGACGTGATCCCTTGTCCATCCTTTCCGGAAAAATTCCAGCGGTGACTAATGATTAAAATCCTTGTCTTTACTTGTAGCTGAAATATTTGATAGGGTTGTTAATTAATCAATGATCTACCTGCGTAACTCAAAGCAATTTGTGGGTGTAAGTGGCCCATCATACTGTCGCTTGGTTAACGCAGGGTATATCAACACAGCCTGCTCATTATGCCGTCAAGAATATGTCAATAAACCATACTTCAGTGGGCTTTGGCCATCGTCGGACTTGAAGGACCATTAATGCCAATCTACTTCCTGGTCTCGAAAAGGGTCTGGAAAGAAATTTGCACTTCTCATTACATTAACTAATCTGACTTCATCAAGGAGGAAGATCTGATCGGTTCTAAAAGCAACTGGATTGAGACCCTTCATTGTACAGAAGTATATACGAATTAGGAGTATAATAGCGTCAATCATTTCAATTATACCAATAGATGTCATATTGATATAATTCACGCACTGCCTTGTCCTAACTATGGCTTAGCAGAGCAATCCAGGCATAGCCACCATGTACCGGGCTGTATTGATGGGGTGAATATTTTCATACTATCTAAAGTGTTTTGATTCCTATGATTAAGCTTCTTTTCTTGTTTGTTTGGTTGTTTTTTGTTTTATTATTATTATTATTATTATTATTATTATTATTATTATTATTATTATTATTATTATTATTATTATTATTATTATTATTATTATTATTATTATTATTAATAGTAGTAGTAGTAGTATCTGCTATAAGGAAAGATTGTGTAAAATGTTTAATGTTAACATTAAAAATTAATTCCATTTTATTATTGTTTTTCCACTATATGGAGAAATACGAAGAAAATACTTACCCACCTTTGTATATAAACATCCAACTTTATAAAAGCTTAGGTCCTTTAGATAGATAGATAGATAGATAGATAGATAGATAGATAGATAGATAGATAGATAGATAGATAGATAGATAGATAGATAGATAGATAGATAGATAGATAGATAGATAGATAGATAGATAGATAGATAGATAGATAGATAGATAGATAGATAGATAGATAGATAGATAGATAGATAGATAGATAGATAGATAGATAGATAGATAGATAGATAGATAGATAGATAGATAGATAGATAGATAGATAGATAGATAGATAGATAGATAGATAGATAGATAGATAGATAGATAGATAGATAGATAGATAGATAGATAGATAGATAGATAGATAGATAGATAGATAGATAGATAGATAGATAGATCTGGCTCGGTCAATGTGGGTATGTATGAAAGCTTGGTAGCTTGTCGGTAGCTTACCATTATGTCAATAATTCTTACACTTGTGGGGGTTGGTGCGAATTATTCCTCCACAGTAACACTGGCCGCCACGAATAACCTAACTCACTCTGAGAAATGGCGTTAACCCACATCTAATAAATAAGCCATGACCACATTTACCAACACTCATATCATCAACCACATGACTTTGGGCATTAGTCAGAAGGGTAAAAGAGTACATGATGCGCGTGCATTCCTGTATTTGTAGCATGTATTATTTTATAAGGGAATAAAAAGTTGAAACATTTTTTAAAACAAAATGGATTAAACTAAAATTTCGTGTAATGAAATAAACACCTTATTATCTGTATGGACGTATCAATTTATCTGAATGCAGAAATTTTGGGTCATGAATGAAAAGAAGACATTTGGCTAATTCGACATTTTCTCCCATAAACTTATTTCCATTTGACACAACCCGTAAATTGTCTGTACCACAGAGGTTTGTTCCAAATAAAATTGGGAGCCTAACCTGAAATAATATGACACAAGGAAAGACCCGAGTCCGTACCCCTCGATAGTTCCAAACCTGCTAGTTTATCCTGATTGCGCCTGCTAATTTCCAACATAAGCCAGTCGTAATTAAGAATAGTTCAATTTTCAAAACAGCTCGACACACTTCGTTCAGTTTGTGACATATTGGAGAAAATGCAATAATTGTTCGCCGATTTTGACGTTCGGACAAGGACCTGACCGGCAGTGTAGTTTGCATTCGGGTAATCTTTGATTTCACCATTGACCGAAAGGTAAGATCCGAACAACCTAGAGTCCGCAGTAAATATCGTTAAAGTACAGTGTGATGCTTTTTAATTCCCGTGGCAAAAACAAATAGTGATTGTGTTAAATTGATGGTGATTGATGGTTACATTGTTCTATAGTGCATTGGTAACTCCTGAAACATACTTATTGTTTGAAAATTCATGTCAGTACAATCACTTAATCACTTAAATAATATCACTTATAATCACTTAAACAGTTATAAATTACTCAAATCTCCATCCGAGTGTAGGTGTAGGAAAGTTGGTTTGTTACAACAGAAAGACGTCAAAGAATGCGATATTATTACAAGTAAAAATGATCGAAAATTCTATTTTGGATTGTATTTGATAATGCAAATAACCGATTTTGAGCTTTTTAACCGCACGGATTGAAACTCAAACAGACGACATACAGATCAAAACCTGGATGTTGCGAAAACTGAGACTAACGTGAGAGCACTGTCGATGTTTACTATTCTTCAGCCAAATGCCAGTATTACAGTCTGATTTTTATTATAACCCATGCTGACTGTTGTCCCGTCATATAAGAGTTATAGTCTGTTTGATTTCTATTATAATCCAGGATTAATGTTTTCCAGCCAAATATGTTACTCTTGCTCTTCAAATTTTCACTTTGCTCCAATCCACCAACTTGAGTAAAGTTATTATATACACCAAAAGATGGTCGATCCGTATATCCATGAAACTACAACAGATTTAATGCCTTGTCATATAAATTGCCATAGTAACAACTGCCTCCCATGGCTCTCATCATTAAGACGACTGGTCGACGAGGTGTCAGCATCATGTGACTGGGTGGCACATAATGCTGTATATCTGCGGCATGTTGCCCGAGTGCTAGACATCGCTCTAAACTGTCACACTGCAGACATCGTAGCGATATGACTGAAAAATTGTTAAAGCTACGTAAAAAATCAAAATCATATACACACAAACACACACAAACACGCACACACACATTATCAGTAAGTGGTTCGTATCATGTACTATTAAAAAAGGATATCAATGTCCGATATCGAATGTGTCATGTGTCATTGCGTTTCAAATGGAACGTTGCATATATATATATATATATATATATATATATATATATATATATATATATATATATATATTTGTTTATCTATATATATATATATATATATATATATATATATATATATATATATATATATATATTTATATATATACATACATATATATATATATATATATATATATATATATATATATATATATATATATATATATATATATATATATAGCACATTAATGTAATTATAGACCTGCCACCATAACAACAACTATTTCCAAACCTTTGGAAAAAATTTCAATTACAGACTAGTTTCTAATAAATGTTAAATCTTCTCTCTTTTGGCCACACGAAGCGGTTAAAATATATGAAGGTTTTGCAGTTTAAAATAATTTTACTCATGACACAAAAAAATGTATACATAGGTTTTGAGCCGACTTCTTATGAATTACTACAAGTCACAAATAAATTTGACTCTGGTAATGTAGATATCTTTTTATGTTTGTGTCACACCTTAAAATTACATTTATATGATGAAGATGCGATGGGGCCAGCTAGATTTGAGTGCAATCGACTTGTCATGCTACCACATGATTGTAAAGATTGATTATTTATGTCTGGATTACATTATTTAGATAAACTTTGTTATCTGTTTGTTTCTTAAAAATGTAATCACTTTTATTTTTACTTTTATATTTCTTAAAATGTACTGTGGCCTCTTATGTTCGTAGTGATTTGTTGTAATAATGTTTTTCGAGTGGCAATCGGGTTAAATTAGATACAGCATTTTATTTAAATGTTTTGCAAATAACTTTATTTTTAAAAAATTATACCCGATGCCACAAATTACAAGGTAGCGGTTTGCACCTTTGCTTCAGCCCGAGTTTGGCTTTCGTCAAGAAAACAGCTCCGTAAAATCAAAATTAATATTTTAGTCACCTCGATAGGTTAAGTGGACTTAACAATTGTTGATTTTGAAGGAACAAAATCAGAACTTAATTTGGGTTTTTGCCAGTTAAAACCATGCTTAGTCTGTGCGTTTCTGGTGCATTTAAAGATCGTTATATTGATCCGATTTGCAGTGATTGACAGGTAAAATTTAACAAGTACTGTCAGCATTAGATGGTTATAAAAAGAGACTAATTTGCAAAACAAATAAATCAATGTCGGGAGTTTGACGAAAATGTAAGTTTTCCTTTCTTATGTCTCTTGTTTAACACATTTAGATAACAAAGTTCTACCTACTCTAACAATTCTTATTCACCCCTACCCACTAAATTCATTAACGCATATTTAAAAAGTAATATATCTATGAATTCGTCCATTATAGCAAGTTGGAAAAATATGCAGTATAACTTCTGTATATAAGATTTGTTTTAATTCTTAAGAATTTATACGTGTGTTTCTCTTAAATCGGTTGCATTATTATTTAATACCTCATATATTTCTATTTTCATATTTATTTATTCTAGAGAGAGAGAGAGAGAGAGAGAGAGAGAGAGAGAGAGAGAGAGAGAGAGAGAGAGAGAGAGAGAGTAGTCTAACAAACGAATAGTTATCTTATATTTAGATTTATTCGTGCCAAACCTACCGAATCTAAGATGACCTAAATTTAAGAAATATTTTTCAAGTTGACCACTCTGGTTTTCACATCATGATCTTTCTTCTGATTTCAGCAATCATTCAAGAGTGAAATTCAGTATTAAAAAAAATTGACAATGTAAAACCTTTTTGCACGCAAGGCAATAATATGACTTGTGGTTAAAAAATAAATCCATAAAATAAGCATATCCTGATAGAAAATTATTTTGTTTGCAATGTGAATAATTTTAATTGCAATGGTAATATTTTCTTCGTGTTGGAAATATATCCACCGACAGAAAAGTGTTTGGTTCATCAAGGAAATCGTAATATTTGGTATATAAAATGTATTTGTTAGTGACACTAATATTTGTTTGTGAATAAATATTTAAGCAGGGATACATTCTTAAATCTGTATATTAAATCATTTTGTTCTGAAAAAGATTTTCTTTATTCATGGCAATTTTTGTGCAAATGAAATTATTTTCACCAAGTGTATAATGTTTAATGACGTACGTAAAATTATTTACACCGACAATGAAATGATTTTCAGCATTTATTGGTATGATTTATTATGCAAAATACACATTTCGCTGAAATTGTATTAGCGCTAGTCGATAGCGAATATCAAAATAACAAATTTCTGAATACAATGAAGTGCTGCTTTTCATCTTCCTAATTGGTCACATACATTTTTTTCTTGTTTTGGCCACAATTATGAATTGAACGAACAAAATTAATGGATTCCAGGGTTTTGTCATACACAAGTTCAGTGTTAAAACAATGAGTCGTGACTATCAGTGGTATTGGTCGTAAAGATCGATGTAATAATGCTGTTAGTGGATATTTAATGGTCAATTAACGGGGATTTAGATTAAATACTCCGAAGAGCTGAATCCTGGAAGCAAATTGCTGTTTATGCTTACAGACATTGGCACACCTTATGCCACAACGAACAATACTCCTGTCGGTTGATCAATGCTAATTTCCAAGATGCCCGTATCTACTGATTGCAGACCTTATGGACAAAACGACAAGTTTATAAAAGTTGCAAACTATTTGTCAAGATCCGGAGATGTTTCTATAATCATACGAAAGCTTAATAAAATCTGCAGGGAAGTTCTGTACATATCATGATTAGAAATTAGAAAACGAGGTTAAAAAGAAACTTGTAACATTCCTTCCATGGTGATAAGGAAAAAGTTGAGTCACAATCAAAGAATTGCTCAAAGTCTTTAACCAAAACAATAACAAGCTATTAACGTTGATGCCAAAAACACGTCGAGTAGTATGATATGTCTCCCTTCCCACTAATGTGGATAATAATAATAATAATAATAATAATAATAATAATAATAATAATAATAATAATAATAATAATAATAATAATAATAATAATAATAATAATAATAATAATAAGTTAATATTATTATCAAATTTACTGATTTTGTACAACTAAATTATTACGCTATTCAAGAGGAAAGCTACTATGCATTGCAGTCAAATATCATGCACAAAATAAACGGTGTGTATGGCACTCGAAACAGTGTCATAGAGGGGGAATTTTGTATTTAATACGTCGAATGAAATCTGACGAATCAATTATTAATTTTTGTTTATTGACATATTTTTGGTTTTGTAACATAATTTCTGTTTCAATAGAGATGTAAAAAGTAAAACCTAATTTCCTATTGTTACGACTCAATAGTCTTAAACTAATTCATACAAAAGAACAAAAACCTACAAGTTTTGTAAAATTCAACAAATTTATTTAATTCCCACGAACACGAAGCGAAACTTTAAAAAATAATACAGAATTGTGAATTATATCCCAAATAGTCCTAAAAGTTTTATCACACGTCGAAATGTATGAAGTTCCAATTTAATTCCACTGAGATTCCAAATAAATTCCGATTTTGAATGTATCGGTGAGCCTAAGGTCTCGAATGTATAGAAGTGTTAAGTCTTTTGTTGTAACACAATAATATAATCCAACGTTATCTTATCTGAATTCACTATAATTCCAACTTAATATTCCAGTTCAAGAATACTACTGAGCACTGTATAATTCCAAAGAATGATAATTTGAATAAACACACCCAATGTAAAACTGAAGACAACGACAAGACTGATTCTGCTTCAGATGTTGAGGCAAGAAGTAGTAGTTAACATCATTACATCAATAGCCAAGGCACAATAATTCAACCAGGATATAGGATTTCTAGTCTGTTAACATTAAAAGTGGTCAACAAGTTTAGGAATTTCCAAGCGGAAAACTGATGCCTTAGAGATGAGATTCAAATCAATATGTTTACCTTCACTGATAATGATCTGAATGTTTATTCCACTGAGATAAAGATCTATTTGATATGTATTACATTGTTTACAATATAAATGTCGCTGGTGAGGTACACTATTAACTTGATCTTGGATGAGGTCAATTACAAACTACAGATGTATATAATCATTAAAAATCCCCTTTTATATATATATATATATATATATATATATATATATATATATATATATATATATACATGCATATATATATATACATATACACACACACATATATATATATATATATATATATATATATATATATATATATATATATATATATATATATATATATATATATATAGTCACTATGCATTAATCAAAACTATAATCGACCATCATTATCCCTATAGCTCATAATGTCAATATTATATTTTTTCTATCTTCATATAATTTATCTTTTTAAACAGTTGTCTAATTTTATCTACCAAATGAAGATTTTCCAACTACCTACCCATTAATAAAATCCATATATCTTTTCATCCAGTTATTCATATGATTTAAAGCTTCTCGTTGATTCAGACAGTGGCTGCATCAAACTTGACAAAAACTTCAAAATCGAATAGAGGTTTAATTTTTGTTTGGTTTACGTGAGAATAAATTTTAGTCTAGGTAGTGTTTGAAAATTTACACAGTATGGCGCTGAAACATGTAGCCATTTTATGCGTTGTAGGGATATTGTTCTAACCCGACGGCTACACAAAATCCTATGTGTTGAGAAGAAAGACGATAGAGTATCAGTTTAACGAAAACGAAAACAAAGAAACCTAGAAAAAGAATGATCTAGATACATTTTCAGAGGGCTGAAATAAATAATGAAAACTCTTCGTATCCGATTATATAAGCTAGTGTAATTTTCAGTACTGGTGAGTTTTGTTTTTGTTTGTTTTTCTTCGTTTTCTTATAAACATTATGTATTTTGGGATAACAGACCGAATCTATCCAGTGTGTAAATGACGAACCATTTGCATTATCTTATCACATACTCTCTATTTTTTGTGCCAATAGTTCCATATAGGACTTAATGTGGGCAATGCAGTTTCAAGTATCTTACACGTTTGTGTGGATTTCAAGTTAAACATGTGAAATGTATTGTATTTCTATTATTTACATACATAAGACGATTGTCCCTTTCAATCAAGGGAGTCAAGAGGGCTGGTGATGTAACACGTGTGATAATTTTAAAATGAAGAGGTACTTTTACTCTGGTACACAGGGACTGCTGTAATTTTTATGACAGGATATACTGTACACATATCAGCATGAATTCATCTGCATCCGTTCATTGTAAAAATGCAGAGAGATGTTTAGATATCGGTATTCAAAAATATAATTTATCTGCACTAGGTCCATATATTATATTAAGACGTTGTAATAATTAATGGTGGATGATTTGAAACCAAAACAAAATCATATCAAATTGACCTGCCGGGAATATATCAATTTCTATCGATATTTACTTAACTAACATTTTTTTAAAATTAAAAATCAAGTTTTTAATTTTTAAGAGCGTTTAAACAAAGCCATGATAAGTAAACAATTGCAAAATTAAGATAACTTTAATGCAAAATTAAGTGTATATGTTGTTAATTGATGGCTGCTAATAAACTTTTGTGTCATGCATTCTCTCTCTCTCTCTCTCTCTCTCTCTCTCTCTCTCTCTCTCTCTCTCTCTCTCTCTCTCTCTCTCTCTCTCTCTCTCTCTCTCTCTCTCTCTCTCTCAGCATACCATGTCTTTAAAAAAAGGAACTTCATTATAAATATCTTTCAAAATTATTTTATTATACATTTATATAATGTAATATTTAACATACTAAAATTTATCACGCAAAGGATTTTATGTGTGACTTAAGACGCAAAACTTTAGCTATTTTTGACAATATAGAAAATCCGTGGATTAAATTTTATTAATTTATTTATCTATTTCATGAATAGCAATTCTCATGAAGATCACAACTAGATTAAATATATCAATCGACATTTATTTGGTCTGGTTTCTATGTAAATATCCTGTTAGAAGAAACCATCTATTACAGGAATGTACTTATATTTTTAAAGACTATATATATATATATATATATATATATATATATATATATATATATATATATATATATATATATATATATATATATATATATATATATATATATATATATATATATATATATATATATATCCTTTTCCTAGCTATCAGTCTATATGTTTTCTATATGTTTTTTCTTAAGAATAAGAGTTTCCATTGTGTTCATAACTTTGACAAAAAACTTTACCGTGATACTCAGGTTGTCCGTTTTAGAAAAAGAATATAGCAAAAACTTTAATCGTAATTAAGCTTTACAGTTTCTCGTCCATCATTGAATAAGAAATACAAATGCGAAACACACGAAGCGTGGAACATCTAAAGCCAAGCAATAAAATTATACATGGAGTATGCGCACTCGTAATCTGGTACTATGTTATTATGTAAAATGTATGAAGCATTTTCATGAGACATTATGGACATATTATGTAATTTTAAATTTTTACAGGAATGGGAGTAAATTCGTGCAATGAGTCTGTAGTACAGTCTATTTCACGCATATATGAACTGCAACAGGTTCTTTATCAAGTCGAATGCGTCATAGATCCTTTTTTAATAAGTGGAATGCTTCATGGAGCCCTTTTGGTAAGTCGAATGCTTTATATACATATTGTCCCAGTTTGATACAATATATCTTTCTTTAATTTTCATGACAGCTATAAATCTGAAAATACCAGGTCCTGTATAATAATAGTAAGATACAGATTTCCTTCGGAGATGGGTGGTACACAGACAAATTAATAAAATGTATGCTCATCCCCTAAGTCATTGCTGTTTAAATGTTACAAGAGTGATGCTCTCCTTTGAATCTATTTAAGGTATATCAATCTGTTTATAGTCGTAGTTAATAGGATGGTAACCTCAAATCAGCAAACGTAATTATAAGTCAAAAAGGCAAAATGTTAAAATAGTCAATTTCAATTCATTGAGTAAAACATTTTTATATAATTTAGCGAAATTTACTATTTATAATTTGATTGAAACAGTTTAGTATCAAATGTAGTTAGCCAAGTGGCAGATAAAGATTTTTAAATAATGTAAATATTTCGAAATTTAGCTTATTTGTGTGGAAGCTTTTGCAACATTGCTGTAAGATTATAAATTTGAAATGAATCAAGCTTCTATATTAAGTTTGTACTTAAAGGCTCCGGATGGCTGTAGTGGTCTAATACGCTCACGTATACAGATGACTCACACATCTCATCTCTGTCCCCTGAGTTTAAGTCTCGTCTTAACCATTGCGGGTATGCAAATAAGCTTGCCAGTAGTTTCCCTGTTGTTCTTGCTGTGGTCTTCGCGGGTTCTCCTTCTACCAAAAGGGCAGGTCGCCTGGTATAGCCTATCATGTACTTGGCATTTTTGTGTGGAAGCCATTGCAACGTTGCTGTAAGATTATAAATTTGGAGTGAATCAAACTTCAGATCTTCATCTATGATGTGTTTTCTTTTCCAGCAATGTGCCATGTGTTCCGTCATTCAAATATCATAACTGTTTAGCTATTGCAACGAGCTGCGAATTGTCTGTGAGTATATTGCCCATTTTTATTATGACCTAAGTTATCAACGAAGCATTTTAAAAGCTCACCACGTGCTTAATTACGCGTTTTCTTAAAGTACTGAAGAGACATTTCCAAAGCGTTTTCATTGACAAAATAGACGTATTCATTTCGATTTGTTCCTCAGGAAAAATTGCGTAGTTCTCTTTTTTGTCTTTTCTTTTTTTATTTGTCAAAGTTATGAACACAATGGAAACTCTTATTCTTAAGAAATAACATATAGAAAACATATAGACTGATAGCTAGGAAAAGGCCTCCAGAACGTGTGGTGCACTTCAGACACCAAAACCCTTTAATATTTATCTCTAATATTAGTGCCATGTTACAGTTAGATTTCGCTTTTATTTTCATAGGGCAATAAAAAGAATAAAAGTCGAGTTAATATGTCTCGTAATACATAAACTAAATGGCACTGTTAGGAAAGGAGACTTTGGAATCACTGTCAAGGATAGGAATGGGTCTTCAATGAATAATGTGTATTTCTGCTAAGAGCAACATTACAGAACAGACAGACAGACAGAGTCAATATTTTCTATAGATTCATAGGTTCCACAAACACGAATTAATATTTCGTACAGACTTATTCCAAATCAACAAAAATTAGTACATGTTGAGGGTCAATCACATAAAATTGTGCTATGGATGAACCACAAGGTTTGATTAGCACTTATTCCTTTTTTATATATCCTTGTCATGTAGACTTTACTTAATTGTGACTTATCAGTAAAGTTTTTCCATTTAATAGAAGTTTGATATGTCATGAGTGCACAAGAAAGATACATTATTGATCAATTTATACTGTCACAAATTGATTGAAGTACAACATATCCTTTACAACTAGTCGGACTTTCAGACTAAAATATTTATTTTGGTTTGCTTGCAATTAAAAACGACCGTCGATTTCTATTCAAATTTGTACAAAGCACACGTTCTCTTGAACAAATAGACATGTAATATAGTTAGTATTGGTGAAACGCTGTTTGTAACAAGCTAATAAAAACTGCAGTGCGTGAGAAATCTGTTAAACACAATACTGAGCGCGCGCCGAGCTCGACCAATCAGTGCGGAGCAGGACCCTCCTCCATTCATTTTACTATAAATGGAAGTGAATATTTTCTAAATTCAGAAATCGAAGCTTGTTAGACCAGTTATCAAGTTCAGATGGATAGTTTACCTTCTTCATCTCCTCTCGACTTAGCTGAATCTCTCGTGTCCAGCCCAGGGGCAGGTGAGGCCAGTTTTTATTCATTAGACTAGAAAAGTCTCTGGTGTGGGATTTTTATTTCTCATAATTAATTTTATGTGAAAATAGTACAAATTGCCTTGTTAACTTCGTTGTTTTGGTTGGTTGGACTATTATTTGATTTATTTATGTGTTAATCAAATTTCGTTGATAGTCTATTTCCTCGGTAGGTCGTAATTGGACTGCAAATAAATGATTTACTTCATGGCAGACAGCTCTGGTAAGTATTAAATTTCTTTCTATTAATAAAAGAAAGATTATGAAAATGAAAGCATTTTCTTTATTTAGTTGAAATTAAGACAGTAAATTATTCTGTATTACATTTTAGTATAATTATTCGTTCCTCAATAAGGCGTATAACACATGTATTATGTATAACAAAAGTATTATGTATAACACAGGTATTATGTATAACACAGGTATTATGTATAACACATATATTAAATTACTGGGAATGTATGTGCATTGTCATTAAAGTACTCTGCGTTTTTTGTTTTGTTTTGTTTTCATTGTTTTTTGCATATTGTCAAGTATTATCAAGTATTAATTCTTTAATGTTCTAAAGATTTCCATGATTTTAAAAATAAATTTTTACATTCAATAACTATATAATACATGTATGGATTGCATAAAGTTTTCAAACACAAGGGTTTTATATTTATAATCTAGATGTATATCAAACAAACCTGAAGAAAGAATATGCAACAAAACTTATAATAATGTTTTGGCTAAATTGCATTTATACTTGTATTTTAAGATTCAACCAGATGTACTCTGCAAACTTTAATCCATAAATTTGACCATGGTGTTTTCACGTATAACAAATATTTCGTCTCCTGTTAATCTATGCTAGAAATAGTAAATAAAAACCTTATTTATGTATGTTTGTTTTTGCTGAATTGATCATTGCGAGTAATGTTAAAGCTTAATTTTCATCTAATTTGATCAATTTCCTGAATTTAATTTAAATTTTAGCATTTATTCGTGCCGTTTAACTATTTTATTAGGAGCATTCTGCAAAAACTAACGCTATTGAAGAAAACATAAGTGCAATAAATGATCGTTTTATTATGATGTCCTGCTTTGAACAGTGAATATAGCTTACGCTTATGATTCACTCTTCTTCATTTTTCATATGAACGTCATAAGTACTAAATGGCATGATATTTTAACGCCACATGTGTATCGTTGTGCCATAATTTTATCACACACAAACACACACACACACACACACACACACACATATATATATATATATATATATATATATATATATATATATATAGTTTATGTTTCAATAACCACACATATTATTGTTCGACACATATGACAATGTTTGTGAATCAGATTGAGGCTTGTCTACATAATTGTATAATTAATTATAAATTAAAGTTACACCTAATTTTGAAAGTTAATGTGTATCATAGCTATTATATCGAGCTTGCAATTAAATCACATCATACATTTATTATCCAATAGCATTATGGTCTGTACCTCTCAAGGTATTTCTATTTACGGTTTTGAAGAATAATTTCTTCCAAACATTCTGATACAATTAATCGTCAATGTATTTTCGATACTTTTGTTCATAAGAATCTTTTCACGAGGTAACGGTAATCTTTCGGGTTATAAAAAACACTTTCGTGGTGTGTGTCGTGTTATGATAAATTTTTTCTCCTCGATAAGATAAGATATGAACGAAACACGATCTGAAAAGAAAATAATACGGTTTAAAGAGAAGGTACAGTTTAATGTCCTTGTAATAAGTTATGCTATTTTTATTGCCGGTCAATTTTTCATTGTTTGTTCTAACTTTGGTAAATATGTCATAAGTATATATTTTCAAAAAATATATTGACAGAAGCAGAGTTTATACGTTATTTCTTTTCCACCAATGTGTACCTTCACTATTTATTACTGTGTATAAGGAACATTTTCTCAGCAAGGTTAGAAAAGGAATCGAATAACTGCAATACAAATTGTACATAACGGTTTTTGTATAGTACATGAAAAGGAACATGAAAATAAGAAACTTAACCAAATAATCATGCAAATTTCAAAGATAGTAATTATCGCATAACTTCTATACAAAATTAATCATTACGAGAAAGACAACGTTATTTCATTGATCTATCCGTCCATCAATCCGTCCATCCTTTATCTGACCATCATTCCATCCATCAATCCAAATCTATCCATCCACTCTTCCATCCATCCGTCTCTATATATCTGTATGTGCTTTCTTGTTTCTTCTTTTAACAGTTTGTCATTCCCCAGATATGACAAGAGTATGTTGATAACAATTGCATCGCAATTATTACGAAAATTTAATCGTGTGTAATAGAATATCTTGTAGCGCAAGTGTTAATTACTAAACTGTAATCGTATGTAATATAGTATCTTGTATCATAAGCGTTTGTTACTAAATTAAATCGTATGTAATAGAATATCTGATATCGCAAGTGTTGGTTACTAAATTTAAACATGTACAATATCTTGTATCGCGAGTGTTAGTTATTAAATTTAATCGTATGTAATATATCTTGTATCGCAAATGTTGATTTCTATGAACCGTACCTAATACAATATATTGTATCGCAATTGTCAGATACTAAATTTAATAGTATGTAATAGAATACTTTGTACCGCAAGTGTTAGTTGCTAGATTTAATTGTATATAATACGATATATTTTAGGAGTCTAATCATTATTATACCGTTTTAAAGAGGATGTGGTACGATAAACACTCAGTTTTATCATTTTTAAATCTTTTTTTAAATTTAACAGGTAGGCCAATTTTAAACTTTTCGATGTATTTACTTGCAATGTATTTTCTTTTTACTGCCTCTTTTTACTACATGTGAGGTTCACGATTTAAAAATGCAGATAAAAACTTCATCATCTGTCTAACCTGATGTAAATATGTTTGGATATATTTTGATCTGTGTTTAATGCATTTAATCCGAATTTTATATGAAAGTTTCAAATGCCCTGGTAAAACGTAGCGTTATTTTCTTAAACCGTGGATGAGGACAACTGTATCAAAATCGGATAATCTGACATGTCTGAGTGAATCAATCATGGGTCTTTAGCTGCAAAGATTCTTTTAAAAATACAATAGAACATTTAATTAATTTAGATTAGCTTATACATTATTTTTATAATAGCAGACATTTTGGTTAATATCATTCTGCATTTTAATTTTGGCTTTTTCACCACTCTTTACAACATATTTTAAACATTTATTTTTATTTTACTTTTGATTGTATCCTTTTGACCTTCCTCACATCTCTACATACTAATTATATGTGCTAATATAAGTCGTAAAAAGCAGCAGTAGCTCGTTTGATTAATGGTCAGACTCCTAATCCAAAGGTAGCGAGTTCGATACCCAACAAGGCCAGTTTCACTGCTCTGGTGCCTCGGTGTCATCGGGAAATGTACTTTGCTACAGTTTTGCTCAGAAAAATATATCCAATAATGTTTTAAAATATGCCTTAACAAACAAATACAAAACTAAAGTCGTAGAAACGGTACTGGAAAATAGCGAGTAATAATTACTCTAATAGAAACGTTTCCTTTTTAGTTAGAAGACTGGTATTTTTACAGATAATTTCTGAATAACGTCATTTCATTTCCTGTAATATCCGCTTTTGGTTGAGGCAAACTGCAAACTCCACAGAACCAAATCTGCCATCACATAATGCGCCACAGATCTGGGTCTATATAGTTTGTTAGAAGTAATCAGAAAAATACACAACATGGACACCGATCAGCCGGTGCATCAAGTATTATATTAACATATAGCGTTTTCTTAAAGTGATTCAGTCAACACCTTTAGTTAGCGTAACATGAGGGTAACTATATAATGTATCAAATAATTTTCAATTAAAAATAGATTTCTTTTAGTCTACCAGATATCTAGTTTATTATATATTCATCTAAATCAAATAATTTCCTTTTTCTGACATTTCCAGATTATTGAATTTTGGAGATTTTTTTTAAATTGAAAATCTGACTCATATAAAAGAGGAAAAGCACCTTGGGCATCGCAAATTCGCAAATTATCATGTTTTTTGTCAATCCGGCTCATACTTCTACAGGGGCGACACAGATTTAATTGTTTGATATGATTAAAATAATGTGCCTTTTTTAACTTGCTTTGAATTTATACGCTCATAAAAATACAATGACACATATAATAATAATAATAATAATAATAATAATAATAATAATAATAATAATAATAATAATAATAATAATAATAATTAAAATGTAATAGAAGCGTTATGTATTCTTATTGGTTACACATATTTATTATATACATAATTGCTATTCAATAGAATACCAACGTTAATAATAATGATATATTTTTATTTATTATGTTGTTATTGTTGCTGCTGCTAACTATATTGACTATCATTATCATAGGCATCTTATTATTACACATCATAATCGTTGTCTTTATCTTCTTCGTTATCTATAGTATTATATTAATATGTTTGCAATAATAATAATGATAATAATAATAATAATAATAATAATAATAATAATAATAATAATAATAATAATAATAATAATAATAATAATAATAATAATAATAATAATAATAATAATAACAGCATATCGTCTTTGTCATCATTGGTACTTAGGAGGACATAATTTCACAATTTTGATAATGATGTCGATGTTACAAATCTTGGGTTAGAGGTATAACGAAAATTATTGGAGAGGGGGTGCATCCTGTTTTAAGGATGTTATGGTCAGTGATTTACTTTCCTGGAGACATAGTTAACACATATTCTGTTGGTCATACTGGACTGAAACTGAAATATTCTTTTAGTAGCTCTGTAATGAATTAATGAATTAGGTGTTTTAGATGGGTAGGGGTTAAAGGGGAAGTCAAGAGGAAACATCAAATTTTTTTGCTTGTTTTTCTGCATTTATATTTTGTAGTAATCTATTAGAAATATATATATATAAATATATATATATATATATATATATATATATATATATATATATATATATATATATATATTTATATTTATATATTTATATATATATATATTTATATATATATATATTTATATTTATATATATATTTATATTTATATTTATATATTTATATTTATATTTATATATATATATTTATATTTTTTGTTTTTTATATTTATATTTATATAATTATATATATATATATATATATATATATATATATATATATATATATATATATATATATATATATATATATATATATATATATATATATATATATATATATGTATGTATGTATCCGTCATTGTACGTGATCATATACATAATTTATTTCTTTCGCCATATTAAGATCGTTGTTTATGATTTCTCATGGAAAAAAACGAGATTGTAAGTTTCTCAATTAGAATTATTATTTCTGCTCACTCACATCGATTTGGAGGTTGTTTTTGTACATCACTCCACATCTCACAATCAATCTTTCTTATGAGATCTAAACATCTATTACACGCATATAAAAACTAAACAAATATTAAACTCATATTCCTCTCGTATATCATACATTCAAAGCATGTCTTTCAAATGATCTATCATGAATGTATCCTGTATCAATCTGAAAATTTGCACTGACCCTCTATTTATATAAAGGTTTTCCTGACAATCTAATTATCTGAGGAACCATGGACTACAAAAAAATTAAAAGTTTATTCTTGTCCACAGTGTCTAGCGTGATGAAAAACGAAGGCCCTCCGCATACCGCCAAGATTAAGCAGGAAACCTCGGCGTTGTTGTCCCTGGGTAGCAAGGACATGGAGCTTGACCCTGGGGACGGGGACAAGCCAACCTCCAAGCAAAAACGGCATAGGACACGATTCACTCCAGCACAGCTTAACGAGTTGGAGAGAAGTTTCGCCAAAACACATTACCCGGATATATTCATGAGGGAAGAATTAGCTCTCAGAATCGGACTGACGGAATCACGAGTGCAGGTATTTTACTTGTGAACTGTATACATACATTTGTCACTACTGACTACACATTACAGTCATAAACAATAAATATGAAGTACAAACTAAACAGCATCGGCACCATTCTTCTCATTGTTTTTATGATTTTATTTGTTGTATTTATTGTTTATGAAATAGTTGTAATCGACGAAATTAGTTCTTGTAGTCTACGTGGAAATGAAGAGTTGATATTAATTTCAAATGTATCTGTTGTCGACCATCAACACTCCTTTATGTGATGTTTGGTTATTGTTTATAAAAATTAAGCTTTATCGTGTCACTTTATAGTTATTATGTAGAGTTTAAACTTGCTGACACGAGGCAATCCTGTTATGTTCTGAGGAACTGCAACAAACAAATCACACTATCATTGTAAAACTGAATATAATTACCGCGGTTCCTTAATATCACGTAAACTTGTTCGTGACCGTCTTCAACTCTTGGCGTACACTGACGCAGATGTTTTCACATGCCATCAAGTAACAGTAGAAACTGGCCAATCTAAGACGGATACGCTGAATCTCGCGTAAAATTTGTGAATCTGCTTTCCGAAAGGGATGGTATTTTTGTAATTTTCGGTCTCTCTGTATTCCATCAATGGCTCAAATGGTAGTATATCAGTCAGTTTCAGTCAGAGGAAAAAATAATGTAGCAAATACAGTGATATTAACAATGAAAATTGTGATGATTCGAAGAGAAGAAACGATACAACCAATTAAAGTTGTGTTTCAGTTATAGGTCGCGGAATCCACTCTTTAAGCCCAACTCATCGTGTACTTCAAAATACTAGTATTTTAAATAATGAGTTAAATAATCAACTGTCTCTGTCACAAATTTGTGATTTTTCCTTTAAATAATTCAAATATTATATACATGTATAATATTCACACACCCTCCAATTTGCATTCTGCCCCCCTCCCCAACCGATTTCAAATACAAAAGGCACTATTAATATAAACAATGCACAGAACATAGTCATTACTTTCATTAATTTATAATTTCTCACCTGACTTTCGCCAAGAGATTCTAAACACAGGGGTTTCTTTAATAACACGGTCGCTAGTTTTGCATGGCAAATACGTTTTCAAGCAACATATGTGATGTAGTATCCGGTGGTTGATGTCAATACTTCCGTCGATTTTTATTGTTATATTTCTTTGAACACATGAATGCAAGAGTTAATCGTTTTAACTTATTCAGTTTGTTTTAGAAATATTAAAACAAATCATTGAAAATATTGGATGCAGACAAAAAGAAATTTTGGACTGAAATAGACTGTTCTAGAAACCAGAAATGGACAGTGAGCAGTGTCTGCTTCTTTACATTTTAACACCAAAAAATAGTTAACGGTGTTGGGGACCCTCTGGCGACAATCAGGTTTAAAATTATAAATTGGTGACTAAACTTTTGTAACTGTTTTTATGCCTGTCTGATTTTAAATCGGCAAGGGGTACAAACAAAGGGGGATGGGCGGATACTTTATAGTGATGCATTGTTTGGACCAAGTTACCGCAGAACATGCTTTCCATTTAAACTCATGCAGTATATCCTGGTCATCGAAATAATTATGTTTATATTAGCTGCGAAGTTATATCAACTTCTGCATTAATTTTCAATGTTTACCCATAAGAATGGCAATCAGATATCCCAAATTTTATTAATGCGAACGGTATTAGCCCTAAAACGATTCATCAATTGTTTAACGAGTTTCCGTTGACTTGGAAGTCTAATTGTATTTCATGTTTGTTAATATCTATCGCCAAAATATACACTATGAAGTATGAACTTTTGCCAACAATTTTTATGGCAGAAATTTAGAAAACTTGACAGTTATTTGGGAAGTAATATGTTTAATTACGTCTGATTTAGAATTTCCAGGTGTAAATAAGATATATATGTAAATAATCGTTGAAAGAGAGAGAATTAAAATGTGGAAACACCTGCCATCAAAAAGGCCAATTCATTTAACACTTCTCTGCAAATAATTGTCGTGAATCACGATATGTCTTAGAAATGGACGGTAACAGTCAAATAATTAAAAATGATTTTCTTTATACGTCATTCTATACGCTCAAATTTAACGTCCTATTATGCAAATCCGTACTACTGTGAATTGTTGGAACGATTACGAAAACTAAAAAAGAATGTGTTTATATGAGGATATCACATATACTCTTTATTAACGCATTTACATAATTTTTAATTAAAATTTTGACTGTTCACAATCTATTACATTTGCATAGTTAATTATCAATATATTATCACACCTGTGACGCATTTGTATTTTCATTAACATTTTGACTATTTGCGATCAATTACATTAGCATAGTTAATTATTGATCTATTAACACACCTGTGGCACATGTATACACTATCATACAAGCAGAACAATTCATATTTAGTATGAAACTATGAGGGTCATTAATTCATTTTTATTACTTCATTCACAGTGAACTTCATATCTGCTCTAACTGTATCTGTACTATTCAAGTGTTTCACAAGTTTTGAGCAATTACGCCGTGTGATAGCACTCTCACTTTTGTTATCACGGAACCCATGCTGTGTGTCATCCTGTTTTCTAATAAATAACAGACATAAAGCTATAAAGAACTGGGCATGTGCAAGCGGGTAGCTGTTTCAAGTCAAATTCGTACTAGCATGTCTTCATCCAGTTTTACTCAATAGAAAACACGTGCGCGATCTTCAGTTACACAAAGTTTTATCAGGCATTGACTCTGAATAACATTTCAACAAAAATATAATTAAAATATATTTTAATACACTGTTATGAAAAAAGAACAAAATTGTAATTTTTCAAAATTATTGTTTAAATATTTTTCTTAATATGATTCAAGAAGAAAATAAAAATAGAAAATAATTTATTCCTTCGATATTCATGTTTTACTCTCCTTTTTAATTATCTAAGTCTAACAAAGCCAGATGAGAAGTTAAGATTGCATTTTTTGAAAACTTTTTATGTTTAGTTTAATGTTAAAATTTATTTTATATGATCTTAAAATCTAATTATACCATGCATGATTTGTAGGACTACAAGTGTTTATATCTACGATCGTATGAGAGTAGTGATACACGTATTTAATTTTGTTACTCTCACTCAAGGTTATTCAAAACCGCCTTTTTCGGAGGTGGAGTAACGGTTTCGTAAGTGTATACATTTCCTTGGACTAGAAATTATTGACTGGTTTTAGTAAATTTACTCAGCTTGAAGATCCTAGGGTTGCATGTTGTCTTTTTATAGATGAATCGGTTTGTTTGCTTTGTGATATGAATACTGAGTGTCATTCTATTACTGAATATCAATGTTTTTGTAATAGTAGATGTATTTACTTGAAACATTGGTTTTATAGGAATGGTAATAAAATATCGGTTTATAGGAATGGTCTAGAATTTATTTTAAAAAACAAAACTATTAGGTAGTCTGATTATTGATGTTAAACTTTATTTCCTGTATAACTCACTATGTTTAATCTCTGAAAAACATTTAATTACATATTTTTGTTTCGCTACGATATAGATATATCAACTAAGGTCAGAAATTTGATAAAATTACGTGCAAGTTGATTGATTGATTGATTGATTGATTGATTGATTGATTGATTGATTGATTGATTGATCGATTGATTGATCAATTGATCTGACTACCTAATAGGTTTATTTCATGTAGAGGCAACTGGAGAAAGGTGCCTTGCTTAGAGGTACACTACGGTGTCCGAGTCGGTCTGCTTTAGGGTGAAAATACCCAGGAAATTTCCTTGCAACCACTGAGATATATTCTCAGTGCAAAATATTATTATATTTGCTTAACCTTTTCAGAACTTATATTTAAGCAAGGAGCTAGAAACATGTAGGTATGCCTACAAACAGACAGATGAACATATATTAAGTTTATCTGATATAACTTATTATTTGTTATTTCATAAATATCAGTTGCGTGTTTTAACGAATTAAATGCTTAGAACGTATTTTTAACTTACGCATGTTATTAAAGAATATGTTCATTTTTAATTATTTTGCAATACTGTATGGTCTTTGGTATAATTCAGTGGAGTTTGGTCATTTGTAATATTACATTAGAGTATGGTCATTTATAATATTACACTAGACTATAGTCATTTGTAATATTACATTAGAGTATGGCCTTTTGTAATATTACAATAAATATTAACATAAGCAGCAACGGAATGTTACGGAAAAATATGTCAATTTTTATCTTTACAAAAAGTTTGTTCAACTTTAATATTACAATAGAGTATGGTCTTTTTTGTAATGTTACAACAGTATGGTCTTTTAGTAACATTACAATAGAGTATTGTCATTTGGTAACATTACAATAGAGTATTGTCATTTGGTAATATTACAGTAGTGTATGGTCTCTTAGTAATGTTACATTAGAGTATGGTCTTTTAGTAATATTACAACAGTATGGTCATTTGGTAATATTACAATAGTGTGTGATCTATGGTAATATTACAAAAGAGAATGGTATGTTGGTAACATTATAGTAGAGTGGGATATTTTGTAATGTACAGTATAGTATGGTATTGTGTAATTTTCAATAGTGTATGGTCTTTTGGTAACATTACATCAGAGTATCGTATTTTGGTAATATTACAATAGAGTATGGTATTTTGGTAACGTTAGAACAAAGTATGGTATTTTGGTAATATTACAATAGAAGTAAAGTCATTTTTAACTTATCAGTTTTTGAAACAAAACAAAACATTGTTGCAAAGTTTATGTTAAGCTTGTTTAGACCATGAACATAAAAGTTGACTACATTTTATTTGGTTTATATTGCCTACTGTTGGTCTAGTCTGGTAAAAACTTTGGTGTTGCAGCCTATATAAATAGACATTCCCCACGTTTTATAATCCTACCAAACTACATACATACATACATACATACATACATACATACATACATACATACATACATACATACATACATACATACATACATACATACATACATACATACATACATACATACATACATACATACATACATACATACATACATACATACATACATACATAGAGACAGAAAGACAGACAGACAGACAGACATTCCCCACGTTTTATAATCCTACCGAACTACTTTCACCAGGCTTTATGATTTTTAGCTGTTAATGTCATACATACATACATACATACATACATACATACATACATACATACATACATACATACATACATACATACATACATACATACATACATACATACATACATACATACATACATACATACATACATACATACATACGGGCAGACAGACAGACACATGTTCATTTAGAAGCATTTTACGCTGAACTGTTCCTCATGATAATTTTAGTCCTGCGTACTTCAATGAGACTTCGATCAACCAGTGGCTAGTGTTTATAGTACGTCACATATCGCAATGTCTGAAGTTAGACACTTGTTACATTTTTTCTCTTTTTTTTTTTTTCTTTTTTCTATTCAATGCGATTTATCATTTTTTATGGTAATACGGAAACAATTAGAATCGTGTTTCATTTAAATGCCTTTTTTATTTGTCAACAAATTTTAAAACTACGCATATTTCTACTGTAAATTTTGTGCTAATTATTTTGTAAGAAAATATATGGGAAAGTGGAAAAAGTCATGGGAAGAGTTGACCATAAATGACTCATTCCTAATTTTTTCTCCTGAACGGTACTTTTCTTTGGAAATGTTGATTTTCTGTCTGCTGGAACCCTCGTCTACTTGTTCCAGACAAACTAGTCAGGTTCCTAGGCAAACGATCCTGCCTCAGTCCCCAGGGGACTCCATTAATTAACATACGGATTATTAAACCTACATCATGCAAGCCAAATCCATTTAGTTTTTACTCCTTTATAAATGAAATTATTAACTTTTGCCACTGTTTTTCCATGGTTTGTACACATGGGAACGTCAGTTTTGATAGTAGCGTGTGGCTCAAAACGTTATTTGTGTTTGGAACTCGATGCGATCGCGTGCCACGTTTGCAACTCTTTGGATTTCTTAGCATGCGGGTCTCACGCGCGTCTCTATGGATTTGGCGCGTGTCACAAGGCTACCGATTGGTGGTTACAAAGATAATTAATTTGGGGGATAATAGGTCTAATTTTCCACCTTACTGACAGAAGGTTAATTTGAAAGATTGCCCTTGCTCAGGTCAAGATGCCAGTTAAGTTAGAAACATAGTACCAACGAAATGGGATTGCTTAAACGTGGAAACCTATCTCAGCAGTACATTCAACGAAAAAAGAGGACTTTCTCTACTTCCCCACTTGATAATTTGGTTATAAATGTTAATAATAATAATAATAATAATAATAATAATAATAATAATAATAATAATAATAAACAATAGCACATAACATTAAAAAACTATAAAATTCGATATGCAAAGTTAAAATCCATTTCAAAAGAAGAACAAATAAAATGTATATGCCATAATCTATACAAAAAAAAGATGAAACAAAACAGGGAAAATGTGTGATAAGAAAATTTGATACAAACTAGCACCGATGATATCTGGCGACAGCTTAATTTTTTTTAAATGATTCGATCAAGCCTCTCCTCTTTTGTATAAAGATTTATTTGCTGATTTATAACCCTGCAGGAAAAAAAAATATGTTGACATATAAGTTAGACGTTTGATTAAACATCGTAAACCTGAATCAAGCGGCACACGACCACCGGACAGTGTTAAAACGCAAATTCAATTAAATTGTGTGCTTGGAAAATTATTACTGTAGCGGCACGTTTAGGAAACGGCAACGCAGCTTTTTGAGCACTCACTTCAGTTTGAATAGTTTGATAAGGGTACAATTAAAGAGTCATTTCTCCGGCAAGACGGGTGGGACGTGTAAGTGATATCCCGTCAAACATTGTCAATACGGGAATTAGCTTCCCTACTAAAATTTCAAACAATGGTCATTTGATATTAACAAAACAAAAAAAATAGATGTTGAGTTACACCGAGATCTGGAACCGGCACTATTTTATAACCAATGGTATTTTGTTAATAAGAATGTATGATGATCATTTTGCAAAAGAAAACGAAATTTGTACGTACTTTTGTCACAGTAGTTTAATAACTAGATGCCAATGTTTGATTTTATCAGTAGTAGTGAAACATTTGCTTATATATTTTTTGTTACGCACATTATTTATTTATGTATACATATTCATTTTTTCGCGTTCTTGAGAGATGGCTAGACGTATTATCCTCATTTGTCTTTATTTTTCAGCAAATTGTAATCATTTGTATTTTATCTCCTACACTGGTGCTGACTAAATGAATGACAGCTGCATTTTTTTTTTGTTCATCTACTGATTACAAAGATATATTTTAAATATGGCCTCGTTTTATGACTAATACATCAAATCAATTGAGAATATTCGGAATTTTTTATTAAAAAAATGTAGCAAATAAAATTTAATATAAATATAGCAAGTGAAATAACCGTTTGTGCAAATATCGTGAATCGATATTTCAATATTTTTTTTTCAATAACGCTATTTGAGAAAACTAGCGGATACCTTGTTAATTAGTGAAGCCGCTAACTCGTTACATCGTACAAGTTAACGGCAGCTTGGTTGATTTGTCATTTTTTGGGTACATTTGCTTTTGTCCGCTGATGATCTTTTGTTTCCTAATATTTTGAAATTTAGACAAAACATAGGTAACTCATACATTTAACTTAGTGGGTAAGTGTCTTTTCAGATTTCCAAGAATTTTTAAACTTGGCCAAATTTTTCGATGGTTCTGTTTTTGTTCATAATGGAACTACATAAAAAAGAGAATTGCATATCGCCGCACAGGTTTATTCAGTGTATCAAAAAAGCAAGTAACCTCGGTGAAATTGGAATGTTTCAGAACTGAACCAATTGTGATGTGTATGAATCCTGCAAAGTGCTGACCGCACGACCAAATTATACTTAAGGCATGAATAATATTGTTATTATAACTGGGTAGGTGTTTTGTTTCTTGGCAAAGCAATTACCTTCATAGCCCAATAATCCAAGACCGTTCCCGTGAAAACCGCGATAAACCAAAGGGTTAGATTTAACAAGCAACCCTTAAGGACATACATCTTACTAATTAGGCTTTACTAATCAACTTTATCTTATTTCTAACGGTTTATAATTTTCCAACGCTTTAAAAATACAATAATATATTAGAAGCGATTTTAACACGTTAATTTCCACACCAAATAAACTAACACGTGGAAGTTTTATCAGGTCAGGGTTTACTACTTGAGTTTCTTTATGTGTGCAGTATACAATCTTTACCATTTTTAACGCGTTTGAAATGAATTATAATCCGTAAGAAACATGTTGCAGTGACTTAGTTGCAAGTTCTAAAGCGTTAGAGGCATGTGTTGTCAGTCTTAACATTTTTTAATCAAATTTATTATGGTGAAGCTCTACAATTTTGTATTTTGCATAAGGTTATATTTTAAAGTAAAAGACTTCACCTCCTTTTCCTCAATAGATATACTGGCCATTTAAAAAGAACCCTTGTATATCTTAGGTTACAAGAACTTTAAAAGTTCCTTTATTTTGGTGTGTGCTTGATGGGTGTAATATGGGTCATAGAGTACACGGATTGGCCTTACTCCAGATGTGCCCATATAAAAAAAAAAAATGGCTCCGCCTGGTCATTTTCGCTTCCTGTACTTCAGAGGTAGGTTGTGAAAAAACAGCCGATAGCTATTTTTACATTTCATATATTTTGTAATTAATTCATTGCACTTTCAGAAGCTGGTAATGGCTAGTATGGCAAAATTCTTTTTTCCTGTTTTAATAACTGCTAAAGACAGTGTACTTTGGACTAATTGTTATGCTGAAAGACAGGACCATGAAACTTGCCAGTATACTTCCTGAAATATCGCTAAGACTTGCTACAGTTTGAAAATGGATGGAAGAGGTGAAGTTCATGGAGGCCAAAGGTCAAAAGTTAAAATGTTTAGTGTTTTAACATTAAAATATAAAAGACGGTGAATTTGCTTTGTTATCATTTATTTCTTAATTTCGTTACATTTAAATGAAAGAACCATTTTCATTATTTATTTATTTTCACTTAATGCAACATATTTAAGTTTAAATTGACTAAGCCTCTGTGTTCGAAGACTTTTAATTTCCCCATAAATAAGGTCATTACACACACACACACACACACACACACACACACACACACACTACTGCCCTAGCAATATTGTGTAAGCAAGAGTAAAATAACTAAAATCAGATAATTTTCATGCAAGACATCAATGTTAATGTGACATTTTCTTGAAAATGTCGTACATGATGACATAAAAATAAGAAAAATAATTACACAAATTTTCATATTTGTTTTAAGGTAGCGCTCTACGGTTTCGTATTGTGCAGAATTTAGATATTTAAGTAAAATGATTTCTCCAGTATTTTTCATAAGTTATATTGTTAAAAGAACATTGACTTCCGTATATTTTGGTGTATGATAGATGGACGTAATGGAGGTTATAAAGTATACAGCTTGGCATTACTTCAGATGTGCATCTTTAAAACAAAATGCTAGCTCCGCTTGATCATTTTCACTTTTGGTCTTCAGGGGTATATTGTAAAAAAAAAAGTTGATAACCGTTTTTTATGATATTTTATATATTTGGTAATTCATTCATTCATTGCACATTTAGAAGTTGGTCTTATCTAGTCTGGCAAATGTTTTCCCTATTTTAATAAATGCTAAAGATATTGTATTTTAGACTAATTCAGACTAAAAAAAAATACCACTTTGGAGCAGTCATTTTGGTTATATGTGTGCTTAGATCATGTACAATATTATTAAAGTAACCTAAAGTTTTGCCAACATTACTTCCAGAGAGCTTGCCCGTAGCTTCTCGTGGGTCGGTGGTTCTTTCCGAGGATTTCCCGGTTTCTTCCTCCACCATTAATACTGGCCGCCTATCGTGTGCTGAAAAATGGCGTTAAGTCCCACAACAACAACAACTTCCAAAGAGCATGGTGCAAAATGTAAACAACTTCACCTTTCACCTGTCACTATCCGAAGTTGATATTATTTGTAGAGTGCCACTTATAAGGCAAAATAAAGCATATTACTTACATGTGGTTATTTCTTCCAATTAATATTTGAATAACATCACTGCATACCATCATGTAAAATGAAAATGATTTCTAAAACATTTCATATTTATGGATTCATTTTCCTCCAGTAATAACTCTTTAAGTGAGTAAAGAGACGATTTTGATTTAAATGAAATATAGTAAAATACATAATTTAATTTAAATAAAATATATTTTGCCTTAGTACTTAGTATATCGATTGAGGTTGCAACTGACTTTTAAAATGCAGTAGGCCTCACAAGAGCATATAATTTAATAACAAAGTCTATCACAAATAATAGTTACCGTATTTCTTTTCGGAGTCGTGGTGTCGGATACAAAATTAGCTAAAGGAAAAAAATGAGATATTCTTTATCGGCAAGACAACATGGCCTCTATATAAATAACCATGCAATAACAATTGGCTCAGCTGTCATTGTCCACTAAAAATAAAGATTTACCTCAACCACAGCAATCGTCCAAAGCTCCCGCCTTCATCCCCCACCCGCACGGACTATGATACATGACCTCTGTCCTGATTACATATGTGTTCCGAATAAAAGGTACCAAAACACGGTGATTCTCAGAAAGTCCGGATACTTTTTTACAAATAGTAAAGCTTAACGACGCATAAATACATAAGAACTACAGGTCCGCGGACAGGATTTTTTTTTAGCCCTACGAAATATTCCCCAATAGGCCCTTATAAATTAACAATGACCGTTGTGGCCCCGGAATTTTGTCCTAGTTGTCATATCCGGTCCCTGACCCCAAAAAACTGCTCCTGATACGTACTGTTTAAACTTCGCCGATTTTTCGCAACATTTTTTTAAAATAAAAATTGCGATTTATTCATGGTATTGCTAACGTTGATTTAATAGTTTGTAATAGATTTATGAGAAAACATCAGTCTTTCTTAATTTTTTAATATTGTTTGTCGCTATATTGTCTGTATGTTTAAACGTTGGACTATTAGTTACTGCCCAAAGTTTCCAGGTAACGAAAAACAATTCTGGGAAATGACCTCCTGCAGCTAAGCATGTGATTTTCAGATGTGTAACTTAACGATATGAATTTTATTGGCCAAGTGTATTTTATAACAAGTCTTAATATGCTAAACAAGCTGTTAAATTATTTAAAACAGCTATAATCTGATTATAATATTATATGGGAAATTGTTTTGGTTTTTTTTTTTGTATTGTAAAAATTGTTCTAAAGTTCAGAATCTTTATTACCTTTGTTGTGCAACTTTGCTTTGCGATAATACTTGAAAACCAACACTTTCTGAAAGAGACAATAACAACTGAGGAGGCAACAAATTTAAAGAACAGAAAAATTTAACTTCATGTTGAAAACTTCATGAATATGTACAAGAAAATGTGTGAATGTACACAGACATTTTTACCCAAGCAGAACTACTGTGATCTCCAAAAGTAAATTAATTTCTTTCACAAATAATACGAAATGCAGGGCTAAAAATATATGAATTAGATATCAGACATACATCATCTACTTAGTTCACACACTGATAATATCGCCATTATATGTATTATAAGGCATGTAAACAAACTGTACAATATTCTGATTTCGATCTGGTATCATTAGCGTTGGTAAGAGTGATAAAATCCATACTGCGTCCGAATCATAGCAGTGTGATTTATATATTCGTCAAAATAAAGAAATCACTATGCATGTTGTTTTCTGCCCCTATTTTGTGCAAAAATAATTATTGGTTGGTCTCTACCCCTTCTTCGTGACCGTCTGGCTCATCTTTGAGCAATAAATAGAAATGTTACTGGATCTTTGGACCGCTTAATATTCCAATGTTATTTTGCACGAAATCCGAGAGTTGCGGAATAATCCCTATGGGCTAAAGTCGTCTCGTTTTTATTATCCGTCAATTTTCAGTAATGTTTCAGTTCTGAAAGTCGTGTCCTAAGGGAGACCTTATTTACAGAGTCACGCAAGCTTAGCATTAGGACCACAAAAAAGTACAAATAAAATGGAGACGTTGGAAGAACTATCATATAATAATAATAATAATAATAATAATAATAATAATAATAATAATAATAATAATAATAATAATAATAATAATAATAATAATACCCATAATGCACGAGACAAGGAACAAGACATTTAAGAACAGTTTCGTAATTGTGACAAGATTAATATGAAATGCAAAGTTACATGCTTTTTGGTTGGAGGTGGGGTCAGAGGTGAGCTTGTCTTGGTATTTATAATTATTACGAGGAAGATACTAGACCTTTCACGATTAATACAAAATAATGACTATAAGTAAAGCATAATAATAAGAGAGTATATATATATATATATATATATATATATATATATATATATATATATATATATATATATATATATATATATATATGTGTGTGTGTGTGTGTATGTGTGTGTGTGTGTGTGTGTGTAGAGATACAACTACAAATGTCATTAAAGGTGTGCCGTTTTAGGAATTGGCCTAATGGCTTGACTGCGAATATGAGATTTTCAATTTTAAGAAAAGAAAACAATACAGAAGAAAGTCCAGTAAGATGTTTTGATACTGTACTTAAGTTGCAAGTAAAATGCATTAAATTATCTTCCACAAAGTGTTTAACACGTTTTTGTTGTATCTGGTCACACCCTAAATAATTTTATGTAAATATAAAGAAGTTAGGAATTTATACTGGCACGAAGAGAGCTTTTTCCATGAAATTTCTAAAAACAGCTCTTTTGTTAGCAACATATAAAGAAATGACTGCCATTTATTAAGAAAACGATGTATCTAGGGTTCTATAATATCAGCTGTTGAAGGACACCGTATAATATGCCGTGTGTGTTGATCTGCCAGTACTCACCAGCAAATCAGTGTTAACAATGACTCTGTAATGTGTTGATGTGCCACTAAGCGCCAGCAAATCATTCAATCAATTAATGTTAACGATGACACTGTGTAAGACTTGTAATTGCATTGTCACCTGTTTATTAATTTCATTTCAATTAATCTACATCAAGAATATATAGATGCCAATGACACCAGTTTTCTTTTGAAATAATAGAAATAAAGAATATAGAAACAAGTATAGGACCAGAAACCCAACATAAGTGATTATTTCCAGAAAAGCTTTGGAATATTCTGGTCTCTCCCGTCCGCTAAGCTAACTCATTCGCACAAGTTTAGATACAAATTCACAAAACTTTGTGAAATACTTATCTTACCATGGAAACTGGTACGGCACATATTTTGTTTCTAGCTCATTTCCCAGTTTGGGCACAAATGAGAAGTCAAAAGGTCAAATATACACAAAGCCAAATAAAGTCACAATATTTTTCATTAAAGTGTGTGTATGCATTTGACAGCGATGAAAGTATGCATTTATCAGACGTGAATGAAGAACTAAAATATCAGGATCCCTTTTCAATCCTCCACCCGAAAAGCAGTCTCGTAAGTCGTAAGTTAGCAAATTGATCGTCTCTGTCCTATAACCATGCTACATACTTACTGGGCATGAAAAGATCAATTCAGAAGTGTAAACAACATTTACCTCTGGGTCTATCCTGACCTATGGGTCATAGGGACTTATGTGATTGATCAAAACTCAAAAACTCTTGATATTTCTGTCCTTAATTGTACAACTATAAAAACTATTTTTCTTATTAGAAGATATGCTCGACTCGGATTTTATCGACTTTTGAATGGATGGTGAATAAAATCCTTAAAGGCAGCTATTTTTGGTGAAATATATTTTTGCAAATCACACGTTGATATATTCTAAAGATTTACTAAATTTAATTTGAAAAAAAAATTCATATAGCTGCAAGATTTAAGACGAAAGATGCAGGGTGAAGTCTGAGTAAACCAAATGTTTTCAGCAGCCAGAAACGGCATTTTAGCCTGATCTCTCCATGCATGGTATAAACACTTAACAGAGCATGAAACTTACTTCAGATACGTAACTGCTATTAGCCACTCGATTACTCCAATAAAATTAGTCCGCTAGTATTTATTTATTTATTTATTTATTTATTTATTTATTTATTTATTTATTTATTTATTTAGCCTCTTCATAAGTTTTTTCATTGTGTTCAGTTATTGTTCTATTCTATCCGTTTTTATTTAAAGGAACCAGGAGAGATTTTTTTAAACAATTAAAACAATTTAAAATATTTAAAACAATGATGTAATTATAATTATAGTATGATCTTTATAGTGTACTAAAAATTCATCGAATTCGAATATTACCCACAATACCCGCGGCAGCTCAGTTTGTAGAGAGCCGGACTCGTTCCAAGAAACCCTTACAGGCCAGATCATATTGGCTGCCTCGGTATATATATATATATATATATATATATATATATATATATATATATATATATATATATATATATATATATATATATATATATATATATATATATATATATATATGGGAAAGGCACTTTGTTCGGCATGGTATAGATATCAATCTGTTTGAAAACCAACCAATCAAGTTTCAAATACCTATAACTGTTTTATTTGGTAGATATTTTAATTCTGTTTCAGTTCTTTGATGCACAAACTGCAACATATTACCAATAAGTTTGAAAAATGGTTTCCTGACGGCTACAAGAACACTTGCAATGATGCATATTCACATACAAATTCATTTTCTTTCTTCAGGTGTGGTTTCAAAATCGCCGTGCCAAGTGGAAGAAGAGAAAGAAAACGACAAACGTTTTTCGAACTCCAGGGGCTCTTCTTCCTTCAACAGGATTATCCCCGTTTGGAACCATGAATGATCCATTATGCGGATTTCACCCCAGCGACAACCGGTGGTCAACAATGCCCCAGATGAACGGCAACCACTTTGCTCTCTCTGCTGCTTTACCCAGACACTGTATCACACAATCGTTTTCACCTCAAGTGACCGTGGGCGGTCTCGTCGATGCAGCTACGGTTTCCATGGGAAGCACGAACCCAATGTCAAATGGAACTTCCTCTCTCTATAGTACCACTTACGGGATGTCGCCAAATAACTGTGCATCGCCACTTCCGGGGAGTTCACCATCTACATCGCTTCCAAGTGCGCAGATGGCATGTGGAATGCAGGATATAGGGGACTCCTGGCGAGGATCAAGTATAGCGACATTGAGGAGAAAAGCGTTAGAACACAGCGTGTGTTTGAGTGGTTTCCGATGATACTGAGGTCTTAGTTACTAGGAAGCTGGTTTAAACACATAGTAGCATAATCTGTCGACCTTGGTTGATTCGCAGTTACATTGGATTTGTAACGAAAGAGCACATATTGACAGTATATTTATATAAATAGGGACTACTTATGGACATTTACCACAATACAGCAATTTTGAAAGCGGTTTCGCGCAGTGACTCGATTTGATTTCTTGGCGCATATAGTCATTATTTTAACATATGGTGCAGAATAACCAATTATGATAACTAAAAATAACATTTCTGCGTTAAAATCTCAGCATCATTACTTTCCCAAATATTTAAATTAAGCTTAGACTGTCGGGGGTATAACTTTATTTTTAAACTTAATGCCTCAGATTTCACTCCAAATAAGAAAAGGATTCGATATTTACGTGTTTTATTTATCTTTTACGTTAAAGTACTTATATCGATAACTGTAGAGTAAATCTCATGTTCAGTGAACTGCATCTAATTGGTTAACGTCAGGGATGACGCAGATGCTACGTTTATGGATGAACTGTATTTAAAGTACAAAGAAAAGAGCTTCTCGATTACGATTTTCGAGATAAGCTTGTTGATTATTCCCGTAAACGAATCAAAACTCTTTGGAACTGTTGGCTTATGATGAGTTAAAGTCACGGTCGGTGATTAATGACTTCAGGCGACTTGTCTGCATTTGAAAAGTGAGTTTGCCAGAAACTCTATAAACTAATAAACTCGCGTACCGTATTTATCAAACTGTAATGGCAACTTGTCTTCACCCACGGTCCAATTATTCTAAGCGGTCATTCACTGCATCCTGTGATACGTATAATGCAAATAATTGCAAGAAGACCACCATCGCTATAACAACAAAGTCCAATATGGATGTTGCAATAAAATAATTTCAATAAAATGCAGTGAAATTCCAAACTGATTTTCAAAATAATCTGACAACTTTAAGCTGCTGCAAAATTCATGCATATCTCTAAATTGTACTGCTTTATATGTTTACTCAGTGGCAGTTGAAACAAACCTTATTCGCTCTTTAATATATATATATATATATATATATATATATATATATATATATATATATATATATATATATATATATATATATATGTGTGTGTGTGTGTGTGTGTGCATAACACACACGCACGCACACACACATACACACACACACACATATATATATATATATATATATATATATATATATATATATATATATATATATATATATATATATATATATATATAAGTTATTGACCATTTTATATTGTTTGCATCAACGAAACTATATGATTTGACTGGCAGATTTGTTTGTCTGGGAACATTTTTGTTCATGACCATTGTCCTATGCTTGGTTTAACCTGATTTGGTGTTTTAACCCACAGTAACGTAAGTAGGGTATTTAGTACTGAGGTGATCGGACTTAAAAGAGCATGTCCAAGGACACTGCACGTCTGGTCGGATAGTAGGGTTCCAATCAACTCCCTCCGGTCGTGTGTCAGTTTAAGAGATCATTTGCTGTTCAGGCTGGTGTACTGTCACTATCTGGCAAGACTTTCAAACACACCCATGCATGCAACTGTGCAATCAAAAAAATTTTGTTTAATTTTTTTAAACCTATTCGACATTGTACGAGATGAAGAAAGAAAAAAAATACATTTATTATCGACAAACTTGATCTTATTACAATTTTAGATAGTCGTAACATTCGGGTTCAGTTCACTGCACTTATAATTTCTAGCTTAAGAATGATGGAATGGAATTAAAAAAGAAATAAGAAAATAAAAATCTAACTTGTGATATAAAATCAGGTAATATCTCCGTTGTCTAGGGAAAAATTGATATAAGTAGATATACATATTTATCTAGATAGGTGTGACAAATACAACACATTAACTTCTGTCAATTAATACAACAAATACAAATACAGTCCTTGAATTTGCAAAATTCCCTATTTATAATTTACTCACAAAATATACCCCACAGCACTGCATTTAATATAACACAATTTAAATCGCTAATTTTAATATTTTGGTCACATTGAAACGAAATTCTAGGAACACCAGTGAAGCACATCGTACGAAGAATGCTAATAAAATAAGAAAATGCCTTTTAATTTTTTAACATTTGGAATTAAGTTGGAGTTGAAAATTGACCATGTGAATATTTTAAAACCAATTAGTTAATTTTTACATGCATCAAATAACCGATAAGACCCTACTCATGCAGCTTTCCACAATGGTGCTTACCCTGGACTAGACATTACATCGTTACGTTTACTATTGACTAGCCATTACAGCGTGACGTTTACTATTGACTAGCCATTACATCGTGATGTTTACTATTGACTTGCCATTACAGCGCGATGCTTCATGTTGACTTGTCATTACATTGTGATGTTTACTATAGACTAGCCATTACATCGTGATGTTTACTATTGAATAGCCATTACATCGTGATGTTTACTATATACTAGCCATTACATCGTGATGTTTACTATTGACTAGCCATTACATCGTGATGTTTCATGTTGACTTGTCATTACATCGTGATGTTTACTATTGACTAGCCATTATATCGTGATGCTTCATGTTGACTTGTCATTACGTCGTGATGTTTACTATTGACTAGTCATTACATCGTGATGTTTACTATTGACTAGCCATTAAATTCGTGATGCTTCATGTTGACTGCCCATTATATCGTGGTGCTTCATGTCGACTAGTCATTACATCGTGATGTTTACTATTGACTAGCCATTAAATCGTGATGTTTACTATTGACTAGCCATTAAATCGTGATTCTTCATGCAGACTAATCATTACATTGTGATGTTTACTATTGACTAGCCATTAAATTGTGATGTTTACTATTGATTAATCATTACATCGTGATGTTTACTATTGACTAGCCATTCAATCGTGATTCTTCATGTTGACTAGCTATTATATGGTGATGTTTACCATTGACTAGTCATTACATCGTGATGTTTACTATTGACTTGAAATATTCAGCTTCAAATGTATTGATGCAATAGAGGCCATGCTACACGTGAAGAAAATACAGGTACCTACAAATTGTATACCATCAAGACCTCCTGCACTCTATTGATAAATCTTTTCATCCTACTTTCAAGAGAAAGAGTGAAATATGTTGTATTCGCTGAAAGCCGTTGTCTCTATATGTCGTTTTTTTATCGTTTATGTTGTCAGTATATTTTTGTGATGAAATAATTTAAAGCAGGAAAAGATTATGAATCTTATCAAGTTTAAATTTATGGAATTAAAAAATGAATGCATACTGCCTAGTTTTCTATATACATACTTGAGTATATACGTACATGCATACATACATACATACATACATACATACATACATACATACATACATACATACATACATACATACATACATACATACATACATACATACATACATACATACATACATACATACATACATACATACATACATACATACATACATACATACAAACATACATACATACATACATACAAACATACCTACATACATGCATACAGACAGACATACACATACGTATGTAAGTAGTAAGTGTGCCCCCACTCACTTCTTACGTACGTATGTGCCATCTTACGTACGTACGCTTCCTTCCTGCCTTTACTTATTTACTTAATTACTGGACCGCTCCGGTGGCCTAGTGGTTAGAGCGTCCGTCTCAAATGTGGGAGGTCGCGGGTTCGAACCCCAGCAGAGTCGTACCAAAGACATAAAAATGGTACTGACAGCCGCGACTCTAAGCGCTTGGCATTCAGAGATTAGTGTTAGGACTGGTCGGCCTGGTGTTAGTATAATGTGACTGGATGGGACATCATGCTACATGTCTACGCATGATGCCCCAGTGCTAGACATCGCTATAAACTGCCACACTGCAGACGTCGTAGCGATATGACAGAAAAATTGTTACGTTAAAAATCCAAATCACACAAAAAACAGACACACACACACACACAAAGACACACACACTATTCACTATTATGAATGCATTTAATCTTAAGTGAATGGTGATGGAGCTGTGATTAAAGAATAAAGACAATTTTTTGTATCTTTGCTGGAAAATATGCTCCCCTCCTCTCCCCAGCCGCCTCTATGTATGTCCTATTTTATTTAAAATTCAAAATATAAAATATTTATTATATCTCAAAAGTCAAGCATAGGTATTTATGTCTAAACTTGATTTTTTAATCTTCCACACCACAATTCCCATGATTCGCTCTTATTACTAAATTTCTACAACACCATTTACAATAACAGCATTTAAAGAACACAAATTAACTAACTTTGGAATTGTTATTAACCTGTCCCGATATACAGAAATGACATATAATTAGAACATGAGATTATTGTTGAGTGCATTTGCGATAGTTTATGGAGAAAAAATATTTTTAAAAAAATGTTTCGGAAGAAAATGAAAAGATTTATGATGCACCTATATCGATAAATCAAGAAAAATAAGAAAACAATTATGGCCATTACAATGTATTCAAAGGCGCCATCTTGGTGTGTTTTTCAGCTTTTATATTTATTTAAGTCACGCTGAGTAAATAAAAGCGTGAGATCGACAATTTTAGTCAAAAGTATCAACAACTATTATAAAATAGTCAGCAGTTCTTTGAACTGGTGTATTTGGGAACCTCGTTCCATTTAAATGCATTTATTCTACATGACATTTGCTGTATTGGGGATTCTCAAGAAAGAAAAAAAAATAAACTTCTAGACTGAATCGGGCTTTGTCCAATTACACTCGGTCATTAGCGTGCATCTGACAAGACTTTTACAAGTAATACACATTCTCTATCAAACGCATTCATTGAGTAAGCATTCGATCTTAGGTGAAAGCGGGAGGGACTGATTAAAAATAAACACAAGATGCTCGCCAATAACTAACCCTTTTATGTAGTTTAAATGTACGTATCTATTAAAGCGGACGACTTATTTTTCAATATTCTTTGTCTCTGTTTCTCTTGCTCGCTTGTTTGGAAGCTTTCTGAATTTCTCCAAATGTTACACGTATGTCGCAGACCGTACATAAATAATTTGAAAGCAGGTCAAGTAGGGGTGGGGGTTTCCAAAATTTCAAATGGTCCCTGATTTTCCTCCAAAGGCCCCAATTTTAAATCTGTCTCGTTACTCAAAGTGTGCACAATACCCAATAAACGTGTGCAAGAATAAAATTATCGTTAAAATTCAAGTGGCAAGTCACTTTACATTTGGTTGTGTACGTTTTGCGGTTTTTAACCGGGAGAGCCCCGAAACTCAATACAGACACTCCCCGGTCCAGCCCTGGAAAAGATTTGTAGTCATGTACAATTGACATCTTTGAAATGTTTACATGTTGTAGTGTCTAAATTTTGTCTGTTTGGTGGGTCGATTTTATTTTCTAATTAACTTTAGGAGATCTGAAACTGCTCGTCCTAGACGTTTTCCTAAATATATGTACCAATTGTCGTACAGCGTAACATCTATAAGATGCCACAAGGGTATCATAGAATATCGAATAGCAACAGGTCACATTCGCTCATCCACTGCGTGATTAATGGTGAAAATTAATTATAAAATAATTTATTAATGCGTGAAGCATACATTATGTTGTTTGGAGTTTGTTTTTAGGCTTATCTTAACTGCATCCTCATTGATTACATAATGAATACATGTATACTGGAGGGCGTATAGCCTAGCCATACACGCAGAGACGTAGATGCTATATAGCAAGAGTGGGCAATGTATACTGGAGGGCATATAGCCTGGCCATACACGCAGAGACGTAGATGCTATCTAGCAAGAGTGGGCAATGTATACTGGAGGGCATATAGCCTGGCCATACACGCAGAGACGTAGATGCTATATAGCAAGAGTGGGCAATGTATACTGGAGGGCATATAGCCTGGCCATACACGCAGAGACGTAGATGCTATATAGCAAGAGTGGGCAATGTATACTGGAGGGCATATAGCCTGGCCATACACGCAGAGACGTAGATGCTATATAGCAAGAGTAGGCAATGTATACTGGAGGGTATATCGCCTGGACATACACGCAGAGACGTAGATGCTATATAGCAAGAGTGGGCAATGTATACTGGAGGGCGTGTAGCCTGGCCATTCACGCAGAGACGTAGATACTATATATCAAGAGTGGGCAAAACATAGAGGTCCATAAATTAATTTTTTACTCCATTGATTATGCAGGGACCTTTAGGTAAACTTTGCTTAGAGGTCCTCATAGGGGCCAAAATAGCTTAGCTACGCCACAATATACGTTTTAAGATCTGTTCTTTTCTGTTCTGAGAGAGAGAGAGAGAGAGAGAGAGAGAGAGAGAGAGAGAGAGAGAGAGAGAGCAGAAGAAGAAGAAGATGATGATAATGATGATAATGATGATGATGATAATGATGATGATGATGATGACGACGACGACGACGATGATGATGATGATGATGATGATGATGATGATGATGATGATGATGATGATATAGTCACATACATATAAATATAGAAATACATGTTTAAATACAAAAGTTGAGATATATTTCCTAAATGGGAAAAGAAAGTATTTTTTTAAAATTCATAACGCTACTGCAGAGATAAAAGTGGCATTGCGGTTGTGGCAATATAATTTCTCTCCAACTGATACATTTAAATATTTAATTTCAAAACTTTTTTCAGCTTGATAAAGAAATTTGCCCCACCCCCTAAATCACCTTTATTTTTCTTCTGATCCTAAATGTTCTTTATTCATTGAAGGAACCTTTGTGTCATAAGAAGTAAAGCTGCTGCCAAAATATTTTTCCTTCTGTTTGCTTCATTTGTTTATTAAGTTGTATTTTCAGCAAACTTTTAATTATTTTCAACAGCGAGAATATTTCAGAGTTTAATGAAGTTACTGCATTTTGCATCAGTCGTTGGGTGACGTAGATCAAATATTGTTTATTACATGCTGTTAAATGGTATTAATCTATTTCTGTTTATCGGTTCTTGCAGTAACCAAAACAATAAACCTGTTCACTAAAACAAATTCCTCGTTTGCTCTTTCATAGACCGCAAGAGAACTTATTTTGAAAGCAGTAAGAGATTGTTACATTTATTCAGCATATTTGCTGCCGAACAGGGGATGGGGTGGTAGTATTGGGAATCATTTACAAAAGCAAACATGGGGAAATTCAATTTATTTGGGTTTACTCTTTCATTTGTTTGGTTTTCCAGGACTTGAATGACAATTATTCAAGGCCACAAAATATTGGACGTCCGTGGCGCAAACAGGCAAGTATCATAATTAATTCCTAATATCTGTTGCAAATATGCCCGAAATAACAGTAATCAATTCCCACAGTGCTCTTCATTTAAAGTTTCGTCGATTTTTCAATTATAAATAGTTTTTTATGGAAAGTTTTGTAATTCAGTTAATTATATGGCTCTAGGCTTCAAATTACGTTGAAGACCAAACGACGTGTAAAGATGTTAGGGTTTATGACTTGTTACAATACTAGACATATGCCCTGAATATTACCCCTAACGTTTAGCTGTAGTTATGAATTAAAGAAGGTCTATATTGATTTATCTCTTAGCGGTTGTTCCCACTTCTTTGTTATCTCTCTTGTAGCGTATAAGATAATCAGTGCGCGTTGATAATTGGTACTGTACGTTTTAACAAACTTTACAGGATTACAGGTGACAAGATAAATAATACCACTTGGTCTATTCTCTAGCAAACTGAAATAAGAATTGGCATTTTGAGCTCATTTTACCTTTCAGGTTTCACTCCACAGTTTCGTAGTTTGCACAGTGCAAATTTATAAACAAGGAAAGGTGAAACTGGCCATTGCAATAATAGGATCATGTGTCATTTGAAGTAGAATCCATCGTGAATCAGTTTGTTTAAGCCTTACATATAGGAGCTCTTATGCAAGCCATTCGCATGGTTTATAAAAAGCAAATATGAGTATCAATGTTTAGATAAAATTAAAAGATGTTGAACAGTTTAGATTGTCTTAAAATTGTTTCAGTAGAAACTCCAAGACAACGAATGTACTGAAATCTATATATAAGTCTTGTAAAAAAAAAATCATTTGTCAAAACAGAGACAGAGCAAGAATGCAAAATTATCGCTATGTTAAAAATCAGTTTTGCTTGTTCACAAACGGGATGCGGAAAATTACGATAAAATCATAAGCTAAACAGATAAAGTATTTTAGTCTTGATCCTAAGCAAGGAAAAATACCGATGTAATATTTTTTAAATGTTTTGAGCGTAATTGGACATTATCATTTATTTCATGTCAAAACATGTTACTGCATAATTAAAATCGGCACATTTGATATTTCTAAAACATTTTTGATATAAAATACATATATCTTGATTTTTAGCTGTGAAGCATGGCATTTAGTCACGCAAGTTAAAATTTCCTTTTTTATGCATATAAGTGTGCACACGTTAACTCATACACACTGTAGTCCAGCTAAATGTGCACTAATTAGAAGGAAAAAAAAACAGTATAACTGAAGAAAATCCGATTTGCTTTAAAATTACTAAACCATCTTTTTCGAAATAAATAGAATTGTATGTTAAAAACCATGTTTGTTTTTTTATTGATGTACTATAATTTTCTAATTATTATACGTTGAACGAATAAACTCCGGTTTTCTTCTTTATACACCGAATCTTGTTTTATTCACCGAATCTTGTAGAAAAACTTGGGACATTAGGGAAAAATTTGGTTTTTCATTTTTATAGAAAAGTAAGTTTCAGAACTCGGAATAAATGACAAAATTCCTAGTTTTTCTCTTGATGTCGAGGTTTTATTTCATCTAAAACAACCGGTATTTCCAGATAAAAACTAGGTTTCGATCAGTCAAATGCATAATTATGAGATAAATCTTGTTTTTCTTCTTATGTTTAAGGTCTTCAAATGAAAAGACTTGCATTTCAATAGCAAAAGGCACGTATACTAGGAAAAACTCGGTTAAGTCAAGAAATACCTTCTGTTTCCATTGATATCCGAAGATTTTCGAGATATGTCAGATTTTTCTCCGAAAACTTGGTTTTCTATGAAATTTTCTATCATAGATTTCAGAGAAAAAAAAACTGGTTTCACACAGTAATTTACGATTTCGCAAGTTTCTTTTCGAATACCTGGTATATTGGTATAATGAAATACCTAGGCTCGTAGGTTTAGCAAATGCCGATATTTCTTTCCGTTATTGGCCAATCTGTACATTACACCTGGCATTTCTCATTGGTTCACTAATTATCTTTCGATATAGGAGTAGGCTAATTGATGTATCGCCAAATGTCAATCAAACCCAAACAGGTTCCGATGCGTACGGCTGAGCGACAAGAACCATTTTTGGCAAAGATGCGACTATTGAAGTTAACGGAATTTTAGACATATTCTCCGTCACCAATCCGATTGCCATTAAACATCCTCTACAAATTCAAATCCTCTTAGCCTAAACATTATTCAACGATTTTTTTCCCACGGAATTTTCATTAGTATTTCTCACTAAAATATTAATACAAATTCACAATAGATGTTAACATAAAACACTGTGATTGTGCATGAAGTTTCATGATAATGAGCAGGGCGTTATTGTATTTATTATGGAGAGAGAGAGAGAGAGAGAGAGAGAGAGAGAGAGAGAGAGAGAGAGAGAGAGAGAGAGAAAGAGAGAGATGCGGTAGACTAGTATCACGAGAGAGAGAGAGAGAGAGAGAGAGAGAGAGAGAGAGAGAGAGAGAGAGAGAGAGAGAGAGAGAGAGAGGGAGGGAGGGAGGGAGGGAGGGAGGGAGGGATGCGGTAGACTAGTATCACGTACAAAGGTCTATATAAGATAAACTTGTTGAGTAATTCTCAAGACCACATAGCACCGTGTTCGCAGATCTAACTTCGCAAAGATTTAAGTAGCAAATATTCTTGATATTGATTACGGCTGACGGAAGTAACCATTCATATAGTCACAATTTATATAAAGAAATGTCTAATAGCAAAATATTATTTATACCACCTAGAATTACAAATCACTAAAATGCATTTTTTAAATTATCCACAATTACAAATCGAAATGCGTTGAAAATCACCCAGAATTACAAATCATCAAAATGCGTTTAAAAATCACATAGAAGTACACATGATCAAAATGCGTTTAAAAATCACATAGAATTACATATCTTCAAAATGCGTTTAAAAATCATCAATAGGCATTTAAAAATATGTAATTTAAAATTTTTGCAACACTCAAATCTCCATAGGTATGTGCGTAATTTAATTGTTACCACTCTTAAAACAGCTTTATTTTTATTTTAACTAAAATTAAACACCTCTGATGTGAATCGCAGATTGTATTTCAGACGTCTTTTAAATCAAAATAATATACAATTTTTGAAGGTTTTACAATAAGTGTCAATTACTGTAAAACGATATGTGGAAATTTGCTTTTTGGTAAGACGTACATTTGATGAATGTTGTAATTGAATGAAGTTTTGGAATTAAAAAGATATAAGTAATTACTAAATTATTGAATGTTGGGCAAAGAGGAATCAGGGGTATACTTCCAGTTTCTGACGTATGATCATTTCTAGAGCAAGATGTGTTAAATGATATTGGTTTCATGATTTCAGCTTTAGCTGAATGATATATACATGCCCCTGGGTTACACATTAATTAAATATTCCCATGGGACACGCTTTCATTATATATGCCCTTGGGACACGCTTTCATCCGCATGTTTCCCTCCGGAGGTCAAGTAACTTGCTAGAAGAATTGAATCGTCAGCCACGCAGCTAAAGGTATTGTCGGAAGGCAGTCTCAAAGACGGAGTTAGTGGGGATACATGTATCTTCCTACCAAGACAAACTAACCAGACTTATTAAAGATAATACGTGTCGCGATCTCCCCTACAATCAGATACTTAAGATAGGGAAGGGCGAATGTTTGGGACAGGTGACAGTTACTCAAAGAACGAAGACAGACACAGTTGCGATAGCATTGTTCTCGTACTGATACGGTTCAATACCTCATTATGACCTACATAATAAATTTCAATAACTCATTTAAATGGGGTGGTCTTTTGTACTCAATTCCTCCACAGTGTCCAGCAATTCTTTCACGAGTGACATGCATCATAAAAAAGTGCAAGCCACATGGATTTCACATTTAAAATTCTTTGTAATTGCCTTTCAATGCTGCTACTTTAAAATAATTACCACAAAATAATTCTTTAGTGTAGTTTTAACCAGCTGTTTAACTTATTGTATTGTCCGGCATAATTTCTACATTTTATAATGTGGATCGTAAACGGCAAGACACCTCTTAGAAATTACGAAACCACCCGACATAGGTTTGATCTATCTATATGCATACATAACAATTATTGTAATCAAGAAATTGTCAAGAAAAGCTACAACATACATATTATAAGTAAGTGGATTTTAAGAGACCAGATAAGTGTTCCGTGAGCTAAATTTTTTATAAAAGCGTAAATGATAAAAACGGTTACAATTGCCTTTTTTTGAAAATTTAACTACATGTTTGGAACGTATTTCGCGGTTAATTTGAGCGCATTGAATTCAGTGAATTCGCAACATCGAAGGTTATCCGTTGCGAGTAGTCACGTCAATCATTCTTTTAACAGCTTAATAAAAGGTTTGCTTTATGTGATATGGAAAGAAAAGCGTTGAAATTCACAGTTCAGCCAAAATTGTTTTTGTACAGGTTGGGGGAGGGCAATTATAAAAAAAGGAATTGCAACTTGGGAGAGTTACTCAAAATACTTTTTTGCCGAGTTTCTAGAAATTTATTAGTTAATTTATTTCCTGTTACAGATTGTTACATAGACAGCCAGTGATGTAAGAGTGATCTGATCGCAACAAACAAATATATATAGCTGAATGGAATGCAAACTAAGTATAGATAAAGTAACTCTCTTTTTTATCACCTATTTTTCGCATTTTTCTTTACCAAAGAACAGTGGTTTGCTGATAGCAGTGAAAAGGGGTCACTTTCAAATATGTTGACATATCTAACGTCATGCACATGCATGGGCATATTTTTAATCGCGTACAGTCGCTGTCTTTTTATGTCATCCATATTTGTCATTCTGTAACAAGAAAGCAAGAAGGAATATAAAGAACAAATTTAAATACAGTATTGACTGTAGCTTGGCTGAATGACAGCACAGTTATCAAATTATTTATGTTGTTATGTGCAAGTATTTATGGTTTTTGAGGTCGATATTGTGTGTGATATGTGATTATGATTTTTTAACGTAGCTTTAACAATTTTTAAGTCACATCGCTACGATGACTGCAGTGTGGCAGTATATAGTGATGTCTAGCACTGGGGCATCATTATCACATTATCCTGACACCATGCCGACCAGTCCTAACACTAGCCTCTTAATGCTGAACGTCAAGCGAGAAAGCTGTTAGTACCATTTTTGTAAGTCTTTGGTATGACTCGACCGGGGATCGAACCCACGACCTCCCGCATCCGACGCAAACGCTCTAACCACTAGGCCACAGGAGTGGTAGGTCGATATTGTAATTATTTAACTAAAATTTAGTTCACTGGATATACACTCGTGCCAAGCAAGTGTCATTTATACCTTTCAATTTTTTGATTATATATTTATTGAAATGGTATTGAAATACCATTGTGTAAAGTTCATCATTTATTGAGAAAAAAAATTATTTTTTTTAAAACTGTACCTTAATTTTTTTGTCACAAAATATCAATCCTTTCTTCTAGTATTTGAGCAGACTAAAATTGTTTTTTTGAAGAGTGCTATGTACAATGTGGAGTATTTATCTGTATAATTACTCTATTGTTGGTAATTTGTTTTCATTTTTCCATATTTCTAAATTAGTTTTTTTTTTCCATTTCACGTTATTACTCGTAAATCATGCCCCCTCGAAGTTAGGAAGCACATTTAATTAAAATATTTAAATTATACACAACTTTAATAATAATGACACTGGAATCAAAAGTTTCAGGATCTTTTATAAATTTACTTCCACACGCAAACTTCAGTAATATAGATTTTTTAACAACTGTTGTCAAGTTTGAGGTTTAGGATTATGAGCAATTTGCGCATTCAGGCAGTTCGTTTCTGTCTATCTGTGTGTCCGTCTGTCTCTTTCTCTCTCTCTCTTTTCTCTTTCTTTCTGTCCCTGTCTGTCTTTCTGTCTGTTTGTCTGTCTTTCTGTCTCTATCTCTCTGTCTCTGTCTGTCTGTCTGTCTGTCTGTCTGTCTGTCTCTCTCTCTCTCTCTCTCTCTCTCTCTCTCTCTCTCTCTCTCTCTCTCTCTCTCTCTATATATATATATATATATATATATATATATATATATATATATATATATATATATATATATATATATATATATATATATATATATATATATATATATATATATATATCATCAATGTTTTATTATACAAATTGAATTGGAATTCAGTCATAAATCTGGGCAAGCAAAGTAATCAAAACTAAATCTATATGCAAAATTATAACGTGACAATAATCTATATACTTAATTAAGTACTCATATTGTCATTCCATTTGAAATATAGACTGGTCGCTGAATTGTCGTACGATCCTCTCTCCACAAAAGAATTTCGAATTTTATCTGAATTGTTTGAAATTTGGTGTAGATCATCATGCCTTGTCTCGTAATGCAATTAGCTATTGCTAATATTATCACAAGGTATATCTCCAACACATAGTTGAAAGAGGAACGTGTATCTGTATTACAAGATGACACGTATAGAAAATATTGCAAAGGTAACATAGAAATATTTTGTAAGAAAGACATGATTCGAAATTCAGTACTTTGATTAGAACTGTTGTTATTATAAGGCTTAATAATTCCCACTGTGTTAGTCAACCTTAGTACCTTCCAAGTAACCGGATTACAAATTGCAGGGCTATACTAATCTGTTGCATTTTGAGTAGGTAATTGGACACTGTTACATACCACAGTTCAGAGTTGACTAAAATATAGATATGTAGACTTTATACAGTAATTTTATTTGCCAATGATAACCCAAAAATTATTTGTTGGATTATGCTTAGATTGAAAGATTATACTATATCAGCTTTTAAAATTACAATTGTCTAGGTCATCATAGCTGAATTAAATTCTGTACGGTCATTTCTTATCTACCAGTGGTGGTGTTAGTGGGAAAATATTTCCATTGTTAACAATAAAGAACAAGCCCTGATGATATGCATGCATAATTACGTGTTTCATTTGTGGGAAATCTCAAGTTGCTATGCATGCATAATTTCGTGTTTCATTTGTGGGAAATCTCAAGTTGCTATGCATGCATAATTACGTTTTACATTTGTGGGAAATCTCAAGTTGCTATGCATGCATAATTACGTTTTACATTTGTGAGAAATCTCAAGTTGCTATGCATGCATAATTACGTTTTACATTTGTGAGAAATCTCAAGTTGCTATGCATGCATAATTACGTTTTACATTTGTGAGAAATCTCAAGTTGCTTTGCATGCATAATTACGTTTTACATTTGTGAGAAATCTCAAGTTGCTTTGCATGCATAATTACGTGTTACATTTGTGAGAAATCTCAAGTTGCTATGCATGCATAATTACGTGTTACATTTGTGAGAAATCTCAAGTTGATCGCTTTAAAGCTGGAGAGTTTTCTATGCAGCTGAATGTATATGTTTATGGTATAACATTTAGCACGCCATTGGCATGTATCGTCCGTACAATAACACCGCGACCTTGCTTTTTAATCATATTAATAAAGATATACATGTAAAATTATATCAAACGTTACAATTCAAGATTATTCTCTATTTATGTCTGCAACACTGCCAACGGTAAATACAGGTTAAGCGTACTGACATCAGTGTAGAGGGCTACAGTGCTGGTTCGTATAGCGATATCGCACGTTTCATATATTCAAGTAGCGACTTAATATAGCAAATGTACACGTTCCGCATATAATGTTCTTTTAGATATACGTAATCCCATATATATATATATATATATATATATATATATATATATATATATATATATATATATATGTATATATATATATATATATATATATATATATATATATGATTATATATGATTATATGTGATTAATACCCGACAAATGCAAATGCAATTCCATACATAGAACTCTATCTTAAATTATGTAGCTGATTATGACCTGACCTATGGAGTCGCCGCTGTAGTGTCTTTCGATGCGTTGGCAATTTAAAAACTGCGAGAAATGTAGCGTGACAAAACGACGCGCACTAAATTGTCAAGAGGAAAATAATTTATTCCGCCTTTGTTGCAAGCACAACACTTGCAGTATAGGTCTCTTCTAACGCAGAACATGGAAAATAAGCAATTAAATATGGAAACCATCATTTAAAACAAAACACTTATTGCTTTTATCACCACCCCATCAAACCCGCGACAACATCCATATCTCAAATCCCACCCTTCTTTCCTTGTTGATTGTACCAGTCCCATTCCCTTGGTTATGGTTCACTGGTGACTAGACTGGTGCAGTAGGAATCTCGTCGGTCTCCACCACCATCCCCACCACTAATCTTTTAGATGCATTCAAGATTCCAAATCCAGGTCTTTCTGTTTATATAGATAAGACAAATTTCATCATAAAATCGAGTAAGTGATCGAACTCAATTGTCCAGTAGGCCTGCATTTGGTTGAAGGTTCTACCAATTTATTGTTGGTGGCTATTTAGAGTCGACACATTCCTTTTGCCTCTCTCTCTCTCTCTCTCTCTCTCTCTCTCTCTCTCTCTCTCTCTCTCTCTCTCTCTCTCTCTCTCTCTCTCTCTCTCTCTCTCTCTCTCTCTCTCTCTCTCTCTCTCCTAGTTATTCTCCTATTATTTTATACCAGATCACTTTTCGCCCAAACGATGAACACAGTCAGCTTATAAAGAAGACTGACGGATAGACTGAAACGACATTTCACAATACAAGAGTCTTTAGTGAACAGTTGGATAAGTTGTTGTTTGTTGTTTTGTTTTTTTTTACCGCATTATGTTTATTCGACAGTCTGCCGTCAAATGTGGAGGAAGAAACATCGGAGCTCAAGCGAAGAGAGTTACCAGAGTAGAAAGGCATATGGCAACTTGGAGGATCATTGGTCAGTCCTGTGGGTCGACACCCAGGAAACATCCGGTAGTAGACGGTACCATCAAATGCCACTAGAAAAAAGCCTGCCATACTGAAAATAGGAGAGGGATAGCCTCCCACCAGAGTGAGGGTGCCCTCCTTCCACCCAGAAAGAAACTGTAGGCAAGCCAATCAGATAGGACCGGCTACACTAACCCGACAATTTCGAGAGAATCCTGTTAGAGCTATTACAGGATATACAACCAGGAACTCTATGCTATTGTAGATGAAGCGATCCACTCTTTAACAAAACCGAGGGTTCTCAGTTTAGCTTGGAAGACTCGGTCTGGTTTATAACTCTGTTAATTTGCCTACTGTAACGGGGTGCTTAATTTAGTTTTCGCTATATAGAGAATGATTGACTTTGGTGTTATTGCACAGATCGAGTAAACATTAAGATAATTTATGAAATTTATAGACGAAAAAATGTTGATCTGATCAGAAATATATAATAGAACAACAGGAGCCCCCAAAATACAGAATTTAACAATATAATTATTTATATAGACAAACTTAAATTGAACAAGACCTTTAAATGATACACGTCTTTCTGTTTATATAGATAAGACAAATTTCATCATAAAATCGAGTAAGTGATCGAACTCAATTGTACAGTAGGCCTGCATATCCTGCTTGGTTGAAGGTAAGATTCTACCAAATTCAACGTTGGTGGCTATTTAGAGTCGACACATCATTCCTTTTGCTTCTCTCTCTCTCTCTCTCTCTCTCTCTCTCTCTCTCTCTCTCTCTCTCTCTCTCTCTCTCTCTCTCTCTCTCTCTCTCTCTCTCTCTCTCTCTCTCTCTCTGTAAAGGAGATATAAATGGACATATTTCCATTTCAAAAATAAATAATTAAGCAGCTTAAACATTTTGTTAGATGAATACTTCTGTTAGAGAACATCAACCTCTCTCTTTTTAATCAGATGTTGCATTTCAACAGAAACTAAGGCTAATATGGGTCAGCTCATAAACAAACTCTAAAACAAGAAAACTAATTTATCATCCTAATTAGCTATTTAATATCCCTAACTAAGACATAAACTAGACATAATATACCGATTCGCCCTCCTGTGAACTACCAGTCATTAATTGGATTAGTTGTTAGCCGGCAGGCGCTCGTTTCTCGATTAAAATAATTCACATCTTATTTATACAAATGAATGAACGAAATCCATTGTTCTCTTAACTTTACTGGACCTCTCCTGTGGCCTAGTTGTTAGAGCGTCCGCCTCGGATGTGGGAGGTCGAGGGTTCGAACTCCGGACGACTCATACCAAAGTCTTATAAAAATGGTTCTAACAGCTGCCTCTCAAGGCGCTCAACATTAAGAAGTTCGTGTTAGGACTGATCAGCCTGGTGTCAGGATAATGTGACTGTACTGGACATCATACTACATGACTGCGGAATGATGCCCCAGTGCTAGACGTCTCTATAAACTACCACACTGCAGACATCGTAGACTGAAAATTCGTAAGATACATGATTAATATCATATAAGACAAATTAATTCGTTTAGTTCTCTCAAATTCCTATAAAAAAAAACGTAAGGCATGAAATTCTTATAATGCATGATGATTTTTATGACAACTATTATATTCATAATCATATCGAAGAAATTGATGCATAATTTTAAAACAAATAAAGAAATAACTACAAACTCATATTACGAAATTGCTTGAAATAGAGATAGATATATTGTGCTTTCGAGGCTCAATTGTTTCTATGAGAGCAGAATCATACATGTGCCTTTAGGTTCCATACCTCTCAATCTTCCAGACACACTTTTCTTGGACAATTTTTTAAACGAGAAAAGATAATCTCTTTTTTCTCCTCGGAGTCAAAACTTTTCCTTTCGGCAGAAACACTGATCAATCGATTTTGTTATATGGGATACTTAAAACATCAAATGTTGTCATAGAAATACCCCACCCACCCCTTATTTAATTTATTAGTCAGGATTAACAAATTAACAAACCACCATTATTAATGCACATCCATTGATGTAAGAGTATATAAACTAATTTCTTGGACAGTTCATCTTTTGATGCTTATTTCAACATTTGCAAAGTTGTCTTTGCACCACATAAGCTTTGGCATTTACCGATACCTAGACCCCAAAATCACATTGCTTCGTCTATCTTACTGACATTTATCAAACGGACCCTAATTAAAAATCAATCACGCCCCAAACCAGGACATTAAAACCACCATAATCTAGCGACATCAACACGTTACCTAAACCCACTCGTCAACTTAACTGGTTACATGTTAACACTGACCGCGGAAAATGTACTAAGAGAACATTCTGCAAGACATCTACAAAATTGTGCACTATTACAGTTATTAATAGTTTGAAAGTATTTAACACGTGAGCCTTGAAAGTGCGGTACCCGTAGTATAGTAGATATCCTAGCATATGCATTTGCTACTAGGATATCCCAGCACTGCCACTCAGGATATTAAGATAGTATGCGACTTCAGCATACTATCAATAGGGACATTACGATTATAGATCACTGATCAAATATTTTATCAGTAAGATTGTGGCATATACTTTCATTCTGACCCCGTAAGCCTTATTTAAGTGAAAACTGCATGGTCCAGCATGGATCCCGATTGGCATGATGCTGCACAAACTAACGGCGTCGCAACATCCCAATTTGCGATCACATAAATTCATTGCCGATAAAAATGGTTAAATCTTTCGAAAACAAATACAGGCACGTATAATACACGAGGGAAAAAATGCATGATAGGAAATTTTTATAACTGAAGAACATTTGAATCGGATGTGACTCTCACGTATTTGGCGGTATTTTGAGACCGCACCACTGAAAATAGGAAACTGGGAATAGATTTGAAATAAACATGAAAAGTGACAGCTTTGGGCATTCAAGAAGCCTTTTATTTCGGTTTTACTTAAGAGCCATAAGATTGCGGGTAATCGCGCCAATTAAATAGCACGTTTGCAAGTCTTTCTTTGAAATCACTTTTTATTATTTAGCTATTTTTGACCTTTCTCATTAACAAAATTTGTGACAGTCGTCTGTACCGTGTATATATTTACGCAGAGAATGCACGATACATGTTGCAAAAACTAATACTTTTTATATCAGTGTAATTATAATTAATTTTTTGTTTTCGTACATGTATACAATGACCAGACAGCTTAAATTATCTTAAAATAGAGACATTGCTTCATTTATTTGCCATTTATGGTTGACCAGAATTGCATCTCGAAGTCAACGGTAGGATCATAAACTATGCTTTTATCTATTCAGATGGAAGTCATACCAATACAGTTTGCACTCAGTCATCTAAGTATTTTCTTTATTTTACTTACACTTTATACTATTCAGTCTTGTATGGCTGTACACATATACTGGCAGGTACTTCTCGACATTTATTTTTACCTTCGTGCATGGCCTTGTGGTAATAGCAACAGATCCGGATCCAAGAGGTCGCGGGTTCGAACCCCGGACGAGTCATGCCAAAAACTTCTACAAATGTTACTAACAGGTGCCTCACTAAGCGCTCAGAATTAAGAGGTTAGTGTTAGGACTGGTCGGCCTGGTGTCAGGATAAAGTAAGTGGGTGGGACATCATGCCACATATCTCCGGTATAATGTCCCACTGCTAGGCATCACTATGAACTGCGACACCGTAGACATCGTTGCGATATGATGGAAAAATTGTTACAGCTACGATAAAATCCAAAATATACTCGTACCAGGATTTAGCTGAGTTATCTCTTGGCCTTAAGTGTATGACCGACTTGTGGACGTTTCAGACGGCACATTAGTCCATGTTCCAAGTGTTGGGATCAACTCGATGTATTGAACGACGCTTTAGAAACTGTTTTAGAGGTCTATAAGCTCTAAGTACCAAACGAAGACATCTTTATTCCGATTTTTATGTAAAATTAAAACCGGAAACAGCTAGGCCGTGCGGTTTTCATCCTTTTTATGCGCACGTGACGCCTGCAAACAGAGTGGAATACCACAGGGACTGTCAGCATTGTCGTGAGTTTGCACAAAAGGACTGGCTTTTCACTCTGCTAATACGTTCAAATCTTTAATAACATGTGCTTTATTTTGAAATGACAAATTATCTTTGATACTTTACTTGCATTTCCAACCGCTGGTAATGTTTTAGTTGACTTGATTAGTTTTCATGGCACTTAATCTTTTAGACCAATAAATGCCCGCTCAATGCGATATCCTGATATCGCCAGTAAAGCCTAGGCCTGATTCTGCCTCAATGAAGAGACTCAATCAAGGCTATTCTTTGCAAATGGAAAACGTTAAATTGGCAGGATTCTAATATCGAATTATTTTGATGGAATAAAATTTGTACATGACTTGTCAGGTGTTATTCTCTCAGATCCGCCCTTGCAAATTAGGATGAACAGAGCTTAATTATGCTTGATTTATCAAAATTCTTTGGTTATTAAAATAATGTAATTGCTCATATATATATATATATATATATATATATATATATATATATATATATATATATATATATATATATATGCAACACAGAGTGTCGATTTTGGAATAGCTGGGGGGAGAGGGATTACAATTTTGGGCGACTTGTTTTATCAGTTTTCTATACTGATTTACATATTTTTTAATTTCTTAAAATCTTAGTTATATTTCATCTAAAATGTTTTAAATAAAAAATAATATGAGTTAAAGGTTCATTTTAGTGCAAAATGATTTAAAATAATTCATAATACATTTTTAGAAAAGATTTATAATAAATAAAGGAAAATACATTATATCATCACTATTTTATATTTTACCATCTAATATGCGTAAAAGTTCAAAATATTTTTTGTTTTATTTCATATCATCCAATTTATGTTTTGGTGGATTTTACTGAGTGCACTTGACTTGTTATTTCTTTCCCATGAAATAAAGTATGTTGATGTAACTCACGTTGTAAATTTGATTTTGCTATACGATTAGTTACACTATTTACTCTTTGTTATTATTGTTATTGTTATTGTCATATTATTATTATTATTATTATTATTATTATTATTATTATTATTATTATTATTATTATTATTATTATTATTATTATTATTATTATTATCATCATCATCGTCGTCATCATCATCATCATCATCATCATTATTGTTATTATTATTATTATTATTATTATTATTATTATTATTATTATTATTATTATTATTATTATTGAATATAATATAACTTAATTCATTTTGTTTGCTTTTAATCTTTATAATTAAATTATAGTTTTAATATTTGCCTCATCCTTCAGTTTATTAGAAATATTACATAATTTACACCTTAGGGAGGGATCTTTGCTATATTCAGTTTTACCATAAGGATGGACGTCTTTTCTCATGTCTTCATTTTAATCATCTGTAATTATTTTCAGTAATATTTAATCTGTCAGTATGTAACAATTTAATTTTATCACCATAGTTTGCTCTTAAATGATAATAATAAAGTTATACATTAATCGTTAATAATTGTGATAGGTCAGGTATAGCTCTTCCAGTGTATATTGGTTTATTTTCGCATTATTTTTATTTGTCTCATATTTATGCCGTCACATTATTCACATAATAATTTTGTGTGCTGAAAATGAAGACTTGTGGAAATAAAAGAAAAATTATGCATGTTTCTTCTGTTCTGTTTTACTGCACATCTACTCAATTTCTTATATTTTCCACTGTGATGCCAAAAGCAGTGTTGGTCATAAGTTTATATAAACTACATTCCTAATCACCACCTTGTTGTTTTGCTTCCCTTGTGTATTATAACGAATATACGATTTCATCCATAACAATGTTAGTAACAAGTTCAATTTATTATCCTGCATTGCATTTGAATAAACAATAAAATAATAACGATATTTATAGTAATGGTGTTCATTTGTAATATAGGCCACTGGCCCATTATACACACCCATAAAATATGCAAAAAAGGTATTCTAGTATGTAACATAAGAACATCGATATCTAATATATTGGAATGTTACAGGTTACACCTGCAACTTATCAGCATTGCACTTTTAATAATATGTTTTTGGAGATCTCGTCATATTGTCGATATTAAATGCTTGCTGATATTTTTTTTATCTATTTGAATTTATAATGCTATATTCAGAGTTAAGATTGGAGGAATCCCAACATGCAATAGCTAAGAGAAAATTCTGTAATCTGATCTTAACCGGAATGTGACCTAATATCTCGTTTTCACAATTTGCTGTCTCAGGTTTATGTCGACAAAGATTTCTTTGACTTCTTTGTAGCATTATCTACCCTATTTAGCTGTTGTGTTGCTTGTGTGTGATAGGTAACGAGGAAAAAGCATAACCCAATTTAGCTGTTGTGTTGCTTGTGTGTGATAGGTAACGAGGAAAAAGCATAACCCAATTTAGCTGTTGTGTTGCTTGTGTGTGATAGGTAACGAGGAAAAAGCATAACCCAATTTAGCTGTTGTGTTGCTTGTGTGTGATAGGTAACGAGAAAAAAGCATAACCCAATTTAGCTGTTATGTTGCTTGTGTGTGATAGGTAACGAGGAAAAAGCATAACCCAATTTAGCTGTTATGTTGCTTTTGTGTGATAGGTAATATTGAAAAAGGAGAAATGTTTATATTTTTCTTATTTAAAAAAAAAACCTAAAGGTGATATTATCTGCAACGTTTTCACCCAATAAATTTTCGCCTGAGATTTTCTTTGTTTTCTAATGATACTTATGGGAGGATAGAACTATCGCATAATAAATCGTTCGGTACTAGTTTGTTTACACCATATTTGCATCTAGTATGTTCTCTCATAATTAATCGAGAGACTTGTTTTCCATGTATTCGTGTTATGAAAAAGGATTTCGTGTTCATGTGTTTCAGAGACTGTCAGTTTTGCATCTAATAACCCTGTTCCAGAAATAATACAAGAAAAAGGTAGCTGGCACAGTGTTGCTATTATTAGACTGCAGCGACTTAGTGTAGGAACAGACGACGATGGAATAAGATTTCGAAAAAGACAGAGGCTGCTTGGTGGTTCTGCAGAAGCACGAACTCGTAAAGCAAGGAAAATGGTGCTACTGCATGTATAGTTGGTACTTACCCCCCCCCCAACAAAAATGGGGGTTCGGAATTAAATCATAATTAATCTCATAATCTAATTATATTGTAGCGTGATAGTGGTGTCGTTGGGGATGTTTAATTAGTCTAACAAATTAAAAAATAATACAGATAAGGTTTCTTATTTATTTCTACATTTCTCTTGGCATATTAAACGCTCATAAATTTTCCCAAGACACCAAGCCAAACAAATAAATAATAAGGGAACCAACTCAGTATGGTTGAATCAAGACCATGAAGTTATCTCTCTTGCATACATAGGACATTATAACATCCCGCCAACTCCACCCCATAAATTTAAATTGCTAATACAATTTTACTTACATCTCATAAGGAAAGTTTACAAAAGAAACAGATTTTGTCGCCTATAATTAATGCAAAACATGGTAATGAAATACAATAATGTGAATAATACAACTTTGGCTAAATCATACCGTATCTTGAATAATGCCGAGTACTTTTATGTCATAATTAAAGGTTCTGTTCCAAATAGCTAACCGTATGAGGGTATGTAATATTCATAACATTCTATAGTATAAATAATTTTCAGTTGAAAATATTGAACCTCTTAAAAAATATTCAAAGAATTGCAATATGCGTGATATAATCTTTCAATCATACGAAATTTGGAATATCCATGAAATAATATGGCTATATAATGCTTATGTAATAACACCCAACATCAATACCTACTGTGCCTCCATTATACACGGATGCTTTGTCAAGCTATCTGGGTTGGAGGTAATACAGTTTTGTGACTGTGTTTGAGATCTTACATTCACCAAACATCAAATCCAAATTGCAGTTTCGAACTTCAAGTGATGTGTGGCTGATACAAATCTCAAGCTCAAAAACTCAAGGTTAACAGCTTTATGATCTCCAGGCAGATCTTACACGTCTGTTTTGATGGGGATAATCTAAACCTTTTCCGTCGCATTCTAGAAAAGGATATCAGACGTAAATGTCGTTCATTCCTCGATATAAAAGATAACCATGACATAACCAGCTTTTTTTGGTTATCTTAGTATGTGATTGACTGATTAGGCTCTGAACTGTTTGTGAAAACTTGAAAGGACTTCTGCTGCTTGTGCTTGCTTGGCCAATAGATGACTGCTTAAGTTTTGAGACACGTTGCTCGTGCATTCTGCCCTGCCATTGCCATTCTCTCCATTTTTTTAAGTCGGATGTTAAACTGTGCCTGGCGGAACGATTCTTTGAGAGATCTTCTCAAGACTCAGATCAATATTGAAGTGATTTAAGGATGACTTAACGACTTTCCGGGAATGTTTGAAAGGTTTCTTCAAACCGTGAGATAGCTTTCCCTCAATCAGCATGACATAGAAGATCCTATTTAGTAGACGCACATCTGACATCATAGTAACTTGGCCTGCCCAGTTCAGCTAAGATTTCTTCAGCAGATTGTAGCTGCTTCAAATATGTCTGCCGTGTGAGAAGCTCAGTGTCTGAGACCTTGTCCTTCCTCAGCTAGGCAAGGTTCATTTAGAACTGTCATCTCGATGTTAAATCTGGTCAGTTTTTTTTTATCAGCAAGAGCTGTACTTCTCAAGTTTTTTTTATCAGCAAGAGCTGTACTTCTCACTGGTCTATCAGTTGATATGATGTTCATTAGTGTGAACACGTTTCAGGCACTAACGGTGAGTTGCGTCACTTTTGGGATCCCTGTCAGCCGATGTATGCCTACCAGGGTAAAGTGAATCAGGCAAAGCGTATGGCACATTTAGGTCCTTTCCCATGCTTTGAATGTGAGCGATCCTAAAATGGACTGCAAAGTCACCATGAAACTGATGAGTTCCACTGTTTCTTTGGTAAGATAGAAAAGCGACTATGTGCCATAAGCTGTCTGTGCACGTGTCTGCAGCTACAACTCCCACTGTATCAATACCTAATGCTCATCAATGACCACATGACTTAAATGTATCTGGTGGGAAGGAGGTAAATAATGTCATGACTTGCACAGGAGTTGGATTTAAGTGAGGAAAGTTGTGCAGAGTAACCCTTATTCTCTTGTCCATGCCTGTCTAAATTACACAATGCTGTCGAGATTCCGGAGATCATCTTATCCTATTTTAGGATAGCCATCAGTTCTTGCTGCACCCGAACTTATGTCCGGTGCAGTGTACACATCTCTTGTCATCTGGCTCCACTACCAGGGAAGGAGCATATTTCCTTGGCTGCCTGATCCAGCAATAAATAATTTTCAGCATGATCTAGTTGTTGCTTCCATTCTGGATCAAGAGTCACAGGCATTACCGTCTACAGTAACTTCTAGTAGCTAGTGTAGCCTGACCAGATGTAAATGGTGATGCTGTGAACTGCCCTCAAGCTCAATGTTGTTACTGTAACAACACAATAGCCGTAATTACTTCACGACCATTATGACGTGCATTACTAATGGTAATGTAGGTCGTTAAAATGTTACAAGAATATTATTAAACATCAAAAGTGCAGGTATTTCGTTGATTGTAAAAACGTCGTCAAACATTGTTTTCAAAGTTTATCTCTAACAATAATGATCTATTATTCTAATATGTTTATACATCAGTCCAAAAACTTACAAATCCAAAATTGCAAGGGTTTTCCTGTGTACTGCAACTTTGAAAGACGCAGACTTGGGGGGGGGGGCAAACATGTAGTGTTCAAGTATTAACTTTTACGGATGTAGACAAAAACATGTTTAGAGGTGAAGTAGAAGAGGTGTGAATGTTTTTTTAAAATACATTTTGCTTTTTATACGTCAGATAAAAACTTACCAATTTAAAATTCTCGGGATTTTCCAGTGTTCCGCCACCATTCGCGCCCACAGAATGTTTTTTTTTTTTGTTGGGGGGGGTATCATTTGATGACCAGCTATTACGTTTTACGCATGTAGGCCAAAACATGTTTAGAGATGAAATGAGATGGGTGGGAGGGGGACATTTTGCCACCCTGCCCCTATGTGCGGGCGCCCATGTCCTTTACCAAATAAACTGGTAGAGCGCACAACCATACATTGCTGAAATATGGCATTAAAACCATAACAAGAATCAATTTAAAAGCATGACAACGATTGCTTCCGAGTCTCAGTCTGAGTTGAAATTTTGAGGAAAGAATTGGGTGTTGCAAATGTCTATTCTGAATTAATACGTATCTTTGATTAAATGACTAATTGCAGTCCAAAGTTTTCAAGAAACTTCAGATGAAGTCTGGTTATATTGTTATAAATCCACGCTAGTACCAAACGGATGAATGTGAATTTAATTTCAGTACTTCTCACCGACGAAGAAATAGTTTCTATACATTAATGTTAACTTCTTCTTTGCAATGCCATTTCATAACGATACATATCATGCTGTGCGTTAACATCGATGTTTAACTTGTATTTTCCCTTGGATACGTCAACTACAAAAAGGCCAGAAATTAGGAAGAAGCAATTTTCAAGGAGTTTTTATACTGAAAATTTGTATTTACAAAGTAAACAGGGATGTACCAGGCATCAAGAGTTCGGCACCAGAATAAAAGGAAATGGATTGATGATGAAAAAAAAAGAAATAGTTAACAGTGCTGTAATTTAAGTAATGTGAATTGCAAAAGTTACATCACCAATCTAAAATATTTACAAATTTCATAGAGACTAAATAGTTTTAGAATGCTGTCATGGAAGTAAAAGTGCGTGAGCAAAACAAATTAATAAATAAAGATAAATATACATTAAATATACTTAAACTAAGGAATTGTGAATAGCAAAATACACATAGGAATTTAACCTAGAAACGAGAATGGATGGACAAACTGACAAAAAAGTCTGAAAATGAAAAATTTTGAATAGCATAAGGAATGTCGAAGCCACAAATATGTGTACGAAGATTCAAAGATGTATATTCACTGGCTTTAGATTTATGTAGCATAAATGACGGTGTGCATGATGGATGAAAAGATTTAAAATAGAGAAACTGAAGAACTGAAGTAAGTTACACATCATTTTTGCTAGCCAAGGTTCCGATAACCCTATTTACGCCTTGGAGGGGGTCCCGAGTGGTCGAGTGGTCTAAACGGCTCATTGTTAGGGATCACTGCCTTTTCACCCTTATCTGCGTGGGTTCGAGTCTCTGGCTTGGCCATTGTGGGTATGTGAGAAAGCTTGCTAGTAGCTTGGGCTAGTGGTTCTTTCCGAGTTTCTTCTTCCACCATTTATACCTGCTGCCATGTATAGCCTATCTAGTGCTGAAAAATGACGTATGTTGTCGGAACTGCATGGAGACCGGATCCACTAATAGGATATGCATTCGCTAATTCTGCTTGTTCTTCACCAAAGGAGTAAGGAGGCAGGGCTTATTTGACAGGTGAACCAATGAAGCTCTTGGGAGCAGGTCAAATGGTGTCCTGTTCAATTAGGTCAGTATCATTGATAAATTTCACTCGGACAAGGATACAATGCCACTGGACACGTTCAATCTAAATGGATGGAACTTTGGCTAGATATTTGGTTTGTCCGATATCCTCTCCTCTATGATCATGTAGTGTAGTGGATTTAAATTGTGATTGGTGTTTACGTCAAAGATGTATAGGAATTTAACTATTGAGGTATGGATGCATGCAGAGTTATAAATCTTTTTATGCATACCATTATGAAAAAATATTCCATTGAATCTTTATGTTTTTAAGGTGGAGACGCCAATGTTTAAGATCACTGTTTGTTTGGTTTTTTTATTAATGAGAGCATATTTTAATATGATCCTGAAAATGCTGGTTCAGGAACTATGGGTTGGGATGAAACACCTTTTGCCAAGGTTGCGTACATCAGATGAGAGATATTTCAATTTCCTGGTGATTCTGTTGTGAAATTCGTGAGGTTTATACAATTTTTCCTGCTCAAGTGGATTAATCAGAACAAAGAGATATTCAGATTATTTTGTTTCCTGTATCCGCATAGAAAATCCGAGGACCTTGAGAAGAAACGTATACCTTTGGCCGTTCCAATTTAAAGAATGAGCACCGATCATCCATGCATTTTGATTCGGGACTGGTGAAACAAAGGTTGCGTATTTGGTATTCCACCTTGTTGCCAATAGGTCCATCATAGGTAGATGAAAGAGGGCACCCACTGAGTGAATGGCAAGGAATGAAGAGACCATTCCGTTTATATTATATGTAGTTGGCTATTGTGGGACAATGAGTCCGCCAATACATTAGTCAGCCTATGATATGCCGAACTTGGACTTAAGATTTGTTTTGGAAAATCCCAAACAAGAATTCAAAGTTCAGAGTACTTAGTTGGGTCTTTCTGTTGGAGATAAGTCACCACAGTGGAGTTGTTGAACAGAATGAGAACTCCATTCCATGTAGGTTCTCTGACCACCAATGGATGACATTTAAAATCCGTTGTTGCATTCCATTGTGAAACTATAATCGTAAAAGATTTGATTGACTGCTCTCTGTTGCCAAACATGTAAAGAGTGCTGCGTTTGAAGCTGAAGGAACTCGGGACAAACAATGTGTGCTGAACATAATTCCCAATCCAGCAGAAACCACTTGTCCTGTCCGTCATTATAGAATCCATGTCATCATGGAAAACCTTCACCATACAGCAGTGAAGATTGGGGCCTTGTTTTTATCGGGATCTTTGATAAGAGGTGTGTGAAAATTGACATTTGAGACAGTGAGGGTGTCGTAGGGAGAAACGCTGGTGAAAATGATTATTCTCCCTTTGCATCTAATCTACTTTACTTCATGGAACTATGGTTTTCCACAGTTGTAAATTCGGTAGGACTGCTACCCAGTGGCCCGGAGTCAGATTGTGGAAGCAATTGAAAGTAACTTCTTCCTAAGTAATTTATCATATGATGTCAAAGCTATCGAACATGCCAGTGTTGTACAGAAATGAGGAAGACATAACTGATGGGAGATGGTGGAAAATATCTTCAGTCTAAGCCTTATAGGCTGAGTCTTCACGAATCATAGTAAGATCTAATAACAACAAAGGAACTTACGAGCCCGTGTTCATGTTTTGGATTAAGGTAGTGAAGCTGATGTCTCTTGGGCTACTTGCAAATTAGTTGGAGAAGGTCAAGGAAGGCATTGGTTGAGCTTGATCCCGTTACATCCAAGGTCTTGCTAAGTAGAGTGCTAAAGATTTGAGGATGAGTGAAGATACATCTCTTGGAAACTGAGGCACTAGTTGGACACTGTATACTGGAAGAGTCTCAAGGTACTATGCTTGAGAGTGCCTGAATAGACTGGATATCGATAGCAGGAATTACATATCAGCACTATTTGTGCCTGTATAAACTGGACACTCTCTGCAGGAAGTGCCTACACACTATCCAGGTTAGACTGCTATATAACTGGGTTCTTTGTTACTGATGCATTAAGGTGGGCATCATACCAGTCCTAATACTAACTTCTTAATGCTGAGAGCAAAGCGAGGCAGCTGTAAGTACCATTTTTGTAAGTCTTTGGTATGACTCGGCCGGGGTTCGAACCTACGACTTCCCACATCTGAGGCGGACGCTCTAACCACTAGGCCACCAGAGCAGTTTAAAAAGCATGAGATTGTATGAATAAGATTCAAAGAATGTAATAATATTAGTCACAAAAATTTAACTAAACACAACTGATTTCAGTATATGGGAGATATTACATTAATTCTGAGTAGTGCTTGAAAAGGAGATCACTAGTCTTGTAAACTAAAATTCCAACACTATACAGCGTGTATTCATTACAGTACCAGAAAATTGCATGGATCACACCACACAAATAATCATTTGCATCAAAAACACACAACAATCATTATAGCAAACTGTATGGATAGAAAAATTAGAATCATTACAGCAAACAGCATGGATTACACTAATCACTACAGCAAACTGTTTGGATAATACCAGGCAGACATTACAGCAAACTGTAAGGATAACACTAGAGAATCAATACAGAAAACTGCATGGACAACACCAGACAAAATTACAGCAAACTGTATGGACAACACCAGACAAAATTACAGCAAACTGTATGGACAACACCAGACAAAATTACAGCAAACTGTATGGACAACACCAGACAAAATTACAGCAAACTGCATGGATAAGAGCAGATAAAATAATCATTCAGCACACTGCATATATAACAGACAATCATTACAGCAAACTGCAAGGACAAATTCCAGAGAAATAATATTGCCAACTGCATGGATAACACCATATGAACATTACAACAAAATGCATTGATAACACTTGACAAAGAATCTATACAATAAACTGAATGGATAATACCACACATGCAATTACAACAATCTACATGGATAACATAAAAAAATGAAAACAAGGGTCCATCTTCAGTCCCAGGTTTATTAAATTTTGCTAAATTTGTCCTTAAATTGAAATTTTACATTATTTTGTATATATGTCTGAAAATATCAATATTTTTGTCTGAAGAGAAATAGTTTAAAGGATGCAAATTCACTTTTAGTTTTAAAATGTAACACATAACATTTTCATTGTTGAAATATGAGATCCGAATTTCCTTAGTTTAAGGAAATAATCTGACATTTTATAATAACAGAGCAAGAATACATTTAAAATTGTTTAAGATTTTATGAATATGTGTATATGTTAATCCATGATGCCTGCTGAATATTCTGTATAAAACTCATTATTACCAAATAAGCAATAAGTATTAATGAATGTCAATTTGGAGAAGTACTCTAGAGATCTTTAGCAAAACTGGCTTTGTGTCACCCATAAGCCAAATTATAATGCATCCTTCAAATATGTACAACTTTCAAAACGTTTATGCAAAACTTGTACAAAATTGTTAAACTGACCTTACTCCTGTCAAGTCTCTTTCAAGAAACTCACATGGCTGTGAACTTTAACATGCAAAGGCTTGGTAAAATGTTTAAATGAGCTTACCAAACAAGGGCTTGGTAAAAGGTTTAATTAAGCTTTACCAAACAAGTGCTGGGTAAAATGTTTCATTGAGCTTTACCACATAAGGGCTTGGTAAAATGTTTAATTCAGACTTACCAAACAAAGACTTCGTAAAATGTTTAATTCAATTTAACCACACAAGGGCTTCAAAAAATGTTTAATTGAGCTCTGCTGCTGCTGCCAATAACTGAGTCTGAGTACAAACATGGTATAAGTGAACCTAAAAAGATATGTTCAAATTTCAGTTTTATTTCATATTTTTGGGCAATTGTTCAAACCAAATCAACACTGAAAAATAAAAAGAATTTTAATATAACACCACTACTGATGCAGGAGGTGTGCCTCAATCAACCAATGAAAATGTCTATGTGTACTAAATGTTATGTCATCTTATCATCCAAAATAGCATTAAAACATCACCTCATCTTGTATGTCAATGATACTGCTTTTCCAATATTTTTGAAAGCCTCATTCTGGTGTTAAGAAAAAAACTTTTTGCGTTTTTAATCAGGCCTTTGATTGGTTAAGATCTCATGAAGCTATACAAGAGTCCAGCTAAATAAGACTTATTTGTGCCATAAAAGTAATACCTTCTTCCTGATGTATAATACAAGACTATAACCTTTATGTGAAACCTGTGATTGATTGATTATCACTCAAATTATTCTACATTAACTATGTATCAGTAAGTTCTAAAGAGATTACAATAGTGTAATTCAACCACAATGTTATGGAGGTTTGGATGACAATAGTATAATTAAAATACATTGTTATGAAGGTCTGACGACAATACTCCACTCCCTCAATAACATGCACCTAAATAATTTGTGAACCCATTTATAACATGGTATCAGGTGTGGATCCCATTTTTAAACCAGAAAATACCAAAAAACGTATCCCTATTTCTTGAACTTAAAGAAAATCAAAATTGGTAATGGAAACTTTAATATATTGCTCATCTTATCGGCAAAACCTGTAAAAAAGACCGTGAACTTTTAATCAACATTATGAAATATAAACGTTAAATATGAAATCATAATTTGTTACATTTTTCTTCCAAACGACATTCTTAGTAAATTGTAATTAACAATATTCAAGTAAATTACAATCAATGAAAATGTCATGCCTAGTAGAGGCAGTACTTTTAAAAATACCAATTAATTCTTTTATCAAGTGAAATTTGTGTTCTAGTTCTACTTTTTAGCACCTTTTAAGTGTAGTCATCATAAATGCAATGTATCCTCTTGTAATTACACGCAAAATGAGTTAATCTACCATAACAGCTATGCCTGTGAGCGTTGCTCTGAGAACCTTAATTAAGTGCCGTGTTTTGATACCTGACTAGCAGAAGCATTTGTTGTAATGTTACACTGAATCAAAAGCTGGCCTCCTTTGTATTATCATGTTAATTTTGTCTTTTGAATCAAATAAAGGAGGTGGGGAAAAAAGTTAAAAATCATGCAACTCCTACATGGCTCTAAGTTCCAGCGGCCCCAGTCATATGTCCGGAGAACTCATTTCACTTGATCAACACTGTTAAAAATATTACTGTGAACGTTATCTAATTACAATACCAAAAACAACCCTCAAGGTTGATAAGAATTTTCATTATTACTTGCAATGAAATTGTGACATCAATATTTAAATAAATGAACAATACAAAATTGAACATTGAAATAAACGAATGTCTCACAAAATAAATGTTGTAGGTTTTTGAAAAAAGGAACCTTGTTTGGTAGCATATCAACAGTTAGTCTAGTTCCCTGCATCTCAGACTCTCCATTTCATATAATACTATCTCATACCACTCCTGGAACCATACTACACAACAAAACAAAAAGCAGGGACATAATACTCAAATGTTTTGCACACACATGGTGGTTGTGGAAACCAGTTGGAATAATGTAACAGTCTTTCAGATGTTGGACATTTTGAAAATAAATGTTATTTATACAGAATAACGAACAAAGTCATCAGAAAAAGTGCTTTATTGACAATTATTCCTGATATGATTATAAAACAAGGATTCAGTCATTAACAGCCCAGTTTCAACCTCCCCAACCCCCACTGTTTTCTAGATGTCTGATTTTTCGGAGGGGTCCCTTGGTAACCTGCATTCTCACTTATAGTGCGGTCTTTATTTTTTGTACCCCACTGTGCACGAGTTATCGAGGGAGAGGTGTATTATAATTCAGCCACACTGTTTATGGAGGTTTTGTGTTCCATCAGGATAATTATAAGGGCATAATCCAGGTGAAAAATGGTTTAAGTGTCATGTTTGCATTCTACAAACTTGTTCTAAATAAAATGATTCATGTGATGTGCACAAATCACTTATAATGCATGTACAGCAATTGTTACTTTGGGGTGGATCTGGCCCCAAGTTAAATGAATGTCATTCTTAAAAGTTAAACAACAAAATCATTCTGTTCTATCGAACTATCAACATGAAAGTGTACTGAAAAGTTTCAGAGCTTTGTCACTATTTTGACCCTACTGTTCCCTTCTGTTTTAGCTCCATCGTTTCTATGGAATTAGTAAAAACAAATGCATACATGTATATACATCTGGATTATGAGCTTTTTCTTTGCTTTAATTTTAAATTTAGAAAAGTACCTGTGAATACACACTGCATGTAAATATTTCAGTATATCATAAAACAGGAGTAAAACATTATCTTGTAACAAGACAATCTAACTTTTAAAATACTGTAATCATAGCTGCCAACCCTTCTGGATCGCAATTAGTAAAAATAGGGATAAAAATTAGTGAATTTTGACATGAATTCGTGAAGCGATCTTCGAGTTCAGGAATATTTGTTGGAAGAAATGTTCAGCATGGAATCCAACTGATAAAGGTAGATTGTGTTCAACAAGAAAACTCACAACCAATGTTTCAGTGTTGGTAGCTTGCAGGTCTTCTGTTGATGGCTTAAAATAGACTAGAGCTGAAATATGCTGGAGTTCTTAATTTTCCCAACCTATATGTGCTTTTTGCTACCAATGTGCTTTCTCACATTATCTCTGTCACCATGCCCAATGCTAAAATTTGTGGCATGCTGTGTGCAAAAAGCATGATGTATATCAATGTTTGATGGTTGAATGCACAGCCAATTTTTGGCATTTTCCAAACTAAACTTCAGTTTTTGTGCAATACATTTCTTTTTCTTTGGTGGTGAAGACATTTTGTAAATCAATGCTGAACAATAATTCAAATCAGAGTTAGAGGTGCAAGCGAAGAGCAAAATTCCAGTTAGGCGCCAGTTTCTCTCAAAAACATTTGTAAAATTACTCTTACACGTATAGATTAAAATATGCTAAAATGCTTGCTACTAGATCAACTGTATTGATCGGCTATAGTTTCTACTAATATCGTGACCAGCAATTTCTGACTTTTTCTGCAACTGCCAATATCACGACTAGCACTTAACAGGAAATCAGATATTTTATTAATGATTTAAAATAATTGAGAATAGGGGAAATTCATGATTTTTTTTTTTGGCATGCGGCGATAATTTGTGAATCACTGAAAAAGTTGTGAAATTCATGACACAGTCATGAGGGTTGTCAGCTATGGATAATAAATAATACAAAATGAAACTGATACAGTTAAAATTAAGCCTTTTTTCTCCACATAAGAGTGCTCCTTTTAGGTTGTGCTATTAAGCATTAGAGGCTCCACCAGCTGGTGCTATTAAATATAAGAGTGGCCTCAGATGGTTCTATGAACAATAAGAGTGCTTCACCAAGTGGTGTTATTAGCCATAAGAGTGCTAAACAAGGTGGTGCTATTAAATATACATGTGGCCATCAAGTGGTACTATTAAGTTACACTAGATACTTCAGGAATGAGATGTTTGAATACCATGGAAAAATATTCACATTCATGAGTAAATGCCATTTGTAACATTAAACATGAAAAAAAAAAATTTTCTTTATATGTAATTGTAGGTCAACAAAAAAGACTAAGAAAATAAAGAGTTACAAGTGAGGACGGAAAAAAATGATGTATAATCAACACAACTTATAAAAATGTATATAAAAAATCCTCATGAACTAAAACTAAAATAAATTTAGAATAAATGAGTTTAATGACACAGATACTAAGATATCACAAAATTGAAGAATACTTTAAATAAGTATTACAGTGTATCATTAAATGAAAAGAGACTAAAAGCAAAATCAGAAGAAAAAAAAAAAATAAAATAGTGTTTACTACCAAAAAGACTAACATAGTCATCTGAACTACCAAAACCAAAGAATAATTCTACTGGGATTCAATAATATATAGAGGCAGTTTCTACTGGGATCCTATTTTCTCAAACTTCAGTGCATGCAAAAATTCAACATAAAAAATACAATTATTACTAATCAATAACTTTAACTATATATCTATTATGCGAACATTTTAACACAAAAACCATTTTTGAAATATCTAAAAATTCAAAGTAACTTCCACAACAGAGTTCTGAGAATTAAGTCAATAACAAACCTTGTACAAAAGTAGTGCATTATTTTCACACCTGTTATACATAATTTGTAGTCAAAATTCAACATAATTTGTACTTGATAAAGAATTCTTTTTGTAGATTGCTCCTGTTGAACAAGATTTTTATTAGGTATGAAAAGTACTAAACAATATTTCACAATGTATACAGAATACTGGACAATATTTCACAAGGTATAAAGAGTACTAAACAATATTTCACAATGGATACAGAGTACTGGACAATATTTCACAAGGTATAAAGAGTACTAAACAATATTTCACAATGTATACAGAGTACTGAACAATATTTCACAAGGTATAAAGAGTACTAAATATTTCACAATGTATACAGAAAACTGGACAATATTTCACAAGGTATAAAGAGTACTAAACAATATTTCACAATGTATACAGAGTACTGGACAATATTTCACAAGGTATAGAGTACTGAATAATATTTCACAAGGTATAAAGAGTACTGAATAATATTTCACAAGGTATAACAAGTACTGAATAATCTTTTCACAAGACAAAGTGAACTGATCAATATTTCACAAGGCAAAAAGAGTAGGAACAATATTTCACAAGGTATAATTAACTGCTAATCTGCTGATAAATATACAAATAAGTTAGTAACAAGGATAATGACCCTTAGGGTATCATCTAAAGGACCATAGGAGCAACTGGTCTTTACATTCATAGTCCAGTAAATCCATCAACAAGCTACAGAGAGATCCAGATCTGATGCTGCAGATCTAGGTTGATGCAATTTGTTAGGAATAATCAGTTGAACAGGCAACAAAGACCCCTATCTGCCAGCTCATTAGGTTGGTCTCAGAAACAAATATGTGTTGCATGTCTTTATTTATGTATAAATCGGACCTACATAATATGGGTGTTAAACAGAACTGATCCTTAAATACAAGTGGATGCTATAGAGTTACTGAATATACTGAAGAAAACTGTATTGCAATATTAGCTCTGTCAATGTTCACACTGATAACTACAAATAGTTAAACCAATTCATTTGTAAAATTAGTTTTCTATTAATTGTCTTTGATGAATACATTTAGTACAATACTCGTCCATTCCCTCCCATCAATCAGAAAAGGGGACTATACAAATGAGAATTTCAGTTGAGTATTTACCCTAACAACAATTTATGTTTAATTGTAAATGTTCAAATTCTTACAATAATGGTGAGGAGATATTATGTGACATACTCAATTTTACATGGTGATATAAGTGCAATATGGTATGTTTACGCATTAGTTCACATGACTGCCTTTAACAATGCCTTTCTAAGGAAAACAACACTGACAAATTTGAGGAAAATGAAATAAAACTCATAAAAAAATTGCTTCAACTGATATAATTGCAATTTAAATTATTCATCTTTTCATGCAGTTTTCTTTGGAATATCTGACTTAAACTGTGAATTCATGTTATGTTCAGTATATGTAGTTCCCATCTAAGCCATGTACCTTAAAATCTTAAATATTTAGCTATAGTTTACTTATCCTAAATTTAAAAAATTTCTTCTGTTTTTTTTAAATTGAAGTTGAAATTTCCTCATAAATTCCCAAAGCACCAAGCCTAAATAAGGATAATTGTTTGAGTCTTTAAGTTCATGATTTGTAGCAACCTCAAATTTGAAGTATTCCGAGAATGGATTAGGAGGAACACTTTAATCTCGTTATCTTTTGAATTTTCAAAGTGTAGATATCCCAGTCAAAATACCTTCTTTCAACATGCAAACTGATGATATTTTCTTATAGTCTAGCTGAGTTCATGGGGCTCATTTTCAAAGACAGCCTTCAGAATGCGGACATGTTTTTTCTCAGAGTCCTCCAGGTATGTGCTGTCTAGCATTTCATGGCGGTTGTACAAGAGGGAACGAAATCCAAACTCACTTAGTCCCAGGTCACTTTTAAGCAACTTCATCCAGTCCCATTTCAGGTTTTGGATTGTTTCCTGTAAATAAAATACATTTAGTACTGAAACACTGAGAGAACAGACAGGCAGACAGAAACAGAACTGTTGTGAGCTGCCAAAATGGAGTAATTTGTACAAGCACTGAAAAGTCCATAACTGAATACTAACATTTATTGAAATTTTTCAAAAACTCAAATTACAACAGGAAAAAACTCAAACCATATTACTGTTTGTTCAAACAGTGTGAAAATGTGTTTTTCAAACCTATGGAATGAATATGTGCAATATTCCATTTCTGTAAATTAAAAAGTACCAATTAAATAAATAATCACCTTACCCTCAATAATGCATGAGTGATAGGGTACCTAAATATCTAATGCAATGATGCATGAGTGATAGGGTACCTAAATATCTAATGCAATGATGCATGAGTGATAGGGTACCTAAATATCTAATGCAATGATGCATGAGTGATAGGGTACCTAAATATCTAATGCAATGATGCATGAGTGATAGGGTACCTAAATATCTAATGCAATAATGCATGAGTGATAGGGTACCTAAATATCTAATGCAATGATGCATGAGTGATAGGGTACCTAAACATCTAATGCAATGATGCATGAGTGATAGGGTACCTAAATATCTAATGCAATAATGCATGAGAATAAGGCCTACTTAAATTTAGTTTAACAGCTGATGGAAGGAGAACACTTTGCAGCTATTGCTAATATATAAAAACTATTATCTTCTTTGTTCTTCATCACTATTCATCTAATGGATTTAATATTTATGGATACTATATTGTAAAGACTTAATTAAGGTCAATAAACTGATGAAATACTCAACATATATCCAGTTAATATAAAAATATTCAAAATATCATACATTAGCTGGAGTTGTTTCCCTTGTTACCATTCTTGATTAAGTTTTGCTTACAAACTTCTATATTCCTATTCATTGATTGATTATGTTAATAAACTAATTTCATTCCTAATCATTTTGTTGGTTTTATTATAAAACAATCAAATGTTATGAAACAAGATAGATCAGTTCCCTATCCAATATTGCAGAATGTTGTTTCATAACAAAATTGGAATAAAAACATCAAGATTTTGAAATATAGAATATTACATGTTAAATACAACAGAAGTTTTTCACCCCATGTTAGTATTAGCACATATTCATACACACAAAAAAAAAACAGTCATGCTGTGACAGAGCTAAAAAGTTATCTTTTAAAATATCACTGCAAATCTGCTTCAAAGAATAATTCTTAGAAAAGCCAAAGGTAAACTCAGCTCTACATTGTGGGATTTTCAAAAGAAATCAGGCTCCAAATACACCTGGATGTTACTGTGTTATCAGCACCATTCATGTAATACAAACACCTGGATGATACTGTGTTATCAGCACCATTCATGTAATACAAACATCTGGATGTTACTGTGTTATCAGCACCATTCATGTAATACAAACACCTGGATGTTACTGTGTTACCAGCACCAATTTATGTAATACAAACATCTGGATGTTACTGTGTTATCAGCACCATTCATGTAATGCAAACATCTGGATGTTACTGTGTTATCAGCACCATTCTAATACAAACATCTGGATGTTACTGTGTTATCAGCACCATTCTAATACAAACATCTGGATGTTACTGTGTTATCAGCACCATTCATGTAATACAAAGATCTGGATGTTACTGTGTTATCAGCACCATTCATGAAATACAAACATCTGGATGTTACTGTGTTATCAGCACCATTCATGTAATACAAACATCTGGATGTTACTATGTTATCAGCACCATTCTAATACAAGCATCTGGATGTTACTGTGTTATCAGCACCATTCATGTAATACAAACACCTGGATGTTACTATGTTATCAGCACCATTCTAATACAAACATCTGGATGTTACTGTGTTATCAGCACCATTCTAATACAAACATCTGGATGTTACTGTGTTATCAGCACCATTCTAATACAAACATCTGGATGTTACTGTGTTATCAGCACCATTCATATAATACAAACATCTGGATGTTACTGTGATATCAGCACCATTCATGTAATACAAACATCTGGATGTTACTGTGTTATCAGCACCATTCATGTAAGGCAAACACCTGGATGTTACTGTGTTATCAGCACCATTCATATAATGCAAACTTCTGGATGTTACTGTGTTATCAGCACCATTCATGTAATACAAACATCTGGATGTTACTGTGTTATCACCACCATTCATGTAATGCAAACATCTGGATGTTACTGTGTTATCAGCACCATTCATGTAATACAAACATCTGGATGTTACTGTGTTATCAGCACCATTCAAGTAATGCAAACTTCTGGATGTTACTGTGTTATCAGCACCATTCATGTAATACAAACATCTGGATCTTACTGTGTTATCAGCACCATTCATGTAATACAAACATCTGGATGTTAATATGTTAACAGCTCCATTCTAATACAAACATCTGGATGTTACTGTGTTATCAGCACCATTAATGTAATGCAAACATCTGGATGTTACTGTGTTATCAGCACCATTCATGTAATACAAACATCTGGATGTTACTGTGTTATCAGCACCATTCAAGTAATGCAAACTTCTGGATGTTACTGTGTTATCAGCACCATTCATGTAATACAAACATCTGGATGTTAATATGTTAACAGCTCCATTCTAATACAAACATCTGGATGTTACTGTGTTATCAGCACCATTAATGTAATACAAACATCTGGATGTTACTGTGTTATCAGCACCATTCATGTAATACAAACATCTGGATGTTACTGTGTTATCAGCACCATTCATGTAATACAAACATCTGGATATTACTATGTTATCAGCACCATTCTAATACAAACATCTGGATGTTACTGTGTTATCAGCACCATTCATGTAATACAAACAGCTGGATGATACTGTGTTATCAGCACCATTCATGTAATACAAACATCTGGATGTTACTGTGTTATCAGCACCATTCATGTAATACAAACATCTGGATGTTACTGTGTTATCAGCACCATTCATGTAATACAAACATCTGGATGTTACTGTGTTATCAGCACCATTCATTTAATACAAACATCTGGATGTTACTATGTTATCAGCACCATTCTAATACAAACATCTGGATGTTACTGTGTTATCTGCACCATTCATGTAATGCAAACATCTGGATGTTACTGTCTTATCAGCACTATTCATGTAATACAAACAGCTGGATGTTACTGTGTTATCAGCACCATTCACGTAATGCAAACATCTGGATGTTACTGTGTTATCAGCACCATTCATATAATACAAACATCTGGATGTTACTGTGTTATCTGCACCATTCTAATACAAACATCTGGATGTTACTGTGTTATTAGCACCATTCATGTAATACAAACATCTGGATGTTACTGTGTTATCAGCACCATTCATGTAATACAAACATCTGGATGTTACTGTGTTATCAGCACCATTCATGTAATACAAACATCTGGATGTTACTGTGTTATCAGCACCATTCATGTAATACAAACATCTGGATGTTACTGTGTTATCAGCACCATTCATGTAATACAAACATATGGATGTTACTGTCTATTCAGCACCATTCATGTAATACAAACATCTGGATGTTACTGTGTTAGCAGCACCATTTATGTAATACAAACATCTGGATGTTACTGTGTTATCAGCACCATTCATGTAATACAAACATCTGGATCTTACTGTGTTATCAGCACCATTCTAATACAAACTTCTGGATGTTACTGTATTATCAGCACCATTCATGTAATACATACATCTGGATGTTACTGTTTTATCAGCACCATTCATGTAATACAAACATCTAGTATGTTACTGTGTTATCAGCACCATTCATTTAACAGGAACAGCTGGATGTTACTTTTTTATCAGCACCATTCATTTAACAGGAACAGCTGGATGTTACTGTGTTATCAGCAGCATTCGTGTAATACAAACACCTGGTATGTTACTGTGTTATCAGCACCATTCATGTAATACAAACATCTGGATGTTACTGTGTTATCAGCACCATTCATGTAATACAAACATCTGGTATGTTACTGTGTTATCAGCACCATTCATGTAATACAAACATCTGGATGTTACTGTGTTATCAGCACCATTCATGTAATACAAACATCTGGATGTTACTGTGTTATCAGCACCATTCATGTAATACAAACATCTGGTATGTTACTGTGTTATCAGCACCATTCTTTTAACAGGAACATCTGGTATGTTACTGTGTTATCAGCACCATTCATGTAATACAAACACCTGAATGATTGGATAGTGTCCTAAAATCATTTAGTCCTCAACAGGTGTCAGCTTGGCATTGAGTAAGCACAGTTAACTATTTTAATAATATCCTACTGATTTCATAGTGTTCACAATATCTCCATCTTTACATGTTAGTTTTAACAGACTTTTGTCAGTGTACACATTTAAATCATATACAAATTGTGTCAGTGTGCACATTTAAATACTTAAGTGTATTTATATATGGGCCTGTTTATGCTTCAATTGTGTGAATAATGGGTGATTAGTATGACTGACATTTTTGAAAAACAGTCTAACTTTGTAATCATCTATTTCTTTATATTTGTTACTAACTTTTAAATTTAAAAGATGTCCATAGATCTTATCATATTATAAGCTGGTCTGTGAGTTGGTGTGGAATAGAGGGAATGGCACAAGATGGTGCCTTTGATTATGTAACATAGACAAGATAGCAATAAATTGAACAAGAATTAAAGATATCTGTATCATCTATTAAATTTATCTATGAAATTTGGGTTTAAGACAATTCATATTTTAAATTGTTTAATACAGTGACTTGCTAGCACTATAGTAAACTGCATGAACACTATTGGTGTAGGAGTCTCATTCATAAACCCAGGCCGATCACTAAGATAAAGTCAACAATTCATCATCATCTTGATTAATTTCTTAACCCAAGAGGTTGTTGGGGCACCACAGATGACTTTACAACCAATTATCTCCATCTTTCCCTGTTCTCTACTGCCTTTTCAAATCTCCAACTTCCATGCCTTTTCACTTCTTAATGCTGTTTTCTCATCTCTTTTTCTCTCTGCCTCTTCATCTGCACCCTGGCACTGTGCCTTGCAAGATCTTGAGACATGATCATACCACTTCAGCTTACTTTTTTACAGTGATCAAAATGTCTTCATAGGATCCGATGGTTTGTTGGATCCTGTTGTGGACTTCTTCATTGGTTACATGGTCAATGTATGATGCCCAAGATCTTGTTGTAGCATTTCATTTTGAAGATTTGAATCCTTCTTTGTAGATCTGATGTAAGCATCCATGATTCATAAGCAGACAGAAAAATGGATATGACAACTGAGTGCATCAGCCTTATATTGGAACCAAAATATGCCATGCATTACCTTAAAGGACTTCAGTGATATTATATGTTCATGGGCTTACCTTGAAGTAAAACATTTGAATTTAGAACTGGTTTTTCAGTGGTGCTGGCATGGTAGCACATAAACACATTAGAAACCTATACATGTATTTGGAATACCTCTGGCCAGTTTCCATATTAGTGAAATATTAGAGTACAATTTAGGATAATATTTGAGGAATTCATATATTTTGTTTTCTTTTAATTTTTTCTCTTTGTTGGATTTTATATTTTGTTTAAATAAATTTATATTCTGGGAAACTGAATGCTTGTTTGGTTTACCTTGTCTTGTCACTTAAGTTCAAGCCCCTAGATATAATGCAAGAAATGTGTTCATGGAACACAGATGCCCACACACAGTGCCTAAAATGACCCAAACTTAATTCTAGTGTGATGGTCAGACAAAAATAACATTATATGTCTCTAGCATTAATGTGGCATGATAAAAAAATTTATTTCAACAAGTTTCAAAATTGTGGACAAAATATATGAAGATATGAACATAAACCTGTGACTCAAATTTCATGAATTCATATATGATTTGATAAAATCATCAAATTTTACAATAACAAAATATGCCTAACAGAATCCAGTAAATTTAAAAATCCAAATCAATAATGGGATAAGAAGATGGAATGATAGACCTAATTTCATCAATCTATATGAATGCATTGTGTCCAAACACCTTAAGATTTTTTGTTGCCATTTTTTAAATACTGTACCTCCATCCTATGTCAAATATATAATTTAAGGTATGTATAAAAGGATAATCCAGCCTGTATCTCATCAGTGAACTGCCCTATCTAAGTAAACCTTGTCATTAAACAGAGATCTAAGTTAACATCTAATGAATGCTAATTTACTATGTGTCTCATCAGTGAACTGCCCTATCTGAATAAGCCTTGTCATTAAACAGAGATCTAAGTTAACATCTAATGAATGCTAATTTACTATATTAAGTAATGAATTTTTAACTCTATATGCAATAATAGCAATCAGGTTTACAACATGTCAATCATTGGACTTATTCAGAAGGTGACTACTTGTGACTTTTATAAAATGGAAAATACTGTTCAATAGTAGTTAATACACTGTGAGTAACTTCATGAAAGGGCCATTATTCTGTTACTATTACTAGATAAATATGACTGATCTGCTGGCCTAGTGGTTAGAATGTCCACCTCAGATGCGGGAAGTCGTGGGTTCGAACCACGGACAAGTCATACCAAAGACTTTAAAAAATGGTACTAACAGCTGCCTTGCTTGGCGCTCTGCATTAACAGGTTAGTGTTAGGACTGGTTGGCCCGGTGTCAGGATAATGTGACTGGGTGTGACATTATGCCACATGTCTGCAGCATGATGCCCCAGTGCTAGACATCACTATAAACTGTCACACTGCCAACATCGTAGCGATACGACTGAAAAATTGTTAAAGCTATGTTCAAAATCTAAATCATACATCATACACACTAAATAAGTACAGGGAAATTTTGCAAATTGCAATACTAGACTTCCTGTATATAACACTAGCCTCCAAATATGTAATAATTAGTGTGCATTATTACTATAAGGGCACCATTATATACTGAAATTATATCACATCTTTATTTTATACATACCATGTCCCAGTCATGTGGGTAACAAAACTACCATCAAAATTTTGCAAGACTGTAAAATGAGCACTTCTACTTGTATTAGTATAAATATAAATGATATGTAATAATATCTACCATATATACCCTTCATATGTTGGGTCTAACTAAAAATTGTATAGACCCAGATATGCTATCACATAATATACTAGTAAATCTTGGTCTATGCAGCTAGTTAGTTGTAATCAGTAGAACAATTAACATATACCCTGATGTGCCAGCACAAAATGCAGTAGTAGATCATGGTCTATGCTTCTTACTGTTGTACCTGACTTATATATGAGTATATAAGGTATGTTGCTAATGTGAAAAATCCAGTAACTAATGATTAGGTATGTATCCTTATTTAAGTACAGAAAGTTCCAATTTATTCTGTGTAGCTATTCAAAATAATGAAAGTCATAGTCATCTATGTGGTTCCAGTTGATAATGTTTAACTGTTTTAAAAAATGTAGGCCTTGAGAGATAGATAAAAAAAAACAACAGAAGAACAAGGTAAATGCAAAAACTACTTCATCTGATGCTGGCAGATAAAGTTAAAAAATAATAAGAATGATAAATTTTTGAAAAATCTTACATGATCAAGTTTACATGGACCAATCATCTGAAATTCTCTGTGAGGGTCAAATGCTGACTGAGGCCTGGGGGTCATATCAATGGTGAAGGGAGGGGTGTGAGTTGCTTCTGGCATGGGTAGCACATGATGTATATCCAAATGTTTCTCTAGCCACAGCCTGTTATTGGCTATCATCCAATATAGCTTTCTCAGCTCCTCCACACCTAGAGCAGGGAAATAAGAACACACTTATTACAAAGACTGTCAATCAGAAACTAGCACTGACTTATTAAAATTAGACATTGAACAATAGGATGTTTACAATAATAAAGGTCAATAAGATAGATATATCAACAATCAATAATTGGAAATGAAACACTAACAATTAAATATTATTAAAGTCATGACATTAAATAAATGAAACTCCAATTATTCTGTCACTTTACTTTACTTTATTCAGCACTTTATAATTTTTGTGCTGACATGCTAATAAACACTAATATATAAAAACATACATACTACACTACAGGGAATGGGTCAAAAACCTGGATTATACTGTAAGCAGATATTATGATATAAAAACAGGAAATATAACACAGATGCCCATACCAGTTTGGTGCAACTAAAGAAAGCTTGGTTCAGCATAAAATGGCAAGGTTGACATGAAAAGGATGTAACTTCAACACATTTTGCAGAAATTAAAAAAAAAATATCACACTTTAACTTGATCTTCTTATTTACCAAATTTAGTTTCATTCCCTTAAGTCCTTTTAAAATTATTGACTGAAATATCTGAAACTCAATGGATAGGTTTTTGCGCTCAAATGCAACCAAATTTGTTTAAAATTTTATAATGGGCATTTGAAAAGAAAATGTTCAAGATTTTCCTATTTTTAGACATTTTTGGATTCATGGATCAGCATTAAGAGTCTGCAGCCAGAATGCTACCTGTTACATTTGGCCTAAATTGGTCCTGCATTTTTTGAGCAGTGGAAACTAAGAAAATCTTGATAGTGGACAATGCACGCAAAAATACAACCAAAAAAGAACATTGAGAATGCATAGCTCACGTGTACACTACTGCCAACAGGTAACGTTTTGATCAAGACAAATTTCTCAGAAAATTCTAGCTTGCTAGGGAATACACTTTCATCTTTTGAGTTCTTAATGACACATTTAGCATCATGAAAAGCTGCTGACAGCATAGATTGCCTTTATTATTAGCAAAGCATTTTGTATTGGAATTTCAGCAAATAGTAGAAGCAGGTAAATGGGGTAAAATAAAACAGAGGCAGCCATCTATATTCTGTGACAAGATAATTTTGTTTGAATATTTATACACAGAAGTTTGTATCAATGTAGTGTAAATGGAAGTCATTTCTCTCCAAAAACCAAAGGGTGAATGCAGGAAGGATAGATGAACTGACAAATGGGTGAAAATGTTAAACCTTGAAAAAACAACAGTCATATCTCTACCACCAGTTTGATATTTGCAAAGTTTCAATAAAATATCTTAACGGTTATGGAGTTTTGCACTGGAAACAAAAGTGTGAATAATGGATACATGGATGAACAGACAAATGGATGACAACTTTAAAAACACTGAATCTAAAAGATTTGTGAAGAGCACATCTATAATACTAATTTGTGTGCCAAATCTCACTAAGATATCTAAAACATATTTTGAAAACTTTGTCCTGAAAATGAAAGAATGGATAAACAATGGACAAATAAACAGACAAAAATGTTACAAATACTGAAATTGACCAACAATGAATAGTAAAGGGCAGCTCTGGCCCATTAGTTTAATAATTGTGCAGAATTTTTTCCCTGCCAACTAAAATGATTCCTAGAAGACAATAATTAGTACAGTATATAAAAAGCAGCGAAGTAATAAGCATCATAGTTTTTACTCCTGTTACAAAAACATGGATGAATAAACAAATAAAAATGTTAAAAATACTGAGACTAAATAGCAAAAGACACATTTGGACTATTGGTCTGTGTACAAAATTTTCATTTCTTAAATGATTCTAGAGTTTTGAAGGTGTTGATAATAAATGGATGGATGAACAAAAAAATAAAATTATTGAATTTAGAGAGCAATGAATAACAAAAGGCACATATGGGCCACAAGTCCAATATATATGCCATGTTTCCTAGGCCACTAGTGCAAAATATGTACCATGTTTTCTAGGCCACTAGTCAAACATATGTACCTAGTTTTCTATGAATACCTTGAACAGCTTGAGAGTTAAACTTTTCAAACACAAGTATAGATAAATAATTGATGGATGGACAGAAAAGGACTAATGACACATAACTATAGATTCCTTATATAAGAGTCGACAGTGTAGATACTGGTAGGACATGGTTGACTCTGAAGATTACAAACCAATTGGCTAAATGACCTTGACCTATGGACAAGATGTGCAGTCTGAAACTAAACTTAATGTGCACAAATTATTGGTCTATGATTCGACTTACTATGTTCATGACCTCTGAACTTTGGAACACAGATTCGAACGGTTTCATTTTTACCTTAAATGGAAGACATCTAAAGTTTGGTCAATGAACTCTAGAACAAAAGTTCTTCTGTAAAACCAAAGTTTTCTCTAAACCACAGTGATCTTTATCTTTGGACCCCAAAATCAAGTCCTCTACCATATCTTAAGTATAAGCCCTCCAAAAACTTCAGACAGTTCAAGAATTAAAGTTATAATGCAAAAACCATATTTCTTCTTTTAATCAATGACCTTAACCTTTGACTTTTGACCCCCAAACCAAATACCCAAAGTGTAAGTCATCCACAAACTTTGGTGGCAGTACATTGTTAAGAACTGAAATTCTTATGCAGAAACATTTTTCTTCTATCAGTTACAGCAACTTTGCCCTTTAACTTTGAATTTCCACTTTGCCAAATTTGAAATGTTTTTTTTGTGGCAAGAAATACAATGCTATCTGTAATATTAAAAGCATGTTTATAATTTGGACTTGGATTTACTATTTATACTTGTGTATAAGTGAAGTCCAAACCACATGGCAGATCCATGTCAATGTTATTTATTTACTTATTACTCCCAACAAACTGCATAAATCTGCATGTACTTTGTCCAATAGCAGATGCAGGATTGTATAGTTTGCAGTTGGATTTAATCATAAGTAAATACAGCAATATGAACCACAGTGCGATAATTCTCTGGTCATCACATATCCTCATATATTGATATCACATGCCCAGTAGTATATATCCAAATTTGATCATGTTGCAAACAATGATAGCATTATTTTCCATATTATTTAAGTTGAACAAGTGGTAAGCATGCTCATGCATAACTGGGAAGAGTTTATTAGCAAATCAATAACATTTGATTTTTATTTGCAAAGCAGCTATGGAGGAAACAGTGCTCTGAGAAATGGCTTGATAACATGCAAGCAAACTCATCTCATTCAGTCAAACACTTGCTGTGGGAATGTAATAAGTTGCATTTTCTGATTAACTGTCAAAATATGCTTTTCCACCCACTGTAAAGAGGAACTACCAGCATAATGAAATTATGTCAAACTTTGATTGCTGATGGGTTACTCTATCGATAACATAATTTAAAAAATTGGACTAAAAGCAACCAAGATAGTGTCTGGAAAATAAATGTACAAAATTCAATCAAATGACTGGTCATTTCAAATCATCATTGCGATAATCACACACATCCAATCAAATGACTGGTCATTTCAAATTGTCCTTGGGATAATCACACACATCCAATCAAATGACTGGTCATTTCCAATCATCCTTGGGATAATCACACACATCCAATCAAATGACTGATCATTTCATATTGTCCTTGGGATAACCTCATACATCCAATCAATTGACTGGTCATTTCCAATCATTCTTGGGATAATCACACACATCCAATCAAATGACTGGTCATTTCAAATCATCCTTAAAATAACCACACACATCCAATCAAATGACTGGTCATTTCAAATCATCCTTGGGATAATCACACACATCCAATCAAATGACTGGTCATTTCAAATCATCCTTGAAATAACCACACACATCCAATCAAATGACTGGTCATTTCAAATCATCTTTGGGATAATCACACACATCCAATCAAATGACTGGTCATTTCCAATCATCCTTGGAATAATCACACACATCCAATCAAATGACTGGTCATTGCCAATCATCCTTGAAATAACCACACAATCCAATCAAATGACTGGTCATTTCAAATCATCCTTGGGATAATCACACACATCCAATCAAATGACTGGTCATTTCAAATCATCCTTGGGATAATCACACACATCCAATCAAATGACTGGTCATTTCAAATCATCCTTGAAATAACCACACACATCCAATCAAATGACTGGTCATTTCAAATAATCTTTGGGATAATCACACACATCCAATCAATTGACTGGTCATTTCAAATCGTCCTTGGGATAACCACACAATCCAATCAAATGACTGGTCATTTCAAATCATCCTTGGGATAATCACACACATCCAATCAAATGACTGGTCATAGCCAATCATCCTTGGGATAACCACACACATCCAATCAAATGACTGGTCATTTCAAATCATCCTTGGGATAATCACACACATCCAATCAAATGACTGGTCATTTCAAATCATCCTTGGGATAATCACACACATCCAATCAAATGACTGGTCATTTCAAATCATCCTTGGGATAATCACACACATCCAATCAAATGACTGGTCATTTCAAATCATCTTTGGGATAATCACACACATCCAATCAAATGACTGGTCATTTCCAATCGTCCTTAAGATAACCACTCACAGCCAATCAAATGACTGGTCATTTCAAATCATCCTTGGAATAATCACACACATCCAATCAATTGACTGGTCATATCAAATTGTCCTTGGGATAATCACACACATCCAATCAATTGACTGGTTATTTCAAATCATCCTTGGGATAATCACTCACATCCAATCAAATGACTGGTCATTTCAAATCATCCTTGGGATAATTACACACATCCAATCAAATGACTGGTCATTTCAAATCATCCTTGAAATAATCACACACATCCAATCAAATGACTGGTCATTTCAAATCATCCTTGGGATAATCACACACATCCAATCAAATGACTGGTCATTTCAAATCGTCCTTGGGATAATCACACATATCCAATCAAATGACAGGTCATTTATTCAGATCATTCTTGGGATAATCATTGATATCCAATCAAATGATGGTTCAGTTCAAATTATCTCCCTAACAAATAGAACATAAGAAACAGGGGAAAACCAAAAAGATATTACCTAAATCAGAGAAAACTGAAACTTGGTAACTGTGGCACACTTTTTATCAAAATTGGTGTTGTACACATAAAGAGGGATCCATATCTAAAGGAACATGTCTCTGTATTTATGACATTGACAATATTCCTAAGCATAACTGGCATTAAAAAAAATTGAACATCAAGCTTCCTCCTAATGTGTTTTCACTGACAAACAAGAAAAAACCTGAATCAGGAACCAGGATGATATAAAATATATGAAATACTTAAGTTATATTTCAAATCCAAAGATGGTGGGATACAGTAGAATAAATTTAAACCAAAAATCTTTGACAACGAGATTAATCTAAGATGTGAACAGTTTTGTTTTTGTTGGTTTTAACATTTTTGCACGTTTTTTGCTGCATCATACTGAGGGAATGGAAGTTAAGAGCCTTTCACAACGATACACTGAGGTAACCAACCCAGGCTTACCTGGGTGGGTATCAAACCCGAGACCTCTAGATTACAAGTCCAATGCTTTATCAATTAAGCTAATGTGCCTCCCCAGATTTCAGACATACAGATGGCCAGATGCACATGGTTTTCAAGTGACTGCTGTGTCAAGCTACCATACAGATGGACTTGATGAAAATTAATATCAAACTTATTTACCAGGTAGTCAGTGACAGATTAAATTAAATATATTCTATACAGTCCAGCCTTGCAAATATTTAGGAACAAGGGACTCCATTTTTGTGAGATCCACTATATAGGTTGAGTCAAACTGCGTACAATAAAAACCATCCTATGCCATAATATGTGTCTGCAGATCAGGGTTTGTCTTGTTTATTCTACTGATTGCTCCTAAAAAATTGCAGACCCAGATCTGCCAGTGCATCAGATCTGGGTCTGTGCAGTTTGCAGTTGGACTGGTCTTATAAGTGGGTATATATGGTACTGAGAAGGTAAATAAATGTTAACAATAGGCTTTACCAAAAAAGAAAACTGTAATACTGACCTAAATCTTCAAAAGGGTGTGGACAGATGGACTGGAATACAAACAGTTGCCAATTTGGTTGCAATGTCCAGCTTTTGCCAAATCCAGCTTGTCAAAAATGGTCACAAATACTAAGTTCAAAACTGACCATTTATACAGTCACTCTATATACGTCCTTATGTCAGATCCAACTGTATTCACTCAGATATGGGTACATACAGTCTGTTAGGACAAATAAATGGAACAAACAATCCACTGGAACATTATGTACTGGCAATGTTGTTTGCAGTTTGACCCAATATATAAGTATTTATATATTTGATAAAAACGTTTCTTCCTGAAAAAAACCTGCTTAACTGTAATAAATTTGGTTGCATGAAGTGAGTGGAAAGCGATCAATGGCTACGGATAAAAACTGAAATAATATTTTCAAATACCATCCAGTACCCTCTGCCTTCGGGATGTTTCATCTTCTCTAAGAATCTGCTACTAAAACTGAACTCCTTCTTTCAGACATCTCAAAAATACTCTGTTTTCAGAACTAATGAGTGAAATATACACCGAAACTGCTAGTCTCTAAATTTCTGATTTATCGATAATTTGGTAAAACTATAACACATTTTCAAATTCTCATTCAAACAAGCAATGCACGCAACAGCAAATTATTTCATCACAGCAAAAATTTCACTCACAAAAAACTGTCAAAACTTGAATACAGGCATCTTGACAAACTTCTCCATTCCACACAATGCATTGGCAGTATGTGATTTCTGTTTGTGCAAAATATGTGAAATCCAGCAACACCATTTTAAACCAAATTGAAGGACATAGATAATTAGGAAACTTTCAAAACACAATATAATCATTTCTGTCTCTTTACATTATTGCAATCATGCATTAGGCCATTAAAACAATGTAATAGCATTTCTTTAATAAATTTCACCATATTTCTCAAAATGTATTGAAATATTCAATACAGACTTTCACTTTGTGTACATAATGTAGTGCAATTGAAATTATGAACAAGACCGGATCCCAGAAATATTTTTCTTCATCTGAGAAACAACATATACATAACTACTGTTACTATAGAAGACATCCTCATGTTAATCAGAAATGCTGAAATTTACCTTTAAGAAATTGGAATTTTCTTATATTCAAGAATGCTTTTCTGTCATAATAATAATAATAATAATAATAATAATAATAATAATAATAATAATAATAATAATAATAATAATAATAACAACAACATGAAATGTGTTAACAAAATATGAATTCCCCACTAGAGTGCTTAAAATGACCAAAATGCAAAACTTTACCAAGATGTGATAGATGGACAGAGTGACAAGGATAACACTATATTAAAAATCAATTAACACAAACAATAGTTACAAGTTTTAGTTGTAATGTAAAAATTGGTTAGATTGAAATCTGGCTCAATTGAAAGACATGGCATTTTATTATTAAAGATATTAAAAACAATGATGAATGTATTGTAAATACTGATGGTTGGAGGGTTTGGGTAATCAAACTGTTGAGAATACTGATGATTTGGAGGGTTTGGGTGATCAAAGCATAAATAATACTGATGCTTTGGAGGGTTTGAGTGATCAAAGCATAAATAATACTGATGATTTGGAGGGTTTGGGTGATCAAAGCATAAATAATACTGATGCTTTGGAGGGTTTGGGTGATCAAAGCATAAATAATACTGATGATTTGGAGGGTTTGGGTGATCAAAGCATAAATAATACTGATGCTTTGGAGGGTTTGGGTGATCAAATTGTAGAGAATACTAATGATAGTCTGGGTGAGGAAATTACTGAGAATACTTATTGCTTGGAGAATTTGGGTGATTAAAGCATAGAGAATACTAATCACCTGAAGGGTGTGGGTAATCAAAGCATAGAGAATACTGATCACCTGAAGAGTGTGGGTAATCAAAGCATAGAGAATATTGATCACCTGAAGAGTGTGGGTAATCAAAGCATAGAGAATACTGATCACCTGAAGGGTGTGGGTAATCAAAGCATAGAGAATACTGATCACCTGAAGGGTGTGGGTAATCAAAGCATAGAGAATACTAATCACCTGAAGGGTGTGGGTAATCAAAGCATAGATAATACTGATCACCTGAAGGGTGTGGGCAATCAAAGTGTAGAGAATACTGATGGCTTGGGTAATCAAAACATAAAGAACACTAATGATTTGAAGGCTTTGGATGATCAAAGTGTAGAGAATACTGATGGCTTGGAGTGTTATCCTAATCAAAGCAATGAGAATACTGATGAATTGATGAATTGGAGGGCCTGGGTGACCAAACAAAACATAGAGAAAACTGATGGCTTGGAGGGTTTGGGTGACCAAATTATTGAGAACACTTATGTCTTAATGGGTTTGGGTAATCAAAGTGTAGAGAATACTGATGACTTGGAGGGTTAAGGTGATCAAAACATAAAGAATACTTATAATCTGGAGGTTCTGGGTAATCAAGGTGTAGAGAATACTGATCACCTGAAGGGTCTGGGTAATCAAAGTGTAGAGAATACTGATCACCTGAAGGGTCTGGGTAATTAAAGTGTAGAGAATACTAATCACCTGAAGGGTCTGGGTAATCAAAGTGTAGAGAATACTGATGGCTTGGGTGATCAGATCATAAATAATACTGATGATTTGAAGGGTTTGGGTGATCAAAGTATTGAGAATACTTTTTGCTTGGAGGATTTGGGTAATCAAAATAAAGACAATACTGATGATTTGGATGGTTTAGGTGATCAAAGTATTGAGAATACTTATTGCTTGGAGGATTTGGCTAATCAAAATATAGAGAATACTGATGATTTGGATAGTATGGGTGATTCAAATATTCAGAAAGAATACTTATGGTTGTTGTTGTTGTTGTTGTTCTGGGGCTTAACGCCATTTTTCAGCACACAATAGGCTATACATGGCAGCCAGTATTAATGGTTGAGGAAGAAACCGGGAAATCCGTGGAAAGAACCGACCCATGAAAAGCTACTGGTAAGCTTTCTCATGAATCCACATTTGCCAAATCTTATGGTTTGGAGGGTTTGGCTAATGAAAATATAGAGAATACTAATGACTTGGAGGGTCTGGGTAGTAAAAATATTGAGAATACAGGTGGCTTATAAAGTTTAGGTAATCAAAGTATTGAACATTCTGATGACTCGAATGATTAGGGTAATCAACACATAGAAATACTGATAGTCGGAGGATTAAATTAATCAATGTATTGAAAATACTGATGGTTTGGTGGGTTAAGGTCATAAAGTACATGAATCAGGACAAAAAGATTAATATAAACTGTGAGATATTGATATCATGTTTCTCAGGTATAACTGCAATTGATACATATATATATATATATATATATATATATATATATATATATATATATATATATATATATATATATATATATATATATATATATATATATATATATTATACTATACGTCATACAGGTCATGCATGCATTTTGTACCAAGTAGTTCAGAAACAGTTGTGGCTTTTAGAATTTCACATACCTTTAAATGGTGATTATTCACTTTATTTGGAATGTTATTATTTACAAGCCCCCAAAAACAAGAGATGGCAAAAGTCATTGTAAAATTATGTGGACATTTTTGGATGAGATCAACTTAAAGGTGTGATCCAGTACAAACTGGATTGAATATTGCAGTAGTGTCACAATAAGGCCTACACTTATTGAAATAAAAAATTCAAACAATTAAAAAAAATTGCAATGATCCAACCTAATGTACTTTTTTTAACCTAATTTAGTACCTGACCACCATTGTATAAATATTCATAGCAATCAATAGTTTACATCTGTATGTTTCTTGATGACAGTTAAGGTGCAGAGCATTCAATAATTAGGATTCAATAGACTTTGATTAAACTATTAGTATTAAATTTTAGAAGAACATAATATTTAAGATGAGTAAAAGTGTTTATATAATCACACTGACATGCACTATAGTTTGGTAATAAGAAAAAGCACAAGTTCAGTGTTTCTCTCTTACTAGCATAAGATACTTGTTCAGAAACCATCACTTGATATGTTTTAACCTATGTGAGCTATGGACTGCAAAAACAAGTCACTGAAATGACATGTTTTATTTTCTACAGTAGATAAAAACAAAACAAGAGCATAATACCTAATTATTTATTCATAATAAAGACACCCAATATACCAACTGATTTCTTGTCTGCAGTTAGGAATGAAACTGGCTGATAAAATTAAATTTATGAAACACTGAAGCAGAATCAATTATACATTTCATTTAATAAATGAAAAATACATTATGTCCATTAAAAAGTTTGATGGGTTCTGTCAACAAATATGGAAACACTAAACCAATTTCATTCATAACATGGGATACTAGATGTAGTCAAACTGCTTGACAGATGTAACTCATTACTTAGTGATGAAAGAAAGCTACTTTTCAGAAAAGTATCTCATTGGATATTTAACTTACATTCCAAGCAAATAATTCCGTAATATCTTAATTAGGCAGAAAAGTAATTACTAAGTAATTGTTATAAAATGTTTGGACTTCATGTGTTACATATCTGATGAATGAGGCAAACTATGCTTCCCTCCATATTAGCTACATGACAATTTGCTTTGTTTTAGATGCTGAAGTTATTGTTAGAAAAGTAACAAGGAATGTTATCTCTGAAGGGTAACTGAGATACATAAACTTGTAACAGTGTAAATATCTTATGTTCGTAATGATTGGAATGCAAAAAAAGCACCTACCTTTAACTAATTACTAAAATTATGTCACTACATGTTCATCAACATAATTCAGCTGTGTTAAATATTTGTGCTTTGTAATCTCACTGACACATGCACTTTCAAGGTGTCATTCATGAATGCCTTACATAAACCCCTTGTTTAGATTAAAGAAAGGACAAAATGAAGTTATGAACAAAATCTTTTTTTTATGAGGTTGTAGGGATAAAAGCCATTTTCAAAATCTATAATCACTATATAACTGACCAAACTTCATTACATAGACATACATCCTTTATATTTAAAGCAAGCTTTCTAAAACAAATGATCAACGTCACATTTCGAATTGTATAAAAAAATGGCCACCAGTTTTATCAATAATGAAACAACAAAGTGCAAACATGTAACCTGAAGACAAAATAGTACTTTATTAATTTCTTCTATTTATATCCAATTAAACACAACAAACACCATTTTCATTGGTGCAGTATTTTCTTAGAAATTTACACTTAGAAATGTGCATGTCAAACACAAACTATTCTTAGCAATAGAAGAGCATGCATTAGGCTTGGAAGAGATTTCAATATCTACAAGCCAAAAATAACAGATTAAATTTAAATGCTAAGGAAACTCCATTTGTTTGGAACATTTATAATTTCTGCCAATGACATTTACAAAGACAGTTAAAGAAATGCTATTAATAATCAGGTCTTGAATGCATGTCACATTAAAAACTTTTAATTACATGAGAAATTTGTGGTATTTTTAAGCAAGCCAAACTTATTTCTGCAGCCCATTCCACATACTGCATAGCTCTTACCTGTTGCTGTATCCACTACTTCACTTGTTACAAACCTGTACAGCTCGTCACAGAAATGTAAAGGAGCACTACCTGTCAGAAGTCAGGCAGTGGTGGGTTAATGAGAGAGCTTATCACAAATAAATTATTAGACATTTACCAGACTGAGTATGAGTGGCAATGAATGGTCATGAATGGTCATGCTTAAGCTCACTTGGCCTTCAGACAAGCAGGAAAATGTACCTTATGGTTTCTTAAGTTTGCCCCCACATTTCAACTGCTAAATACTGTTCATCAAAGATTAGAAATAGTCTATATTTGTTTCATCATAACCTCCCCCAAACTATCCCACTAGCATGATGTCCATTTATTTTAAAAAGTTTAAACCTCCCATGTTTGCAGTCTTCACTCAAAGTCAAAAGGGTGCTTAGAACAAACAAGTAATATATAAAATACTTAACAAATTTGGAACTCATGAGATTAGTTTTATTAATGACAAGGAACTACCACATAAATGGTTGATGATGATAGAAAAGGATACCTTGTGTTGTTGCCAAAATCTTTTATGAAAATCTCCATAGAAAATACATAGCAACTGTAGAACAAGTCTTATACTTTCTCATAAAGATACTGAAAGACTATTATTGATTACTGATGGGTCCTGCTCACAACAATTTGCTGCTGTGAGCAATAAACTGAAGAGTTTGTGTAGGGCAAACAAAGGAGAAGATGGGCATTCAGGGGCAATGACTCCTCCAAATGTGAGGCAATTGTCAAGGGCCATTACTTTTTCCAAAATGATGTCGATGGAACACAACCATAAAAGACACATCTTAGTCTATGACACAATAAAAACACCAGTTTGCATTATAACATGTAGAATGCTTCCTGGGATATGGCAGTTACAAGGTTTCTTCTGCAGGGGAGATTTATAACTGATTGAAAAAGGACGTCAACTCTGTCAAAACTGGATCCTAAAAGATAAAACCATTAAAGGAACAATTAACATGTCACATGCAAATCACCTTTGAAATGATATACTGTTATATGTAAGTGCTGCAGAGCTTCGGTGGTTGTGAGAAGTAAGAATTGACAGAAAGACAGAATGATGGAAGATGTGAATACCACTGTACTCCCAAATCTATATGCATGGCCCTAAATATATTTTACTCCTCAGAATTACAGATAAATTAAAATTATATGGTTGGTTTACAGTCTTTCTCAATAGGATCTAATATATTAAAATGAGCAAAAATCTTTGCATATGGTGTAATGACAGTGCATCAAGTCCATGTAAAAATTCTACAAATTAAAACAAACTCTGATAAAACAATAGACCTAAGAGCATCAGACATTGCTCAACTGACTCACAATTATCTAAAGCCAAAAATCTGGGATGATATGATGGTTTCTTACACAGGTTTTCATATTTTTAGTCTCCATGGATGGCATATAAGCATCATTTGTGCAAGCATGTGAGGCTTTATGCCAGGTTGCATTCAGTAAAATTAGTTAACTTTGTTTTTGAAAAGAAGAAGTTCAAAGGTTTTTATATTTTCAGTTTTAATGGTCATGTTGAATTATGGATCACCATCATTTCTGCCTAGATGCAATAAGTCATGGTGAGTTACATTCCAATTTTTCAGGTGAAATCATTTCAAAGTTTTTTTATTTTACTCTTTGATAGCAGATCAATATTATCTGTAAAGATTTTAAAATCCTTCTTGCTATGATCATTTTCATCAAATTTTGTTAGCTTCTGTTCAGCAGTTCAGTTGATTTGGATTTGTTCTCATTTATACAAAATGTAACAGCTTTTGTGATTTCTGTTAAATTCTATGATATGCTGTTTATCTGTTTGTGAAAAGATGTCATATAAATGTTCTTTTTGTGGGAATGGTGGCCATATTTGAGAGTGAATATGTATCATTTACACAAATTTTAAGGCCTTCATGCCAGAATGGTTTCTTTTCAAATTTGGTCAAACACTTTTTACTGATTTCTGAGAAGTCATTTAAAGTTTTTTCCTTTCTAAATAATGGTGGATTGGCATCATCTGTAAAAATTTTAATGGCCTTTATGGCAAAATGTTTTTGGTCAAGTTTTGATAAAATTTTATTCAGTGGTTTTTGGGAAATTGTTTAAAAGGTTTTCTATTTCTGGTAATTGCAGACTTATTTAATAGCAGATCTCCATCATTTTTATAAAAGGATAAAGTACTTTGTGTCAAATATGTCCAAATTCTATTAAGCATCATTTGAGAATAGGTCATGTCAAAGTTTTCTTATTTTTAGTTATGGTGTCTAAATTTGACAGTGAATTGACACCATTTGCATAAGTCTGAAAGGCATTCAAGCCACAATGCTTCTGTAAAATCTGAAAGGCATTCAGGCCACAACACTTCTGCAAAATCTGAATAGCATTCAGGCCACAATGCTTCTGCAAAATCTGAAAGGCATTCAGGCCACAATGCTTCTGTAAAATCTGAAAGGGCATTCAGGACATGCTTCTACAAAATCTGAATGGCATTCAGGCCACAATGCTTCTGCAAAATCTGAATGGCATTCAGGCCATAATGCTTCTACAAAATCTGAATGGCATTCAGGCCACAATGCTTCTTTAAAATTAGGTCATATTCTGCAAAGCAGTTTTAAAGAAAAGTTCTTAAAAAATCTGCAAAATCTGAAAGGCATTCTGGACACAACGCTTCTGCAAAATCTGAATGGCATTCAGGCTACAATGCTTCTGCAAAATCTGAAAGGCATTCAGGCCACAACGCTTCTGTAAAATCTGAAAGGCATTTGGGCCACAACGCTTCTGCAAAATCTGAACGGCATTCAGGCCACAACGCTTCTGCAAAATCTGAATGGCATTCAGGCCACAACACTTCAGCAAAATCTGAATGGCATTCAGGCCACAATGCTTCTTTAAAATTAGGTCATATTCTGCAAAGCAGTTTTAGGCAGAAGCATTGTGGCCTGAATGCCATTCAGATTTTGCAGAAGCATTGTGGCCTGAATGCCATTCAGATTTTGTAGAAACATTGTGGCCTGAATGCCATTCAGATTTTGTAGAAGCGTGTCCTGAATGCCATTCAGATTTTGCAGAAGCGTTGTGGCCTGAATACCTTTCAGATTTTGCAGAAGCATTGTGGCCTGAATGCCATTCAGATTTTGCAGAAGCATTGTGTCCAGAATGCCTTTCAGATTTTACAAAAGCGTTTTGCAAAATCTGAATGGAATTCAGGCTACAACGCTTCTGCAAAATCTGAATGGCATTCAGGCCACAATGCTTCTTTAAAATTAGGTCATTTTCTGCAAAGCAGTTTTAGAGAAAAGTTCTTAAAAAATCTGCAAAATCTGAATGGCATTCAGGTCACAATGTTTCTGCAAAATCTGAATGGCATTCAGGCCACAATGCTTCTGCAAAATATGAAAAGCATTCAGGCCACAACACTTCAGTAAAATCTGAAAGGCATTCAGGCCACAATGCTTCTGTAAAATCTGAAAAGCATTCAGGAAGAAACGCTTTTGTAAAATCTGAAAGGCATTCTGGATACAACGCTTCTGCAAAATCTGAATGGCATTCTGCAAAATCTGAATGGCATTCAGACCACAATGCTTCTGCAAAATCTGAAAGGCATTCAGGCCACAATGCTTCTGCAAAATCTGAAAGGCATTCAGGCCACAACGCTTCTGTAAAATCTGAAAGGCATTCAGGACACACTTCTACAAAATCTGAATGGCATTCAGTCCACAATGCTTCTGCAAAATCTGATTGGCATTCAGGCCACAACGCTTCTGCAAAATCTGAAAGGCATTCAAGCCACAACGCTTCTGTAAAATCTGAAAGGCATTCAGGCCACATGCTTCTACAAAATCTGAATGGCATTCAGGCCACAACACTTCTGCAAAATCTGAAAGGCATTCAGGCCACAACGCTTCTGCAAAATCTGAAAGGCATTCAGGTCACAATGCTTCTGCAAAATCTGAAAGGCATTCAGGCCACAACACTTCTGCAAAAACTGAAAGGCATTCAGGACATAACACTTCTGCAAAATCTGAATGGCATTCAAGCCACAATGTTTCTGCAAAATCTGAATGGCATTCAGGCCACAACGCTTCTGCAAAATCTGAAAGGCAATCAGGCCATAATGCTTCTGCAAAATCTGAATGGCATTCAGGCCACAATGCTTCTGTAAAATCTGAAAGGCATTAAGCCACAACGCTTCTGCAAAATCTGAACGGCATTCAGGCCACAAAACTTCTGCAAAATCTGAATGGTATTCAGGCCACAATGCTTCTGTAAAATCTGAAAGGCATTCAGGCCACAATGCTTCTGTAAAATCTGAAAGGCATTCAGGACACGCTTCTACAAAATCTGAATGGCATTTAGGCCACAATGCTTCTGCAAAATCTGAATGGCATTCAGGCCACAATGCTTCTGCAAAATCTGAATGGCATTCAGGCCACAATGCTTCTGCAAAATTTTAAAGGCATTCAGGCCACAACACTTCTGCAAAAACTGAAAGGCATTCAGGACACAACACTTCTGCAAAATCTGAATGGTATTCAGGCCACAATGCTTCTGTAAAATCTGAAAGGCATTCAGGCCACAATGCTTCTGTAAAATCTGAAAGGCATTCAGGACACGCTTCTACAAAATCTGAATGGCATTTAGGCCACAATGCTTCTGCAAAATCTGAATGGCATTCAGGCCACAATGCTTCTGCAAAATCTGAATGGCATTCAGGCCACAATGCTTCTGCAAAATTTTAAAGGCATTCAGGCCACAACACTTCTGCAAAAACTGAAAGGCATTCAGGACACAACACTTCTGCAAAATCTGAATGGCATTCAGGCCACAATGCTTCTGCAAAATCTGAAAGGCATTCAGGCCACAATGCTTCTGCAAAATCTGAAAGGCATTCAGGCCACAATGCTTCTGTAAAATCTGAAAGGCATTCAGGCCACAACGCTTCTGCAAAATCTGAACGGCATTCAGGCCACAAAGCTTCTGCAAAATCTGAATGGCATTCAGGCCACAATGCTTCTTTAAAATTAGGTCATATTCTGCAAAGCAGTTTTAGAGAAAAGTTCTTAAAAAAAATTCTGCTTTTAGTAAAGGTTGCCAAGACTGGCATCATTTGTAGGAATTTTCAAAGAACTTTATTGCAGAAGGCTCCTTGCTAAACTAACTTGAAATTAATCACTGGTTATTGTGATGCTGAAAAGAGAAATTCCTAATAGATGACTCATGTATAGACTATACATGACAGATGCAGTGTCATACTGTAAGATTACTTAGTCTTACGGTTAAGTGAACTAAAATGGATAAAAATGAATTGTTTTATGGTAACTCTTTTTAATTACCATAACTGTATGTTGTATAGCATGAAAAGTTAGTCTGGATGTAACACATATACTAACCAGTTTCTGTTTCAATAACTTCACTCATCAAGCCTGTAAACATCTGATCTGTGAAGAGAGTTGTAGCCCTTTCCAGCTTAGAGTTGTCACTGACTTCAAAGATTCTAAAAGCAAAAATAAAAGATAACTGAAACTTGCACCTTTGTATACTCCACTGTTTTTCATCCTCATTTAATTACTATAAATTCTCTCATTGGTCTATAACTTTATCAATTTCTTCTGATATTATATTTTAATTCAATGCAAAGAAATGATAATTTGACTAATTTAGATATGGAATGTTCAGTCTGAATAAAATACCATGTTTCTGTTACCACTCTGACCATGACATTTTACCTGTTTTATGATACTGAATTTTTTAAAATGTCCTAATAAATTTACAGCAGGGCTCAAAATTAACACTAATCCACTATCCCAATGTTAGTTACTTTGGTGGTGGATCATTAAAACCCAGCCATCACTTTTTCATTGGAGCAGTGAATTTTCCAGCCAGTGGCTATAATAACATCTAAGAAGTGGTTGTGAATTTGTGTTTCCTATAATGGTTAATTGATATGTTTGTTTTAAGTGAGCACCAATTAACATCCTGTACTGGATGAGGTCAATAAATGCTTATGGTGCAAAAGGCCATGTTTTAAACCAAATGTCCATTCATTACATGAATTAGTATTATTATTGTGAAATCTGTCTTTTTACACATAAAACAAACCTGGTGTACTACCCCAAGCACTGATTTTATTAATGATGACAACAAAAAGTACATAGTCTCTGACTGGTAGTGTTCAACCAGAAAGGGTTTAGTTTCCGGAATTAACAAATAATCTAGAATTACACCAAAACATGTTTAGTGTTTTGTGCAATGTTTTGTGCAATGTTTTGTGCAATGACTGTTGTAAACACATGCTGCACAGTTACCAATAAAATGGATGAAATTAGATGAGAACATCATCACAAATATTAAGAGAATAATACATTATAAGAAATGCAAGGAAAATGAACATAAATGGCTGAAGTATGACCCCACAGAGGCTGTGATGTTTATAAGAAATATGAAATTGCACGATGTACTTCACTTCTTGTTGGTGAGATATACTTATTATTTTGAGTTGATTTTAAAGAATAATAAATGCTGAATTAGAAACTAGACTAACTTCTGTTTGATATTGCTTGGATAAGTTAAATTTAATCAGCATCAGTAAGAACATCAGACTGATTTCAGCAGGATCAGACAAATTTAGGTATGATCAGAATTTTATTTGGTGATTCTGTGGGCTGTCTTAAAAAATCTGAATTTTGAACCCAGACAATAATGAACATCAAATGTCTAGCAGCATTCAAGTTCTGTAATGAGGAATAATTCTGAACAAAAATACTTTTGTCTGCTAGTGAAGAAAGACTGCATCTCCATACTGTATACATAAGAACAAAACTGCCATACTGTATACATAAGAACAAAAACAAGAGTCCATAGAAGGGAATGATACTCTACTGCCATAAAGAAATTCCAAGAATTCAACAATACACCATTTTTTCTTATTTTCAACAGTGTGTTGAAATCACCAATTTTCATATTTGCACTGTGGCAGCCATATGGATGTAAGATTGGCACCAATTTTATTCAGGACAACTAGACATCATTAGAAGAAATTTTGTGAAAATTTTACAACAATATGACCATATATTCACTGGGCTTCTTTTCAGAAATCTGAATACTCAAATACTGTTCCATGCCAAATTTCAGATTTTCTATGAATAAATTGTTTAATACTATATGATGAAAAGTCCAAATGTTGGATCTATACACAGGAAATAATGATCAACAGGATAGGAAAGATAACCAACATAATCAGTTTTTTTATCAGACAGTTGGAAATGCAGACATCATCTATCTGCAAGTGTAAATTGTTTTGCAGTCCAGACAAAAACTCAAAGACCCGCTCTTATTTCAATGTCAAAAGAAGGGGTACATAACTCCTGCAAAAATATTTAGACCCCAAATAAGGAACACTATGTGCATTATTTACTAGGTTTCACAAGCAGTTAAAAGTCAACCAATAGCCTGAATATTGAAAAAAATATTGTTAAAATCTGCTGAGTTTTAAAATAAAGCTCATTGAGAAATTCAGTTGGTATCAAGCAAATGATGTGAAAGTTAGTGTTTGAAAAAATGTGTGATTGGCTAGTCTACATTGTTCAAGAGACCTAACTACATAGTCAAATTCTGGTCATTATCAAAACCTTTTGAGACCTTGATGAGAATTTTATGAACAAATATAATTGAAATAAAACAAAAAATGTCAGTGCTAGTATTCTACAGTGTTTAGAAGCTGGTATGATGATTAAGGCACTCAAAAGCAATAAGTATGTAAAATATGAAAAGCCAATCATCTAAGACTTGAAAAGGTAAAAGCTATACACGATGAAGTTTCAAATTCACATCCAATAAAAACTATGAATGGATCACATCACAGTGAGATGCCTTTAAAAATCTTTTTAAAAAATTATCTTTCAAGGGTCAGTACTCTATAAATTAATATCAAAATATGATCATTGTCAACCTCATCCAAGATCTTGTTCAGCTAAAGACCCACTAAAAATGTATTGGAATAAAACAAAGTGTGTGAGTACGAGAGTATTCAGAAGACATACTGATTTTCATTCTAAGTTGGTTGAACAACGTTATTCTGTAAGAAAGAGTAAAAATCTGAAATGAAGCTTCATAGCCAATTTGGTCGACATAAAATTTTTAAAAAGTGTTAGTGCTAGAGCCAGTAGTGTTCCCTCACTTATCGCGGAGGTTCCATTCCAAGCCCACCCACGATAAGTGAATTTTCGTGAAGTAGGGATGCTATACTTATTTTTGAGATATACATTATTTTAAGTCTTTATAAACCCTCCCCACACTTATACATAACCCTTAGCTGTGAAATAATGATGACAATGGAGATGATGATGAGATGAGATTACTGCTCTTCTAAAGGCACCACTTCATCAGGTGGTGCAGTGTCTTTGGCATCAGACTTAACTTCTACTACTTCTGCTAAAGGCGTAGGTGTAAAAGATCTCTTTCTGCGAGTTATGAACATAAGTTATGGGGAGTTGCTGGCGCTGCTTCTTTAACTGGGTGAACATTATTTAGTGCATGATGACACGGAACTGTCAATAGAATTCTGAACTGCAAAGAATGAACCATACTCAAATCCCAATCTTCAGCAAATTGCTGAAGTTCTTGAGCCTTTTTGACCAAGGTTGCAAGACATTCATGCGGTAGGCCAACCTCCTTCTCTTCCTCATCCAGTTGTTCTTTTTCCTCATCCTCTTCTTCACTTGCCGACTTGGTCAGCTCCTCCATGTCTTCGTCCATCAATGGTTGAGTATGGACGTCAAGCAGATCATTCAGCAGTCATATCACTAAAACCCTCACCACTCAGTACTTCTGGCCACAATTTTTTCCAGCATGCATTTAAAGTCTCATTTTTCATATCATTTTTTCATATCATTTATGGCCTTCTGAATATTTTTCAGACATGATCCAATCATGTAGTCATGCCAGTATGCCTTTAGTGAGAAGTCTTGATCCATGCTGATTGCTTCAACAAGGCTTTGCAGGTAATTTCTTGTGTAAAGCACCTTAAAAGTGCAAATAATGCCTTGATCCATTGGTTGAATGAGCAATATGGTGTTTGGTGGCAAGAATTCTACCTGGACCCCATCATGCGCTATATCGACAGCATGGCCTCCAGCACTGTCCATTAACAGAAGCACATTGAAATCAATGCCTTTCTCTGCTAGATAAACCTTAAACTCTGGGATAAAGTACTGATGAAATCAGTCCCTTATGAGGATTTTTGTGATCCATGCCTTAGGGTTATGCATCCAGTGCACAGGCAACACATTCTTACTTTTGTTCCTTAGGGCTTTTGGATTTTTGGACTTATAAATAAGCCCAGTCTTTATCTTAAACCCTGCAGCATTTCCACACATGATCATAATTGCTTGATCTTTTTGAGCCTTAAAACCAGGGGCTTTGGCTTCCTCCTTCATCATAAAAGTGTGATATGGCATCCAATTCCAAAAAAAGCCTGTTTCATCCATATTAAAAACTTGTTCAGGTAGATAGCCCCCTTCTTCTATCATCTCTCTGAACATGTTTATGTAATCCTCAGCTCCAGCTTTATCCTCAGAGGCAGCCTCTCAGTGCAGAGAAACACTCTTAAGTCCATAGTGCTTCTGAAATTTATCAAACCAGCCTTTGCTGGCATGGAATTGGCCTGATCTGGTGGGAGAAGCACTCAATAATGATGGTCCTACTTCATCATCAATGTTCATAATTTCATCATCCTCTTCTTGTTCACTGCATTTTTGGTCCTCTATTTTTTCTGCCATGCGATCATAAAGTTGCTTGGCTTAAGTCCTTATGGTGTTCATATCCAAGGAAACATTTTTTTATGACAATCATTATTCCACAAGGCTAATGCAGATTCCATCTTCACAATCGCCTTATCACAAGGAGTAAGCACCCTTTTTGTGGTCTTGTTGAAAGTCACTGTTGCTGCAGACCTTATATTTTTCTCCTTGATATAACGAACTGTAGATTTGTTGATTCCTTAATGGCAACCAACTGCAGCATATGCTTTCCCTTCTTGCAGCATGTTGATTAGTTCAGTCTTCTCTTTCATCATAAGCATCTTTCGCTGGCACTTAGGTTTGCTGCAAGAAACCGTAGAAGTTGCAAAACGTTTGGGTGGCATCGTAGGGCTTGAATAAATTCAGTCTTTAACGAAAATTTCACAAATAGCGTACACAACACCACAGATGAAAACTACGCACACACAACAGTCCGATGCTAATGTGAAATGGAAGAGCTGAGAGAGGCTAGCTGCACACAGTGAAAGAAAACAAGATGAGATGGTTACTGAGCCAATCAGTGACTGGAATACAGAGCAGCGTTCTCTGGTTAGTTGCTTTTCATCAATCAACCAATTGTGTGTTGTGTACAATCTCACATCAGCAAGTAGCATCTCAAGTGGGCACTAGTACTACATTTCGTTTTTGGCGTGTAACAGTGAAACAGCAAAAATACCACGATAAATATTTTACATCAATATTTTTTTAACCCGTGAAACAGCGAGTCCATGATAAACAAACCATGAAGTAGCGAGGGAACACTGTATTGTCAGTCAACCAAGGGCCAAAAATTTATACAAATATGGTCAAGATCAGTTTGTCAGATTCACTATAAATCTGACTGAAACCACACACAAGTGTGAATGCCAGTATTCAAAAACCATTTGGATAAGTTGAACATGGAAGATAACTCTAAGAAATACATGCAATTTCTGCTCTTCATCATACCTCATCTGACATCTTGTCTTTATGAAGCAGGAAAAGTGAGGATACTAGAGTGTTCACAATGTTATGCACAGTAATGACTACATTGAAATAAACAAGGGCCATAACTCCATGGAATATCTGCCAAACATGCTGATTATTAAACTCATGATATTGTGAGATAAAATTTCACAGCACATTTAGTTAAAATCTTTAAAAAGCTGTTGAAGATAGAAAGTTCAAATGGTTGTGTATTAGCAATATATGTACTAATGTTATTGATGGGCTATAACTCCAAGAATATACTCAAATAATATATAAATAATAATAATGTTTGGTTGTTGTTGTTTGTTTTAATGCCATTTTCCAGCACATGATGGGCTACACATGGTGGCCAGTATATGTGGTGGAGGAAGAACCCAGGAAAATGCCAAGAGGAACCACTGACCTACAGGAAGATACTGGCAGGTTTATTCACATACCCACATTGGCCAACCCCAAGACTAGAATCCATATGAATGGAGGTGAGATGCCAGTGATCTGTAAAGGCATGCCCCTCTGACCACTTGGTCAACCAGGTCCCCTAATCTAATAATAAATGTTGAAGCTAGAGTGTTAACAAGCTTGTACATTAGCAATGCATATACTGATGATCAAGAACCACAACTCTAAGAAATATCCACAAAATGTACTCAACATCCAATTTAAGAGCAAACTTAACAGTATTGTGAACTAAATCCCTAATAATAACAATCTTCTATCAAAGTTCAAAGGTATGGAATGTTTCCAATATGCAATGTGCTGATGGACCAATAGTTCTGAACAGGCAGTTTTGATGTATCTCAATAATATAATCCAGAAAGCTTTGAATAAATTCACATAATCCCCAGGTAGTGCTTTAGTTTAAAAGGTCAATGAGTACTTTGTAATTCCAATGAATCACTTTTAAATAAATGGTTCCTCTCAAATAATATCTGAACACAAGTAAAATTGATTTCAGAGACTAATCTTAAGATAGGAATGAATAATTTTCTTTACTACAGCCTTATATAAAAACCTAGGACACAATAAAATGACCAGGAAGTTGATCAGAACATTCTAAGGTTGTAAATAAGCTAGACCTTGAACTCAAATATCAGTAAACAACTTTTATACAAAGATTAAAGTCCACATAGGCAATAACTCTACCCTCAATCATGGAAAAAGATCAAGCACACAAAATACATTAAAAAAGCATATCACCATGTTAAATAATTGACATATTATGTATGTAATAATGACATGAAGATCAACTCTCCTTACCTATTGCTTTGCCTGAAACATAAAGACAATAGCAGATAAAAGGTCATCTACTTTATAAATAACCAAAAGGTGAACAATTACGCATTTTTACTGCTAAATGATTGGACTTTCCATATATACTGATGTATAAGTTGAGTCCAACTGCAAACAAAACAGATCCTCATCTGCCATCATATAATGTGCCTGCAGATAATGGTCTTTGTTATAGTGTTACTCCTCACAAACTGCAGTAACTTAGATCTGTTGGTGCATTATGTCATGACCGATCTGGGTCTGTTCAGTTGGATTTAACTTGTGAGTATATAATGTTACTTTGAAATATTTGCCAATACAGAGAAAGAAGAGATTCAAATCTTACTCGCTGGTGAGGTAGCTGAGGATGATGTTGAGCTTCTCAATCATCCAGTCTTTATTTTCTTTGCAGAATTTGCCTGCCAACCGAGGGGTGCTACTTCCTTTCACTGCGTAAGAAATAATGCAAATCAAGGCAATAAACAACTATTTTGACTATGGTGAAAACCTGTTAATCCAAGACTGAGATAAATTCAAAATGTTTGATGGGAACAGTGTGGTTACAGAGACTAACTGTACTTACAGCAACTCTGTGTGTCTATATATATATATATATATATATATATATATATATATATATATATATATATATATATATATATAGGATCTCAAATGGGTAACAATTTAATATTGAATTTATGAAACAAGTTGAAAAATGTCCAGTTACAGTACAGCTGGCCGACAGTAGAATATACGTGAACCCTAAAATGTGTGTTTGAAAACGTTACATTGTTGCAATTTTCATGTGAAATGGATTACCGGATGCAAAAAGTACCACATATATATAATTGCTTGTTGGCAATAGCTTTTCAATATCTAATCTTACAAAAAAAGGTTAATGAGAAAGTCTGTTGAAGACAAATACCATGAACACTGCAAAAGTTCATAATACTAAGCTGTACACACTAAATGAATGCTAAAATAAAAATTCTGGAAACATTGACAATGACTTTAATCAAAATCTAACTTCCAGATAGACTGAAAAAAAATGATGTCTGATTCACTAAATGTAGATTCATTTATTTTCATGTGTATGAACTTTTGTGGTCTAACAAAAGACTATTTTATCAGTCATATTTGTAGGTTTACCAAAAAAATCCTATTATTTTTTCTATGATAGAATTACTGTTTGCAGATTTGCATAGTAGTACTATTGTTTCTACAGCAGAATTCCTGTTTGTAGATTTGTGTAGTCATATTGTCTCTACAGTAACATTAGTGTGTAATTTGTATAATAGTCCACTTGTTGGAAAAAATGTTTGCTATTTGTGCAGTCCTGTTGTCTCTACAATAGAATTACTCTTTGTAGACTTGTGTCCTACTGTTTCTACAACAGAATAACTGTTTGTAGACTTGCACAGTAGTACTATTGTTTCTAAAATAGAATTACTGATTGCAGATTTGTGTACTAGTCATCTTTTCCCTATATTAATTTTCTTCTTTACTCTATAAGGGCATAAAATTGAAATTGAAGAAAACTCTGAATACTGAACAGGAGAGAATGGATTTTATTACAGGACTCAAAAAATTCTCTATTAAGTTTGGTGAAACCATAGTTTCACTTTTGACTTGAACTGCTGAATGCCAAATTCAAGTGTAACAAGCTGGAACTTTCCGAACATGAAATTTGACCTTTGACCAGATTGATCAAATTTGAGAAGGCCAAATTGAGCAAAATTCTTTAAAGGAATTACATCTGGAAAACTTGACGCACACTTGATGGTCAACAAATTTTGGTTACCTAACTTGGTCTTTGGTAAGGAATCAACACAATCTACCATAATTTTTCTGAATGGTTCATTGAATGAAAAAATTGGTTGCAGATGAACTTTAGTTATCTTTTGATTTGGTTTTCCCACAATTTGACAAATATGACAAGATCTACAAAACTTGCAAACATCCCTTTTGATTTTTGGCCAATAGAAGTGAGTCAAGGTCTTGTCGTTGCTCACCCTGATCAGATAAAAGAGTTAGTATTCAAAAGAGGATCACTATGATCAATACCTTTTGACTGATCCAAATTAGAATTGAAAGTGACCTCATCAAAAGCCTGATCAATACATGTGTCAGCTAAAGGAACACACTCCTTATTAAAATCATTCTCAAGAGCTTTCTCTGCCATATCTCTGCTAACTGCATAAGCTGAGAATAAATCAGGGATTTCTTTTCCAATAGGATCAACTTTCTGATCCAAAGAAGGCTTGTCAGTTACAAGTGGAATAACCAGCTAAGTCATTGCCTAGCATCCAATGAATGCCCTCAACAGGTAAAGTAGACACTTCACCAACGGTCTCAGGTCCTGAAACTAAGTCTGATGACAAATTAACAGAATGGAGAGAAACATTAAGAAAGCAGAACTCTGCTCCCTGAATGAGAACACTCTCATTAGAACAGGTCTTCTCAGAAGAAGGCAAAATACCTAAACCTAAAAGACTGAGAAGCTTTTGTATCCCTCAAAATTTTAATAGGAATTAGGATTGGCCAAATCCCCCTAAGAGTGATTAGAACCCTTTTCGACATGAATGGTTCAAAATTCTCCAAAACACAATCTGACTATGGTTTTTCAAACTCAACAAATGTATTGTTTTCAATACATGACCTTGACCTCTTAGAAATAAGAGCATTTGGGATAGGTCTATCTTGATTCTAATGCCTATATTTTATTTTGAAGCAATCAGAAATGACATGTCCTTTTTTCTTACAATAGGTACATGTTGGTGTTCTGGGGCTTAACGCCATTTTTCAGCACATGATAGGCTATACATGGTGGCCAGTATTAATGGTGGAGAAAAAACCCAGGAAATTCGGGGAAAGAACCACCAACCCTCGAGAAGCTACTGGCAAGCTTCTTCACATATCCACATTCACCGAATCTTAGACTCAAACCCAAGCAGAAAGGTGAGATGGCAGTGATTTGTAATGGACAGCACTTTAGACCACTCTGCCACTTGGTGCCCCCAATAGGTACATGTAGGAAGAGACAAGGATTTTGAATCAAGTCTCCCAGAAGCTTGATTTTAAGAATTTGTTCAAGATTGAGCATTACTGACAGTGGCATTTGATTGAAACACCATTCTATCAGTAGACTGCTGAGTGAAAAATTTGCTTTCAGTGGGAACTTTATGTGTTAAGGAATACTCATCAGCAGCAATAGCAGCTTTTGTTTCAAACTTATGCTCTTTGAGGTGATTCTTAATGTCACTATCAATGCAGTTCTTAAATTCTTCAAGTAATATTAATTGTTCAAGACTGAAAATCATGTTCGACTTTCTTGGCTAAGCACCATCTCTTAACCCTTTCCCTCACAGAGTGTATGGCTTTTTAGCCCTTTGATATGCATGTAGCAAAGTTACACAGTGCAATCTGCTACACATAGGCCTGTTAAGCAGTGAAGTGTATGTTACCTTTAACAGCAATTTTAACCATTTTTCATTTTTGGTACACATATATTAGGCATGGAAAGATTTAAGAGTAAAATACGGTCGTTATAGATGTATAATTATTTTTCACAAAATAATTTTGTATGTGCTTTAAAATCTTGAAAGAACTCAAGTCAGTGAAGCCACATGATCAACCATAGTGGCATTTTCACATACTCAAAATTTACAAGTTCTTTGTCTGTGTCTACATCACTAAATCAGCTGAATTTGATAATTTATAAAAACTAATGGCTTCCTACATCAGTATCAGAGCCTTTACCTAAGTTATTGAAGGTTTCATAGTTGTGATTCTACTCGAGCAAGTACTGAACAATATCAGAGATCGTCATTTTGTTGAATGGAGAATACAACACAGTTACAACCTACTTACATTAAATAGCAGATTATCACCAGAGCATAAACAGTGACCATGTGATCTGATATAATGGTCAATCTCACCAATGAATGTACAGTAGTATCTAATGGGGAGGTTATCCCTGAAGGTGGCCCTACGAAAATCTGCTCAAAATGGCTGCTATTTACAGAGTTGCCAAAAGGCACTTGTATGGGAATCGAGTAAAATGTCAAAAGGCGCCTGTATGCAACTGTGGTAGTGTGCCAAAAGGCGCTTGCATGAAGTACAGGGTCAAATAACTGTTCTTTTTCTCTAGCAAATTCAACATAAGTTTGTCTAGCATCTTTCTTATACTGACAGAGATATATAGATATATTCTTATACTGACAGAGATATATAGATATTTCTGGCTTTGCCATAAAGCACACTCTGTAATAATTGAGTCCAATACTCTTTTGGCCATTGTGTATTCACAGCAACTTTTTTCAAAAAGAATAAAATATCTGTCTACTTCATTTTCAATAAAAGGGGAAACTAACTTGATATTTCTTAAAATGTTAAATTTTGAATTTGCACAAGAAGTGGAATCTTGCCTGGCCCTTGCCAGCTGAAGTTCTTTCATTCTATGTTAAAAGTTTTCATTTTTTCATCCCTCTCCTTTTGCATCTCTCTCTCTCTCTCTCTCTCTCTCTCTCTCTCTCTCTCTCTCTCTCTCTCTCTCTCTCTCTCTCTCTCTCTCTCTCCAAATTGTCTTTGTTTCTTTTGTAATTCTATTTGCCTATCTTTTTCTTTTTTTCTAATTGTATTTGTCTTTCTTTCTCTTTCTTCAAATTGTAATCTCATTTGTTACTTTTGTACTTCACTTTGTTTTTCTTTTTCCTGTCTATCTTTCTCTTCCTTCTCAAATTGTAATCTCATTTGTTCTTTTCGTAATTCAATTTGTCTTTCTTTCTCTCTCTTTTTCCTGTCTATCGTTTTCTTCCTTTTCAGATTGTAATCTCAACTGTTCTTTTTGTAATTGTATTTGTCCTTTTTGTAACTCTAATTTATATTTCATTTTTAGTTCCACCATTAATATCAATTAATATCAATGTCGGTTATAGTCTTACTGACAAATGCCAAAACATTTTTGTCAAAGATATTCTTTTCTACCAAATACTGATTTAAAATTTGTTTGATTTCTTGTTTAGTTAAGAAATCCTTTACTTCAGATAGTAAGTATCATACTTCATACTTTCTAGCAAGTTCAAGCAATTCATCCTTCTTAAAACTATACAACTGTCCTTGAGTTGGAGTAGAAAGAAAACTCTCCACTTTTGACATTCTTAAAAGAAAGCCTGTTGTTTTGTCTAAGATTTCAACTAAAATGAACAAGGGGAATTTAAATTTCAATTTTTAGCCAATTTCAAATATCTTGAAGGATGAGCAACCCAATTTCTTTATGATTTGGCCAGTTCAATGTAACACAAAGAAAGAGCGAAGACAACAAGCTTAGCAAATTTTAACAACAATAATTTATTTCCCTAGAAAACATGGAGAAAAGTTAAATATAAGAAACAAGACATTTGATTTACAAAAGAGATCCAATTTGTTTGTTCTAAAGATATGAAGATACATAAATCCTGTGAACAGTTCTAAACTGACATAGTCTGAAGTTTAGTTCTGGCTAAAGATGGCAGATGATGATGTCACATGAAGGCTATCAAAAAAAATCTCAGAATTTTCACAGTGAAGCTCAATTTGTATTGTTCTGTTCCAATTTAGAAGAATTTCAAAAAATGTGTTTGTCCAAATCAGTAGTGTTGTTCTGGGAAAAAAAATTATTTAGACAGTAGACAAAGTACAATTATCTCCACTAACAAAACATGTGTTGTTTTAAGTAGACACATGAACAGACTTCTAGCACAAAATTATCTTTTTTAAGGTCATAGAAGTTTTGTGACTCTAAGATGTTGAAATCTGCTATGAATGACTGACTTTCTTACAGATAACTAAGCATATAAATGAAGCTAATATGTCGTTTCATGTACACACGCACAGAGGACACATAAATTTGCAATGCATCTGGGTATTAGGAAAGCCTGACCAAGTATCAGCCAATCATTTTCATAGCTACTCCTGAATGTTTTCTTGCAACAAATTTACTATCATACATACGTGCTTACACGAGTCACATTTACGATTTAAGTAAATACGATGATTCTAATAAAACATTGGACCCATGCTAACATAACGATAATAATAATAGCTAAATTTAATGATTTATAAATGAAATAAAGATTTATACAGAATTCATTCCTTAACACACACAATTCAACTACATGGTCGTAACAGTAGTAACCACACACAGATATTCCAAAGAAAAAAAGTATTTAATTCACAGTAATACGAAAATGAAATCCTGCTTAAAACAAGTTGGAAAAATTTTGCCCTACAATCTTTCTTGGATTTCAAAGGAGTCTCACCTAATTGGTTCAAATCCTAAAGTATGAAAACCCACACAGACTTAAGCCCAAGATATCTTTCTCTCTGCTGGCTATAAATTAAGCTTAAAAGTCATATGAATAAAAAAGGATGTTGCTATGGTGAAACATTTAAGCATTCTATCTATTCAATTTAGATGACAGATACTGAAGTAATAAGTATTAGTTTAATAAGTAAAATTCAAGTATCCAGAGTTGTAACTAGTTCAGCCATTCAGATACAAGATTTCCTTATAAATATACATATATCTTGTGTATAATCAAACTCATTTAACATGTTAATGATATAGGACTATTTAACAATACTGTTCATAATCTAATTAGCTTCCAGAGTGTTGATGAGCTCAGTCAAAATCGATGCAAGATCTCTTCATTAATGGGTGCAATAATAAAATCAGCCATTCCTTGACAATTTGTAAGGAATACTGAGGGAACAATGCAATTTTTTTTACCCAATTTTTTTTTCCCAGCCAAAATTCACCCATTGTTAGAATCTGATTTTGATTTAAGACTTTTGGGCCTCAAGTTTAAGGCAGACTAGTCTGAACAGCACACAGACAGGTGAGCCTTTGTAACAAGTAGGATAAGATGGGCATTTGGATATGAAAATGATGGGTCCTTTAAGCAAAATAAACCAAAAAAAGAACATTTACCCTTCTGCTCATGCATGGGTGAAATAGCCAATACAAAATGACATTTCTAACACAAGGCACTAGAATAACTGGAAATCTCTTGAGTTATAATTTATTAGGATGAATTCAGAAATAGGCCCCAAAATGGTTTCCTACTTGCAATTCAGGCAAAAATGGCAAAAACCTGCAGGGGTTACTAAGTTCATACTCAAAGAACTCATAATCAGACATGAGAAATCTTGATGACATGAATCTATTTGCTAAATCTGATCAACAATACAAGCTGTAAGGTGGTTAAAAAAACCAGTCAATCAAATGTCTCATAAATATGTACAGGTCTCACTTATAATAAAATGTATCCATCACCTTGATGACATTGGTCTATTTACTACTCTGATTCAAATCTGATCTCCCTAAATGGTAAGAAGCTAACAGATGCAAGATCATTTCATTCATACAGACATTGAAATGGGTAACTTTACCCAAAGTGTATTTTATTTTTGCTTCATCTGCATTTTAGATCAGGAATTCAATTTGTGTGCATTATGTTTTCATTATTCTGTTTGCATTCCATTCACACATGCATTTTATTTATCATCACATCAGTTTTATTCAAGGTTTCATAAATGCATCTGGCCATACAAGTGACTAGCATTATAAGTAAAGAGCTTATAATGGGTAACAAGGCTGTATTAATCTGGGGCAATCTATTTCATAATGGAACACACCTGAGATCTTCTGTACTTGAAAACATCCGTGATCTTGATATATGCGCATATTCCTATTCAAAATTATGGTCTCCAGAGTGGAAACATGCTCTGCCAATCAGATGCATTATCACTTCATTAATATGCAGGGGTCTCATTCATTACATAACTTATCTGAAAGCCAATATTCCAGGTTGAACCAAAATAAGGTTGTAAATATAGACTCCATAGTGTTAACAAACAATTTATGTTACCACTCATGACTGATGATGGATGAATGTATGATAGATAAAGAATGTAAGATGGATGACACAGAACATATAATGGATGACAGAATTTAAGACAGATGTCACAAGATGGATGCAGGGCCACACCATAAACTTACTTGACCTTATGTCCAGTTAATCAGACAAACTGAAAATTGGTTTTAAGTTATTTTGCATGAAATAACCTCACAAATGTTTACTAAAAATTAATTTAAAATTTAAACCACATATATCCCAAATTATCTTCACTGAATAATTATGCAAATTTTTTATCTCATAATAAATAGTTTATAAGAAGATAATGTATGGTGTCAACATTCTATAGGAGTCAAGATAATTAAGGTAAATTTGGGCAATTATATTACCTCTCAACTTGCCTTGCTCTGACAGAAATATATGGTAGGCAATCAAAGGTTATCTATTTTTAACAACAAACATATCAGTACGTTATGACAGCATAAATCTGAGAGCTCGACTTACCCTTCCCCGATACTAGGATATGGTAGACACATTCTGCCAACTGACTGAAGTGTTCTTGATTAGCCTGTGTCAGGCTGATTCCAGTCAAATCACCAAGAACATCTGGATTTGTCAGGCATTGTTTGAATGCTAGAGCTAACAACTGAAATTACACACAAAGCATAAAACTCAGTCTTTCATCTGTTACAGTACCAGACTGGAAGATATAAAAATAACTGTATCTAAGCTATTTACAATAGATACAGGTGTTTTGTCTTTTTCTTGGCTTTCAGTCATTTTGTAATTTAAGAAATACCAAACTCTTGTAGATACAGTAATCTTATCTTCAGCTATTCTAATCAAAAGATGATATTATTGAATTGTATAGAATTTATTTTAATAATATGCTTCATTTGCTTCATTATGAATAGGAATGATGATAAAATATAAACATTAATATGGTCCTGACAGCCCAATAAGCCATATGAAAAACTGTCAAGACCTCTATATATGTGTTTGTGTTTATATATATATATATATATATATATATATATATATATATATATATATATATATATATATATATATATATATATATATATATATATATATATATATATATATAAAGAATACAAATCATATGGCGAATAACAACCCTCTCAAGCGTACTGGATCCACCAAGGGATCACGTTTGTCAGGGATTAATTAAAATACATGCAATAAACTGACGACGAACAGTACGAAACTAGTAACTAACTAGCCTAAGCGCTTTCGACTCTTAATGAGTCTTTTTCAAAGGCAAATACAAAACATAGTTACGACAAACAAATAAACACAAAAACGTTGTGTTTGTAAACCTCTACATTTCTGTCTTCACATGTGCTAAAACTATAAATACAACCAGCTTGTATAGTTTTAGCACATGTGAAGACAGAAATGTAGAGGTTTACAAACACGTTTTTGTGTTTATTTGTTTGTCGTAACTATGTTTTGTATTTGCCTTTGAAAAAGACTCATTAAGAGTCGAAAGCACTTAGGCTAGTTAGTTACTAGTTTCGTACTGTTCGTCGTCAGTTTATTGCATCTATATATATATATATATATATATATATATATATATAGTGACCCCACTATAACACAGTGATTGGAAGCCATGGAACCTGTGTTATAAGCAACCAGGTCAGTTAACAGAAGAAAATGATGCATGTACCCAAAGAAATGTGTGGGGGAGAGGTAATCCAGGCACATAAATACGTGTTTCACTGGCACAATTATCATCTTAAATTGATTCATCTTAAATGAGAAATATACCTTCGGGGAGAACAGAGGAGGCATACATAACCTTTTACTTTATTCAGAGAACTATTATTGGTGCATATACTTGTATATTGTTTATATATACATATCTAATGCACAGCAATGAATAGAGTATCAACACAGTGAACTCAAACATGAATCACGTCACATACATTGAATCCACAATACAAGTATTTCCATTGAAAATATGAACACACAGTGATTTTAAAAAAATATTCAATTAATTTGTCACAGGTTATATAGGTCTAAATTCACTGGGAGAAAATAAATGAATGATGAAGCACATTTACTTTTCAATACATCAGAAGTCTGTAAAAGATTGTTTTAATCGCCGTTGGTAGAGTTTATAAGCATTAACATTCAGTATTCATTCTAGATGTCAACATATGTGGTTTATGATATAACACTGCATTGTTAAGATGGTTTGTCAATATGGACACTGAATTTATGTAATAGATAAATTTCAGTGCCTTTTATATCAACTTTACGGCTTTCTTTTATAGTGCCTCTGAATTTCTCCACTCCAAACCAATGGCTGTATGTACAAGTTGAAACAGTCAACAATGTCGCCAATAAAAATAATCTGCAGATGAATATTTTGCATCCAATAAGGACAAAAAAAAAAAATCATAATTTGCAAAGATTGGTGAAACCCTACACAATCCCTGAATAAATTTTTATAGGTTATTTTTCGTACTTTTAAGGAAACACTATTTTTTGATGGATGAGAAAGATGCATATAAAATTTCAATAGCCATGCCACAATTGTCTTGCATTATTGATACACAATCTCTTCCCTACAATGATAAAAAAAAAACTTTTTTTCACTTTTAAGAAAGAAATTTGTTTTTCGTGCATGAGACAAATATATATGAAATTTCAGTAGCCACACCATGACCATATTATATTTTATATCCAAATTTGTGTTATAACAGAGTGCTATAGTGAAATCACACTCTGTGTGTGAGTGTGTGTGTATGTGTCTATATATATATATATATATATATATATATATATATATATATATATATATATTTGTGTTTCTTTTTATATATATATATATATATATATATATATATATATATATATATATATATATATATATATATATATATATATATATATATATACACACACACACACACACACACACATACATACATACATACAATGTGTGTTCTCTTATTCGAATTATGCCCTCTATTTTGCAGTATGTCTATATGCATTTAACATTGGATTTAAGCAATACTTTATTTTCAAGTGAAAAGTTATTAGTTATTTTATAAGTCTAAAAGAGAATAATAGAAACTACATTGTAACAAATTTTAGTAGCGAGATTACATTATTGTAATTGCATGTTCATAAAAATATTTAATCAACTACCCTTAATCAAGTTTTAAAAAAATTTCTTTATTTTTTTTAAAAAAAATATTTTCTTAATAATGGCACTTTCAAAGATTTCTAAAAGCCTTTAAAACAATCCCTGAACCATATACATAAGAACTATTTATACATAGCACACCAAAATGCATAAAGTTACAGAATGGCTCCTTTATAGTCAGTATATTAACTAACCCTTCTTTCCAACCGAATCAACACAGATGTGAGTGCATCTATTTTTAGGACGGGTTATCATAATGTGTAATCACTCACTTTGCTTCATTACAACAGTGATTTGATAGGACTGCAAATTTAGGATTTATTTATTTGTCTACAAACTTGTAGTAATTTTAGGCAAAGGTTAAGTAGTATATACACCTGGTACCATGACCCCTCAATATATATATATGTTGTTCTGGGGCTTAACGCCATATCTCAGCACACAATAGGCTATACATGGCAGCCAGTATTAATGGTGGAGGAAGAAACCGAGAAATCCTCAGAAAGAACCTCAAGCCCACGAGAACCTACTGGCAAGCTTTCTCACATATCAACATTCACTGAATCTTAGACTCAAACCCACGCAGACAGAGGTGAGATGGCAGTGATCTGCAACAGACAGCACTTTAGACCACTTGAAGCCCCTATATACACATATATATATATATATATATATATATATATATATATATGATATTCACCATATGATTTGTATTCTTTATATATATATATATATATAGAGAGAGAGAGAGAGAGAGAGAGAGAGAGAGAGAGAGAGAGGGGGGAAGAGAGAGATTAATAAAAGAACAATTATAAAAAAAAGGAACAGCTCTTACAAGGTTGTAACATTTAATTTAAATATTGTATCATCTATTAAAATATAATGCATTAACAAGAATAAAATATGCATTTTAAGTTGATTACAGGATGATACAAAGAATTACACTTTTGTAAGCTTAGTGGCAGCAGAAATAACATTAAAAAAAACCATAATGACATTGTGTATGAGTATGTCATAGCTGTCAGGAAAGGACATATTCATAAGCTGCATCAAAATGATCTTTACTACAATTTACGGCAAACAATACATTTGGTTTTCATTTTTATTATTAATCTTTCGTTGTATATCTTCCATTTTTTTCCTTCTTCTGATTTAAAATTTAAACAGAATTCAAAGCAAACTGAGATTATATATCTACAATTTTGAGTATCCAAGAAATGTATAAGTGAAAGCATCCACATTACTATATTTAATTTAGGTTCATTTCTAGTCATTAGCCATGTCAGGCTGCCAAAAGCTTTATAAATGACCTTAACCTTGCATGAGTCAGAGGGAACCTGGTGATCTATAAGTATGAAAAGACAGGGTTACTTGATACTACAGTCCAAGTATGAAAGAACAGTGTTACTTGATACCATGGTCCAAGTATAAAAGGACGGTTACTTGAAACTACAGTCCAAGTATAAAAGGACAGGGTTACTTGAAACTACAGTCCAAGTATAAAAGGACAGGGTTACTTGATACTACAGTACAAGTATAAAAGGGCAGGATTACTTGATACTACAGTCTAAGTATAAAAGGACAGGGTTACTTGATACTACAGTCTAAGTATAAAAGGACAGGGTTACTTAAGACTACAGTCCAAGTATAAAAGGACAGGGTTACTTGATACTATAGTCCAAGTATGAAAGGACAGGATTACTTGATACTACAGTCCAAGTATGAAAGGACAGGGTTACTTGTTAATACAGTCCAAGTATGAAAGAACAGGGTTACTTGATACTACGGTCCAAGTATAAAAGGACAGGGTTACTTGATACTACAGTCCAAGTATAAAAGGACAGGGTTACTTGATACTACAGTCCAAGCATAAAAGGACAGGGTTACTTGATACTACAGTCCAAGTATGAAAGGACAGGGTTACTTGATACTACAGTCCAAGTATGAAAGGACAGGGTTACTTGATACTACAGTCCAAGTATAAAAGGACAGGGTTACTTTATACTACAGTCCAAGTGAGAAAGGACAGGGTTACTTGATACTACAGTCAAACCAAACATTTAACATAGATTTTAATTGATTTTGAGCTACAAAAAGTATAACAAGGAGATGAGACTGCATGGATATGAAATACTTATTAATTCTAAATTCCAAGCAACACTATCACTCCAAGGCTTTTGACTAATGACTATAGATAAAAAAAACCTAAGATTTTCAAATGATCTTGAATTTGCATGAGGGTGAGAGGAAGCCTAGAGATGATCTGATTCTACAATTCAAGTATGATAACTATTCCTCCCATGGTTTGGACCAATAAACATACCAAAAGTTTAACCAGAAGTTTAATAGACAAATGACCCTGACCATGAATAAGGGTCTGCAGAATGATAAGAGTGAATGGACATCAAATGAAATGTTTCTTGATTCTACAGTCCTTGTATGATTGCTATCCATTTGAGACTTATGACCATATGACCATACAGACAAAGTGTAAACACTTACCAAGAGTTTCAAATGGCCCGGATTTGGCCTTAAGGTCAGAGGCACAGGTAGGGATACAAGGATATGAAAGGGCTGTGCTCACTGGTTCTACATTCCAAGAAACAACTTAAAAGTGACTGCACGATAGAAGGAGGGTCTCTAGCTATGTGCTATGTATATAACAGTCAGTGGGATGATGGTCATCAGTATACTACAGTCATTTCTAATATGGGTAGAAAGTATTCTCCTAACAGTACAGAACAGTAACAAATACTTATCCCCAATACAGTTGCCAGAAATGTATCATTCTTCACAAGAACTGTATGCAACTGGAAACCTTGCTCCCTGACACTGTGGCTAGAGCAACTCTTGATCAGTTTAAGGCTACAGTATCTAAAAGCCAATATTATCTTACATTAGTTATAACTTTATCTTTAATCTACATTGTACACCATCAATTATCGAATAAGAACAATGAACAAATTGACCATGACTGTTCGGTTAAATGTGGGTCATCATGTTGGACATACCTTTATGCCAGCACACTGGTAGTGAGTTTTAATGCCCCTCTCCACACACTGTGTCTGCAGACTCCGCAGCAGGATGCATACACAAGTTGGCAGGATGAAGATGTCCTCTGTCAGTTGTGTCAGAAACAACCGCAAAGCTGTTTCCATGAACGCCTTTGTTACTGTTGAAACAAACTATATCACTCCAGATATAGGTTACCATATATATTTACATATGCAGTTGATTTTAATTAAAATCATTTGTTCTAACATCTATTACAGTGGTCATTGTCAAATAATTATTTTATAAGCTCTGTAACCAGTTTAAGTGTGGTGGTATATGAAATACCAAATTTAGAAGAATGAATGGTTGGCTTAAAATAACCACCTGAAAACAACAAACACTATAGATATATTGTATGCAATAAATAGGCTTGAATCTAGAACCATTTCCATTTTATTACTGTCACTGCACAGGTACTAATAAATGCCAAATGGTAGTCTCAGAGTGCTGGATTTTATAGCTGACACCAACAAGGGATCTTTTCTCAAAAATGAGCTCTGTGGCATATCATCATTTTCAAAATTTTCACTTAGATCAGGCATATGATATGTGTTTTGCTGGTCTTACCACAAAAGTTTAGCAATTTTGACCAAATGTTATAATCCATAGGAAATGAATTGTCTGGGCCATAGAACAATAGGATACATCCAGTCAAAAAAGGACCCAGAAAAAATGTGCCAAGCCCATTTCTCACCTGTTTTATCAGCTTTCTACAGTTAATTTGTTTGTAATTTTAGAAATAAGTTGTATGTTGTGTAAGTTTTAGACCTTTTTATTTACAGTAACAATTTTTAGTCATTCTGGACTTTAAACCAGTCTGTGAGATGGTATATTAAAACTTTATTTACAAGAATGAAAGATGAACATAATTACCTGAGCAATTAATAGGGGTAGGTTTCAGAAGAAGACTACCTATTGGTATATTGTACTGAAGGATGACTTGAACCTAAAACCATTTTCCTTCTATTACTGTTATCCACAGATAAAAAAAAAAGTAAATGGGCAGATCTCATGGTGCTGGATTTTTATAATGTGCACCTAGACAGAGATTGTTGTTAAAAATGAGCATTACCAATGTTAACTTAGTTTTCTCATAACAAGGTGAGATCACAAAGGCTGTTATTTGGTATGAATCACTCATTAGTGTAGTCCCTGATCAAAATAAATTTAACTGCACTTAAGCTGACAATCAAAACTGAAAAAAAAAAAGTTATCATAGTGACCCCAAACTTAGTACCCTGTCCTATGACCTTTTAATCCCTAGAACAGGGTGTCAAACTCAAACCACCAAGGGCCACATGAGGGCATTTTTAATGGCCCAAGGGCTGCACCACCTTTGTAATCTCTCATTACACAATGTTATGCCAATCATTTTATGGGGAACATGATATAGCTTGGCAGGCCGAATGCAGTCCATGGGCCTCATGTTTGAGAACCCTGCTCTAGAATAAATAAAGTGCTCTCTGCAGCCCATTTCAGTAAACTTCAAGTGCTCTCTGCAGCCCATTTCAGTAAACTTCACTAATGATGTGCATCCAAAATCACAATCACCAAGAATCTTGACATTTTATCTTTATTTTAAGAGGATGCTGGCTCTATAAAAGTGAAATTTTTTTTTTAAAAAATGCCTTAATAGATATTGTCAAGCTGAAGCTAATAAAAACTAGTGACCTTGACATTTAACATTTTATGGTTAAATCAAAAGACTAAAACACCAGAAGTTAGGTAAAGGAAACTTTACTTTTCATGTTGGTTTGAAAATACAACATGGATTCCTATGACCTTGATCATGTGAATGCTGTATAGTCAGTGAAGTCTACCAAATATGTTTGATTATTAATAGCTGCTGGAAAATATGACATGTTAAGCAAAATCACAATATTTGTTTTAGTAACCATGACCAATGGATGCTTAGTAAACTTAAATGGCTAAAACTTGATTTGGCATCTTTAACCATATTTAAAATTTTAAACTCATTTTTTACAGTGTAAACTAAATTTATATAAACTTTCTAAATATCTGGATATTCCAGATGGATGTTCATTGTTGTAATTCTATATCAGTCCCCATGTTTATCTATCTGGTTTACATGCATTGCTTTTGATCTAGGAATCTCCAAATTTTATTAATGGAAGTTCTCTTTCGAGACTAATCAAATACTATTCCAGAATAGTGGCATTAAGAAGCAGACTCAAGACCTTGGTTATTTTAAATTTCAATACATATTTTGATCAAAAGCTGTTCAATAATAATTTATTAAATGACCTAAGCATGGTAAAAAAAAACAACTAAATATATATCAATGTAGCACACAGAAATCTTGAAGAAGGTAATTTGACCAGAAAAAAGAAAGAAATGCACAGTGAGTGAAAAATAGAAAACAATAAAAAAAATGAACACAAACAAAATAATGCATTCTGCAAAATATGGAGAATGCAAAAGCAAAAGGTGGAATACAGAAAACCTAATGATCAATTAAAATGGAACTGAAACATGAATGCATTTCATGAATGGATTTTAAAATAATACTTTAAAGCTGCACCAAATTTACATGGTCAAAAATGCATGATAATCCTGAACCAAATCCTTTACAATGACAGTTTTCTCACCTGTCACAAGACATTTCCAAACAGACATAAACAAGTGCCACTGCTGTGTTGCTGACAAAACTGATGGTTATATTAGTTGAATTTTATTTTTGAACAAAATTTCTTTTGCTGAGAAATATTCTTAATTTTGAGATTTACTTGTATTGCACTTATTTTATTAAGACAAATTATAAAACACTCTCAGAACAAAAAAATATTTTCTAAATGCATTTCCATTTTGTACCCCGAAATAAAAATGACTGAAAATGAGAAAAGTGATAAACAAAAAATTAAATTATGCAAAAGTACTTATGGAAGAATGATGAGATGGTATACAAAATGCCTATGCAAATGAAACACAAATAAAATGAATTCCAAATGCATTCCAAATGCAAATGAAATACAAATATAATGAATTCCAAATGCATTCAATTGCAAAAGAAACACATAAAATATATTTCAAATCTAATTTAACTACATATGAAGCACACAAGAGAAATGCAAACAAAATGCAGATTTGGTAAAATAACCCATGTCAGGGCCTGCAATGGTTCTTATCTATCACTTACATCATAAAAGCCTACAATAATGTACCAAATTCGATCTAGATCAGTCTAAAACAACTTTGCTTTGGGTGGTAACAAGCCCTAGTCAACTTCATACTAAATTAAATTACATAACTATCCTGTGCCCACATAATTCAACTGATCCTTGCATCTTTGAGATCTTGCCAAGATAAGTATCATTATTAAGTTTCCTGATCATGTAATTGCATCTAAAGTGGTAACAGGTCTGGTCAATCAGATGGTGACAGAAAGGTCAAAGGTTTGAGAAATTGTGTATGGGATTGTTTTTGCTTTATGATGAGACATACCAAGAACTGACAGAATCTATCAATGTGCTAAGGAAATATATTTAGCAAATCAAATATCTGAATTAATACACAAAAGCAAATCTTTTATGGTTCAAATCTTGACCAATGTCAACTGGATTTGCAAGTGCATCACAAAATGATGTTATTGTTGGTTGTTTTGCAACAGCATTTTCAATTTGTTATTGGCCATATCATACCAAGAAAATAAAATCTAGTTCATCTCCTAAGGATGCAATGAGATTGCAGACCTGAGTTGGCCTGGAGAGGTATTGAACCTTCAACCCTTGGATCACAAATATGATTCTCTAACACTTTTCCATCTCAAAATGTGCTGAATTCCCTTTACAATTAATCATCATCAACTAATCAACAAAATCCATCAGGCCTTTAGGAAATACAGTATGAGCTAATCAACAAAATCCATTAGGCCTTTTGGAAATACAGTATGAACTAATCAACAAAATCCATCAAGCCTTTAGAAAATACACAATGCGCTAATCTACAAAATCCATCAAGCCATTTGTAAACAAAATATGAACTAATCAACAAAATCCATCAAGCCGTTTGTAAACAAAATATGAACTAATCAAGAAAATCCATCAGGTTTTTAGGAAATACAGTAAGAGCTAATCAACAAAGTCCATCAGACCTTTTGGAAACAGAGTATGAGCTAATCAACAAAATCCATCAATCCTTTTGGAAACACAGAATGAGCTAATCAACAAAATCCATCCAGCCTTTTGGAAACACAGTATAAACTAATCAACAAAATCCATCAGGCCTTTAGGAAATACAGAATGAACTAATCAACAAAATACAGTATGAACTAATCAACAAAATCCATCAAGCCTTTAAGAAATACACAATGAGTTAATCAACAAAATCAATCAAGCCTTTAGGAAATACAGTATGAACTAATCAACAAAATCCATCAGGCCTTTATTAAATACAGTATGAACTAATCAACAAAACCCATCAGGCCATTAGTAAATACAGTATGAATTAATCAACAAAATCCATCAGGCCTTTAGGAAATACAGAATGAACTAATCAACGAAATCCATCAAGCCTTTAGGAAATAAAGTATGCTCTAATCTACAAAATCCATCAAGCTTTTTGGAAACAAAATATGAACTAATCAACAAAATCCATCAGGCCTTTTAGAAACACAGTATGAGCTTATCAACAAAATCCATCAGGCTTTTTGGAAACACAGAATGAGCTAATCAAGAAAATCCATCAGGCCTTTTGGAAATACAGTATGAGCTAATCAACAAAATCCATCAAGCTTTTTGGAAACACAGTATGAACTAATCAACAAAAGCCATTAGTCCTTTAAGAAATACAGTATGAACTAATAAACAAAATCCATCAGGCTTTTAGGAAATACAGCATGAATTAATCAATAAAATCCATCAAGCTTTTAGGAAATACACAATGAGTTAATCAACAAAATCCATCAAGCCTTTTGGAAATACAGTATGCGCTAATCTACAAAATCCATCAAGCCTTTTGGAAACAAAATATGAACTAATCAACAAAATCCATCAGGTGTTTAGGAAATAAAGTAAGAGCTAATCAACAAAGTCCATCAGACCTTTTGGAAACACAGTATGAACTAATCAACAAAATCCATCAGTCCTTTAGGAAATACAGTTTGAGTTAATCAACAAAATCCATCAGGCCTTCTGGAAATACAGTATCAACTTATCAACAAAATCCATCAAGCTTTTAGGAAATACACAATGAGTTAATCAACAAAATCCATCAGGCCTTTTGGAAATACAGTATGAGCTAATCTACAAAATCCATCAAGCCTTTAGGAAATACAGTATGAACTAATCAACAAAATCCATCAAGCCTTTTGGAAATAGAATATGAACTAATCACCAAAATCCATCAAGCCTTTTGGAAATACACAATGAGCTAATCAACAAAATCCATAAAGCTTTTTGGAAATACAGTATGAGCTAATCAACAAAATCCATCAAGCCTTTTGGAGACACATAATGAGCTAATCAACAAAATCCATCAGGCTTTTAGGAAATACACGAGCTAATCAACAAAATCCATCAGGCCTTTAGGAAATACATGAGCTAAATAACAAAATCCATCGAGGTTTTAGGAAATACAGTATGAATTAATCAACAATATTAACAAATGTTCAAATGAGCTTGAGATCACTCAGTTAAAGGACTGTACATCTCTATCATTACCAGACTGTAATTAACTATAGCAGCTTTATGTAATAAAAATTTGGGATGAAAGCCTGTCAGTTTGCTCATACACTGTCATGACTGGCACCATTCATATACAAATTAAAAAAAAATTGTATGTTGTACAATATTCGGTATATACCAGAAATTTATTTTACTCTCAATTAATGTTTTTGCCATTATAAAGACTTGTATTCTTAAATGATGTGTTAATAAGCAGGCAGAGCCTCTCTCCTCTGGTGATCCATTAATTAGGTCACAGCTGCCTCATAATCAAAGGCATGAAAAGTTTGCCATGAAATCTGGCTTGATGGGGTTTGTAACATCAAAATTTCAACAAATTCTGTTGACTGGTTATAAAAACAGATGTAGGAAATTTTTTATTTGTTGTATATTCATCCATATGTAACAAATAGTTTGCCACATTTGTATGAATGTATGAAACATAAATGTCTTTATGTCAAATTTGTTTGAGATGTGTATATTTTTTTAATGGCATATTGGATCACAAATTAGCATCATCTGAACAAATTTCAAAGTGCTACATACCAGGGTTTTTTGTTGTTGTTGTTAGGCTTAATGCCATTTTTCAGCACATGATAGGCTATTCATGGCAGCCAGTATTAATGGTGGAGGAAGAAACTGGGAATCACCGGAAAGAACCAATGACCCACGAGAAGCTACTGGCAAGCTTTCTCACATATCCACATTCGCCGAATCCTAGACATGAACCCATGCAGACAGAGGTACTTTGTGTCAAATATGATCAATTTCTGTACTGCTCCCGTGGCCTAGAGGTTAGAGCATCCACCTTGGATGCAAGAGGTCATGGATTCGATCCCCAGTCGAGTCATACTAAAGACTTACAAAAATTGTACTAAAGGTTTCCTCGCTTGGCGCTCAACATTAAGAGGTTAGTGTTAGGACTGGTCGGCCTGGTGTCAGGATAATGTGACTGGGTGGGACATCATGCTACATGTCGGCGGCATGATGCCCCAGTGCTAGACATCACTATAAACTGCCACACTGTAGCCATCATAGCGATATGACTGAAAAATTGTTAAAGCTACGTTAAAAATCATAATCACATCACATCACATTCTGTAAAGTGGTTTTGGAAAAGATGTTTAAAGATTTTTCAGCTTCTAACAGTGGTCATACTTGACTGGATTCAACTCACATGTTCAAATTTGAAGACTTTCAAACCTGCATGCTGTCTATGAAATCTGGTTCAATTCTGTTTGGACAGATCATTTAACAGTCTTATGAGTAATGGCAGCCATATTTGATGGTGAATCGACATCATGTAAGAACAAATTTAATGCCTTTATTCTGGGATACTCTTTGTCAAATCTGGTGTTATTTATATTTAAATTGCATTGTATGTTGGCATTTGTTCATGATAAGATGTTATGTCTATTTAATTTGTATTGTATGAATGACCTTTATCCATAATTGCAGGAAGGAATTAGACCTATATAACAATTTAAAAAAACATTATATAACTCTTGTCTATGATTTTAGATGACATATTATGTTCATTATTGCTTGGAGGTAAACATGTTACTAATACCGCAAGATCTTGGGCATCTCATACATCTCATACTTCTTTGTTAACCATGTAACCAACAAAGAAGTCCTCAACAGGATCCAACAAGCCATCAGATCCTACAAAGACCTCTTGACCACTGTACAAAAGCGTAAACTGAAGTGGTACAGTAATGTCTCAAGATCGTCTGGACTGGCAAAAACAATCTTGCAAAGCACAGTGTGAGGGTGCAGAAAAAGACAGAAAAAGAGGTGGGAAGATGACATTAATTAGTAGACAGGCATGGGATTTGCAGATTACAAAGGGCAGTAGAGAACATGTAAAGATGGAGAGAACTGGTTGTAAAGTCAACTGTGGTGCCACAACGACTTCTCAGGTTAAGGATTTGATGATGATGATGATGATGATGATGATGACGATGAAACATATTTATGTGGTCTTTAACCTTGGATGTTTCTAGAAGGGATCTTGTTTATGAATTTAATGGGCCAAGTAAGCATAAATTCTTTATTCCTATCTTAAAATCAGTCTTTAAAGGAATTAATATTATTTGTTCTCATTTAATATTTGAGAGGAATCCCTTACTTATAATGGCAAATTTAAATAATCCAACAGATGTTGTTTCATACTATATTGACTTATTTAGTAATGGTTAAACAAAAATCCCATGCAGAAGCTAACAGTTCCATGACTGTTTAAAAATAGTGTCATATTAATGATAACATGAACTGTAATGATGTCAAGTTTGATAAACAGCACAACAAAAGTTTGTTCAATTAGATCTTATTTTCTATCTCAAAATAGATTAAAAAGATGTAGGCAACATTTTTTATTAGTTGGATTGATGGTGGTGTTTTAGAAGTATTGTGCACAACTGTTACATAATTTCACTACAGAAATCTTGGAGACAACTGAATAATATACTGGGTAACCAGAAAAATCTGCTGTGCTACCAGATTTTCAAAGCTAATTGATGGATTTTTACAAAATTTCTACCACTACCCCTTTGGTGACCAATATTGTAAACAAACAAATTCAGCTTTTAGAACAGTAACAATCTCAGCAAATCAGATGCAAAATCATGTCCTTTATATGGTCAAGCAGTGCTCATATAAGTGGAAAACACAAATGACAAATGTGTGTATAGATGTACATACCATCAGTTTTGTTAGATTTTGGAGTAGGGTCTTCTTGAACATGACATCCACATGGAAGCTCCTCTATGACAGCAGAGAATGGTTTGATTGGCTTACCATCTGGTTGATAGGACAATACAAACTTCACTACTGGAGCTAGCACCCTTAAAGATGAATTTAAAAAGATGACCAGTTAGCTATCAGACAATATATTTTTATTGTTGAAATTTTCAGCAGTAGTTTACATCATACAACAAAAACAAATCTGTTGCAATGATTAGTAATTTTGATGATAACTTACAAAAGTGTAGACAAAAGAATTTGTAATGAAAACTACAAATGGATTCATGTAACACATATACCTGACCAAAGTGCCCGGAAAGGCCTAAATAGAAAACAGCAAATGTACTCACATAATAATCATACCAAAATACACTGCTTGAATGGATCTAAATAAAAAACAGTAAATCTAGTCATGTACCAAAAATAAATGATGCAGGGACTTGTGGATTGATGGACAAAAATAACACTATATTCCCCTTCCAGCATTACTGTGGGGCATAACAAGTTAAAAGGAGGTAAATAAATTCCAAAGAACACAAAACAATTGAATATGCTTGCCATCTAAATTAGAAGTAAAATCTTACTGTGTTGTTAATGCAAACCTGCCACCTTGAGAGGCAAAGGGTAAAAAATCAACATTGGGAGGAAAATGTCAGGATCAGGGTTTGTGACCATATATTTATAAAAACTCAACAAAGGAACTGATATCTCCTCAGTCTTATTCTATTTACGTTAATGTTAAAAAAACGTATGCTACAGTAATATGGTGAAATTAACACACTAAATATCAACATAAATGATGAAAATGGAACACTCATTGATTTTTATGGTAACACTGTATGAATTTTTGCTCTCTTTGAATAAGGTGCAACCACCGATAATCAAAAGATATGGTTTTTTAATTTTAAAAAATTGGGATTTCAGGTTAAAAAGGTGGCGCTCACAAGTTATTATGTACTTTTGAGAGAGTGATGTATGTAAGGTGAAGTTGTTTGCATTTTAAATATGCATAGTGGAGAGAATATTGGCATACCTATATGCTACTTTCATGTAATGTGGCTGAAATTTCTTTGGATATTGTACTTTTGGAAATTTTAAATGATCTTAGCACACTGCTAACAAAAATGACTGCTCCCTTGTGCTCCAAAAATCAACCTGAATTTGTCTAAAGTACAATATTCTTGGCAGCTATTAAAATAGGGAAAACGAATTTTGCCAAACTAGACAATACCAGCTTCTAAAAGTGCAATGAATGAATTACCAAATATATAAAATGTAAAAAAAAGTTATCGGCTCTATTTTTTACAATTTACCTCTGAAGTTCGAGAAGTGAAAATGAGCAAGTAGAGCTAGCACTTTTTTGAAAGGTACACACCTGGAGTAAGACCAAGCTGTATACTCTCTAACCCATATTACACCCATCAATCATACATTAAAATAAAGGGAATTAAAGGTTCTTTGAACAATACCTAAGATATACAAAGTCTCTTTTAAATAGCCAGTATAACTAGTGAGGAAACCTGGGGAAACTCTTTTTCTCTAAAATTCAAACATTATACTAAATACGAAACTGTAGAGCTACACCTAAAAAGCAGAAAATTGGAATTTTCAGATTTTTAAAAAAGTCTGGGTTGATCTGGAGTAAAAAACAGGAAAAGTTGTAGGTCTGTTAATGCATGGTGATATAGATTAGAATAATCAAAACTGTCAAACACATCAAACTTCTTATCCAGGATCACAATTATATATATGTTCCTGTTTATAAAAAAGAACTGATCAATCATGCAAAATTGCTAATATTAGGCAAAAAAAGTAAATCTAGTATTCAAAGCTCAAATATTTTCATAGTTCATGTTCTTGGTAACAGTTCTCAGATCAATGAAACCTAACAAATTATTCATTTTCTGCATACTTACCTCACTATAAATGGTCTCATGACAGAAAATACAGATTCCATCCATAATGGTATCTGTAAAATGATGGAAATATCTGTATAAAGTAAATATATGTATGATCACTGTAGATATATTTATAAATATCTGTATATACACTGTAAATACATGTATAAATATATGTATGACCAGTGTATATATGTATAAATATCTGTATAAAAAGTGTAAATATATGTATAAATTTATATATATAGTGTAAGTATATGTATAAATTTTTGTATATACAGTGTAAATATAAGTATAAATTTTTGTATATACAGTGTAAATATATGTATAAATTTCTATATATACAGTGTAAATATATGTATAAATTTTTGTATATACAGTGTAAATACATGTATAAATTTTTATATATAGTGTAAATATATGTATCAATTTTTGTACATACAGTGTAAATAGATGTATAAATTTTTATATATACAGTGTAAATATATGTATCAATTTTTATATATAGTGTAAATATATGTATCAATTTTTTGTATATACAGTGTAAATATATATATAAATTTTTATATATACAGTGTAAATATATGTATAAATTTTTGTATATACAGTGTGCATTTATGTATAAATTTTTGTATATACAGTGTAAATATATGCATTTCAATTAAGGAGAGTAATAATGCTCCAGTTCCAATTTCTGGCACAGCCGTAATAAAGAGCATCTATTTTCAGATGATGTTTGAAGCTTCAAAATAAGCTAATGACACAATATTTATCTTTGCAAAATTCATATGTGCCATCGCAAAGGAAAAATTCATAGTCTAATATGTTTTTAAACAAAGAGATTAAATCATATAGAATCTAATATCGTCATCTACACATGCATATAAGTAAACCCAGCAAAAAGATGATGATAAGCAAATTAGGATGGACGGTCAGAAAGGCACAGTTTTATAACTATTCAACTGTCAATACTTCTTTTCAAAAACCATGACTAAGATACTAAGAGAGAAACAATGAAATGCAAATGTCTAAAAAAAAGGTTCAAAAAGAATGATAATACAGAGTTTGCTACCCTTTACTGTGCTTCCATGGATTTTATAAAATAATGTAAAAAAAATTGAAAACTGAGTAAAAGTTGTAAAATGGCTGTAATGGGTAGAATATCTAAATATATAAATTACATATAAGTACAAACAGGTTTATACAGTTTCACTTGGCTATCTCAAGTGGTTTTAACTTTATGATTCCATCAAGGTGTTTCCCCCAAAAATATCAAAAGTTTAACATAAAAAGTTTTTAAAATGAAGAAAAAGATGAGAAAATGTATCTAATGGACTTTCTGTAAGACCATGATGTGTGTAAAATTTCATGGTTCTAAATCTACTAGTTTTTGTGATTTTGTGGGTTTAACACCATTTGTTTTCAGCACAGGATATGTCATACATGGCTGCTAGCACATCTAGTTGAGGAAGAATCCAGAAAATCACATACCCAAGGGAAGTTGCTTGCAAGCTGTCTTACGTACCTGTATTTGCCAAGCACTAGACTCAACCCACACAGAAAAAAGGTGATAAAGGAATGATCTGTTAAGTGCCTTTGACAACTCAGTCACCTGCGGCCCCCAATAGTTTTTGAGTTTTTTGCTAAATGAGTCCAGGTGTACAAATCACAATTCATATGCTAATTTTAAATAGAGGATCTCCAATCTCCAATGGGTAATGATTTAATATTTAATTTATAAAATGATTTGAATAATGTCATGGTTTTGCAAGCCTTGGTACTCCTAGTTTAACAGAAAAAGTTCATACCAAATTGTTGAAGAATATGTTGAGTGATTCCTGAGCAATGCAAGTTACAAGCAATATTATATGCAAAGATTTTTAAGCTGATTGTCAAGGGTGGTCATATCTTTATGAAAAAATTTTAAGAAAAGAAAACCCATAAACAGCATATGTAGGCATATGGGAAAACACACTTCAAGCTCCATCAGAACATGCTCAATGGTTCCTAATGTATTTCTGATGGAAGGGCAATAACTCCATCAAAACTGGAACCAAAAGACTAAACTTAGAAAGGCACACATGTGATACGCAATTCAACTATCTCCAATTATACATATGGACTGCACAGCTCTGCTGATTACAAGGAACAGCTTACATGATGATATCAAGGTAACTGTCAAAGGCCATAACTCTTTTCAAAATGGAGTTGACAAGATAAAATCCATAAAAGGCACATCTGGGACTATGAGACAATATACACACTAAATTTTGTCTTAGAATTAATTTTTGAGCTATGCTATTCATAAGGATCTGCTGTAGTGGAAATTAGTATTGATGAAAAATAGTCAAAAAATCTGTAAAAATTTGAAAAAATAGAACCTTGAAAAGGCATATCTACATGTGAAAGAAAATACATCTACCAAATTGACATCCAATTATGTGTACTAGTTACAATAGCTGTTATAGCCTTCCATATGAAGATATACAGGTAACAATGTCTAGTCAAATCAGAGTGCATCAGACAAGAGCTGATAAAAAAGGCAATCCAGATCTAGGAGACAACATATAGATCAAATTGTATCATATTATGTTGAAAAGTTCCTAAGCAATGCTGGTTACAATGTTATAATATAGTGGAAATGTAATATGGATGAAATAAGGGCAATAACTTGGTCAAAAATTAACCTAAAAAAATGAAGCCTTTAAAAGAAACATCTACATATAATAGGAAATTCACCAACCAAATGGCACTGGATTATGTCTAGTGATTTATGCTACAAAACTTATTTTATGGGCTGTTTTTACTTCCAAATAACTAATTAAGCAAACAATTAAACAAAAAAAATTGTTTTAATTGCTTGATTTAACTTTTCTTTTGTGTTGTTATCTGTGTAATTAGTTTTATTTAAAACAAAGCCACAAAGATTTTTTATTCTACAGCAATATTGAAAATTTAAAGATGATTCTGTTTAATGCTTAAATGTATGCATAGATGGGATTGCATGGCAGTGTATACTTAAAACTGTTTTGTTGGTGGAAGTGTGAAGGCAAGATTAGAAGCATATATATGTGAAACTCTGGGCAGTCTGACACCTGCCATACAAAGATTTGCCATCATGTGCATTTTTTATTATGTGGGGTTTTAATTGCAAGGAATTAAACAATTTTAATTTACTTATAAACTGTACATTATTTCCTAATTGAATATGATTTTGAACTGTTTCATACTTGGTTAGTCGAATGAAAATAAAAATAAAATAGTGAACTTACTAGCTCTTCTTTCCCATGTGAATGTTTTGCATCAAAGCAGCTCCAGTCTTTACATCTAAACAAAGACAGTTTAATTAAAGTATAAATTAAAAAAGAAATAAATATCAGAGATTGTCTATGTAAGGAAACACCCAAACACAGTATCATAGGAAACTTTATCATGAATGGCCAACTTTCTAGTTTTATAATCCACCTCAAGTGATTACAACAGTAATGCTGTAACAGTTTAGCCACTGACTATTGCAATACTATGTCTAACAGGCAGAATCCATGCATAAACATCATAATATTTTATGTTAATGAATATTAATTATACACTCTAAACTGAATGGCTCAGAACACTGTCAATTAATCCATCTACTATGTAAACTGGCACATTGATAAACCATGATAATGGTCATATAAGATATTTCATCACATAAATGTCACATGACAAATCCACAGACGATCAAGTCATATGACCAAAACAACCATTTCAAATGAGCAAAGCTGCATCTGATTAGTTCCTCAATACTGACGGATCATATGACATACAGGCAAAATATACATGACAAAAACAAACCACTCTGAACTCTAATACAAATATGAATTTCTTAAGACTTTCAAGGCTGGATCCAAGTTTTTTACAAAGATATTAAATTCTGTTTCACTGTAAATGGACAATGTTCAATCAGGTTTGAAATCAAGAGAGGATGAAGACATGGTGATAGGCTTTTCCCATATGTGCTTTTTATGTGCAGATATTAACCATATAAAGTCACTGACACAGAATATCTTATTTCACAGCATGCAGATGACATTGATCTCATCTTTGATGACAGAGAAGTCCCTTAAGTGAGTACTGGATCTTATTTACCAAAATAAGTCCTAGGTCTCAACACGATATTGAAAATACTAAATCAGTCTGGATAGGATGTATAACTAGAAGTAGTTCAAGATACTGTCAAGAAAACGTTTAGATTGGAAAGTGTCTTATTTTACATACAAAATTATGTATAACATTTTTCAAAGAGTTAGATGATGTGGTCAAGCTAAATTCTGAAAGCAATACTCGGAATGTTAAATCCTAACTTTTACAGTGGTCAGTGAGATCACTTACCATATAAACTTGCTCCCAAGTCAAGTCTAACTGCAAATGCACAGATCCAGATTTGCTGTCTTATAATGTGCTGGAAAATCTGGGTCTGTGCACTTTGACAAAAGTAATCAGTAGGACAAACAAAACAGATCCTGATCTACAGGTGCATTATGCAACAGCAAATCAGGGTCTTGTTTTTGCACTTTGACTTGGGTTATAAGCATGTAGATATGGTAAACTTCTTTGAAAAATTTCATTTATGAAAGGTTTGTCCCTACCAAAGACTTCTCCCCTATTTCAAAGTTTATGAAACTCACCTGAAACTAAGCTTAAAAAGTTAGGCGCACCTTTCTACAAATTTTCATGATGTGGCAGCAAACACCACACTCAAAAAAATTCTGAGTAAAGAGCATTTTGAAGATGACTTAAAAATGATATAAACATGTTTATGTTTTCTTTTAATTAGAACAAATACTTTTTCTTGCCTTTGAAATTAACTGTCACAGACTGATATTTTAACAAATTTTTTCAAAAAAATTGGAAAAAAATCTAAACAATCATGTGCCCTTTATGCAATGACAACAAACCTGTTCCAGCAGAACTGAGTCAATGCTGACTAGTTTTATAGGGTGGATAAGACATGAGTCAATACAGACTAGTTTTATGGGGTGGATAAGACATGAGTCAATACTGACTAGTTTTATAGGGTGGATAAGACATGAGTCAATACTGACTAGTTTTATGGGGTTGATAAGACAGGAGTGGATACTGACTAGTTTTATGGGGTGAAAAGAATTGAGTCAAAGCAGGTGGATGTATGTGTGGATATGTGTGTATACATAAGTCACTGTTATGTACGTAGGTGGCTAAATATATGTGTAGATATGTGTGTACATGCAGGTCATCATATGCATGTGTGAATGTGTATTTGTAGGTGGCTGTATGTGTGGATATGTGTATATGTAGGTGGATATAAAAATATGTGAATATGTGTGCATATATAGGTGGATGTACATATGTGTGAATATGTGTTAATATGTAGGTGGCTGCATGTATGTGTGAATATGTAGGTGGATGTATGTGTGGATGTGTGTGGATATGTAGGTGGTGGATGTACATATGTATAAATATGTAGGTGGATGTATGTATGTGTGGATGTGTGTGGATATGTAGGTGGATGTATATATGTGTGAATATGTGTGGAAATGTAGATGGATGTACATGTGTGAATATGTGTGGATATGTAAGTGGTTATATGTATGTGTATATGTAGGTGGATGTATGTGTGGATGTGTGTGGATATGTAGGTGGTGGATGTACATATGTGTAAATATGTAGGTGACTGTATGTATGTGTGGAAATGTGTGGATATTTAGGTGGATGTACATATGTGTGGATATGTGTGGAAATGTAGATGAATGTACATGTGTGTATATGTGTGAATATGTAGGTGGTTATATGTGTGGATATGTAGGTGGATGTATGTGGATATGTATGTGGATGTACATATGTGTGAATATATAGGTGGATGTATGTATGTATGTGTGGATATGTAGATGGATGTACATATATGTAGATATGTTGGTGGATGTACATATGTGTGAAAATGTGTGGATATGTAGGTGGTTGTATGTATGTGTGGATATGTAGGTGGATGTACATATGTGTGGATATGTAGTTGGATGTAGATGTGTGTGGATATGTAGGTGGATGTACATATGTGTGAATATGTGTGGATATATAAGTGGTTGTATGTATGTACGGATATGTGTGTGTATATGTAGGTGGAATACTACCACATGAATAATTTTGTAGGGTAGATAAGAAATGAGTCAGTACTGACTAGTTTTATGAAGTGGATAAGAACTTTATATGTGAAAGGTTTAGCACTAACAAAGAATTCTTAACTATTTCAAAGTTTAAGAAACTCACTTAAAACTAAGTTTAAATAGTTAGATGTACTTTTATACAAGCAAGTTTTCATTACATGGCAGAAAAAAACAAATACAAAAATATTCTTCGTAAAGAGCAATTTGAAGGTAGCTCAAAAATGATATAAAAATGTTTTTAAAAAATACATATCAGAGGTAATGCTACCAGGCAAAGTAGGTTAAAAAGTCACCTGAGAAATGTAAACTTCACCTTCTTCTGTTAGGAAAGTGAAAATGACTTTACCCTCTGATTTTTTTTTTGGATGTACAATGGCTGGTGATTATGACTTTTTGACTTTTAAGATGCCCCCCCCTTGCTGCAGCCAGTAAGTTCTGGCTCTGTTGTAACCCAAGGTGAAATGTATTTATGTAGTGTTGATACCAATCAGCTTATGGCGACAAAGAAATTCTTGCACATTCACATGCAAGTTTTAATAGCTAACTGACCATTAACCCTTTCGAAAACAAGATATCACTGATCGATTTCATGAAGTTGTACTATGATGAAAATATATCAAATTCTGTTTCGAAATTTAAACATCAATATGCAAATAGTAATTTGCTTTTAAAAAATTTGATTGGTGAAGAGCGTTTTCTAATTTTGTTCTTTTGCTTATAAATGAAATTTTAATGGCCGTATTTGTGTATTTTCAATAAAGAATCGGTTTAAAACTGTAAACTGTAAATGAACTTGTAATGGCAGACATTGCTGTGTATATGATATACCACTTCATTCAACTGTCTGTATTCATAAATAAATGAGCAAATAGATTCAGAAAAATATATAATACAATTAAAACAAAGTTTAAATATTATGTGATAGGAGATATAGCCTAAATATTTAATAATGTACATTAGAACATGTCACAGTCTCTGTTGTGGAATTCAAAACAATGCTGCAAGGTCAAGATATATAATAATTTTCATGAAAATATGAAAAATATATATAGTAGTGAAGCAAATATTATTTAACCAACGCATATCATTATTACCAGTAGGTTGACAAATAAAACAACCATAAATATGCAGTCTTATTAATGAATTTTTGCAATGATGCAAAAGTGAATAGTTATATTAATAAAAGCTCTCTTTCTAAAACTAGATGCACTTGCATGGTGCAATGCGTGTTCTTGGTTGTTTCGGTTGAGGGCAAAAAGGTTCCAATTTAGTTATATATTGACTTTAGTGCTTCAGTGTGCTGTTGATGAATAGTTACAGTAATGTTTAATCAGAACAAAGAATGCAGAACGAAGAGTATGGTTTGAAGTTCCAGGTGCATTTATTCCTAAATACATATATTAGAGGCTGTTTCGAAGAATGCCAGAAATCTTTTTGACTGCAATTTTACACAAAACTTGTAGAAAATAAAATAATTAAGTGTTAGTTTATTACAAGACTCTAATTTTCTTACTGCTATCAGTTAAAATTAATTAAAATGTATGACTTCTGCTGTGCTTTTTAAGTCATATGGCCAAAATACATAAATTTTATCACACATACTATAAGTATGAATATAATGGGTATGAATATAATAATTTGTATACATTTACAAAATGTGTTGATCATAAACATATAACATATTTTCCAACTTGAAAATAGGGCATTGCTTAAAACTGTTAAAAGCATACTGAGAAATAGAGCTGATAAATAAGATACTCCATTTCCAATTAAGCACCCAAATGAACCATATGGCAATTGTATCTCAATTAACTTCAGAGTTCTGCAAGATCATAGTAAATTTATCTCATTATCATTACAATTATGACTCAGTTATAAACTCTTAGTCGTTTTTTTTTTGTTACAACTTTCAAAAATCTTTGCATAACTGAAGGGCCAATCCCAGTCAGGAATATTCGTTCTCCCAACTTTCCCAAATTTTCCTGTAGTGTGGGAGCCCTATTTATAACTGGAAATTAGAGTTGAAAATTAGCAGTCTTAAATCCATAACAAAATTACAGCTTTTCAACTGTGAATCATGTGAACTTTTATAGATAAAAATATGACAATCTATGCAATTATACTGTAATAGGGGTGTATGAGATACTTTAGTGTGTCCAAGAAAGATTTTCTTCAAATTCTTGGTTCATTGTAAATCTGAGTTTTTTGTAATATACATTTCCCTCAAACAGAAAATACTTTCAAGGTTAACATGTGGTGCATTTTGTGATATACATTTCCCCCAAATAGAAAATATTTTCAAGGTTAACATGAGGTTTATGTTCATTTGTGGATTATGTGGTCTGTTTTGGGTATCAAAGTTCAATGTAGACAGGAATCATGAATTTTAAAATGCTATTCAAGTCGTGAAATTCAATGGTATAGAAGAATGAGTTGTTATGGGAAGGGAAACTAAGGCAACCTAGCAGATAATACCTATCTATCACAGGAAGGATAGCTTTGCTCAGAGCATCAGTAAAGTGTCCACAACGTGACAAAACATAAATCAGGGTATGAACAAATTCCCTGATCTCAGGTCCGTAAGTGGGGCTGCTGGTCACAGTCTCATTCTTCCCCTTGGGAACCCCATCTGGGTCTAGACTCTGGGTCAGGAAAAGGATGGACAAGGTGTAGTCCTTCATTAAGTAGGCCTGAAAATACAGATAATAACAGTGTAGTCCTTCATTAAGTTGGCCTGAAAATACAGACAATAACGGTACTAAATATGAAAATGAAGTTACAAAGTCACGAGGGCATGATGAATCAACAATTTCCTGAAGGGTACATAGATCAAACAGAAGGAAGGTTGATCAAACTAAGGGCACGTAGATCAAACTATTTCAACAAAACTTTTAGAACTTGATTCTGAACAACATTAAATAATTGCCTGTCAATCTATAATCATTGCAAGAGTGATATATAACTACCTAATGTACTACATCAGACATTACCCAGTTAAAGCACATGGACAATGTTGGATGAAGTCAACCTGACAATATATAACTGCCCAAATAAACACATCATATATTATCTTGTTAAAGCACATGAACAATGTTGGATGCAGTCAACCAAGCAATATATAACTGACTGAATGAACATGTCAAACATTATCTTGTTAAAGCACATCTACAAAGTTGAATGAAGTCATCCAAGCAATATATAACTGCCCAATATAACATGTCATACATTTTCTTTTTATCTTGTTAAAGCACATCTACAATGTTGAATGAAGTCAGCCAAGCAATATATAACTGCCCGACATAACATGTCGTACATTTTCTTTTTAAAGCACATGGACAACGTTGGATAAAGTCAATCAAGCAATATAACTGCCTGAATTAACACATTATACATTATCCTGTTAAAGCACATGGACAATGCTGGATGAGGTCAACCATGCAGTGTGATCATGTAAATGATGCAGGCTATATGTCACAATGAAAGTGCCACATACTGGAAAAAATTTGAACTATCCCCTGCACTCCAACATCAACTTTTCTTAATCCATTGGAAAACAGACATTGGTACAGACAATCAGATTACTTACTGTATGAATTAAATACTGGTCCTAGACACATAATAAAATACAATGTAAGTGGTAAATCGGACATTTTTGCACCTATATACTGGCTACTGGTCAAATTAGAGGGGTGGCATTTCTTGAGGGGTACTTTTAAACACAAACTTGTCAGTGCCAAGTGATTCTGACTGTAAAAAGCGGGATGCCACTATTCAGATGGGAGTCTATATGACAATGTTGACATACACTTTTTGTTCTGTGCCAATTATGACAGCCATTTCAGACATCTGTGCCAATGTTGACACACTTTAGACATCTGTGCCAATGATGACATACACTTTAGACATATATGAGACCACCTGTTTAAGAGACCAGTATCTTCATGCACAGACTTATTGATTATATAGTGTTATGACCTATTATGAGAGACCACCTGATTTGAAAGACCATTATTTTTTGGCAGATGGGGTGGTCTTTCAAGACATGAAATAAGTATGTATGCATAGATGCATACATGTATGTATGTAGGTATGTGAAGAAACCAATTTGTACACTGACCTTTTAACCTTTAAATCTAAATGCTGCTGCCTCTGAGTGCATCCTAACTAAACACTTTGATTAAAAACAGCTGGAGGAACTTGACTTATCACGACAATCACAATCTTAATTTCAGTTCCTGCAACCTTGACCCCAGATAATTTGACCTTAAAAATCAGTTTAGTGTATTTATAATGTCTGACGAAAAACTGAATGCAGGAACCTTGATGTATATGTAGAAAATAAAACCATGATTTGGACTCCAGCAACCTTCAACATTTTGCCCCTCCCCCACCCAACAACATAGTTCTAGTATTAAGGACTCCCCATCTTTGAAGTTAGAACCAAAGAATGCAGCTGCCACAATTATCAAGCAGGAAACCACCCTGTCCACAGATATCACTGTTTATGTCATTCTCCTTAACTTCTATCAAGTTAAAAATGGCTAAAACAACTTTTAAAGTGAATGTCTAATTCTTGAAAAAGCATGAAATGATTGTAAAACTGACAAAAACTAAAAAAAATTAAATTTAAATAAAAACTATAATAGTGATTTTTCATAAACTGTTTGTAATTTTGGTGTTCAAATCTACTGATTTTCATAAAATTACCATGACAAAATCATCTAAATCTTAACAAATCCAAAAATAGGTAAGAAGCCAAAAATTGGCCTGAAATTGCTCATCTGGCCAACATCTACCTAACAGCAAGAGCTGTTGAAAAGGTAATCTAGCTCAGTAGGATGCTTTTTGTTGTGATTTCTTCCAATGCTCCTGATGGCACATGTTATGAAAACAATTGTTTGAAAGTTTATCCACTTCTTGTATCTTCAGCCATACATGATTGTACATCAGTATCACATTTATGCCAGGATATTTTGTGCCAAAGTTGATTAAATTTTGTTTAGCAGGCTATTGTGATAAGTTATGCAAATGTTTGTCTAGTATTAGCAATGGTAGCAGCATTATATCTTATGATGGATCAACATCATTTGAATAAATATGAAAGATTTTCAAGCTAGGCTCTTTCTGTCCGATTTGGTCAAATTCTGACAAGAGGTTTTTAGAAGTCATTCGAAGTTTTTATTTTTTCATAACAACTGCCATATTTGATAGCAGATTAGCATCATTTGCAAAGCTCTTCACACCAAAAGGCTTTCTGTCACATTTGGTCAAACTCTGTTGTTAGTTTTTGAGAAAACATTCAAAGGATTTTTTAATTTAGTAATGGCAATCATATTTTATCATTAATCTGCTTCATTTGTATACATCTAAAATCACTAGCATCAATACTTTGCATTGAATAGGGTCAAATTTTACTGAATATTTTGGAGAAGTCCATTAAAGGTTGTTATATTCTTCGTAAAAGTCAATTTATTATGGCAGGTCTGAATTTTCTGTACAAACTTGAAAGCACTCATTATAAGTATGCTTTCTATCAAATTTGGACAACTTATGCATTCTTTTTTCAAGATGTCATTCACATTTTTTTCAGTTTGTAGTAATGGCAACTATATTTTCTGTCAAATTTGGTCAATTTCTTTTTTTTTTAAAGGAAAAGTTGTTTAAATATTTGCATATGTATAGCAATGGAAGACATTTTGGAGTGCAGGCTAGCATCCAATGAAAGAAATCTCAAAAGTCTTAATGTTGGAAATCTACTTTAAAATCATGTGCAAATTAGTCAAGCTGTTTTTGTGTAAACTTTTGGCCAGTTAATCAAAAAAAAACCACAGATCTATATTTTCATCAACTCATGGTACCAAAAATTCCAAAATAAATAAATACATCAATGTAAGTGTTTACTTGTTAACATGAACACATTTGGAGTAGCTGGCAAAATTGTGGCTGGTATAAGAACCAGTTCACATGTTAGGATTAGTCCCCAAGATCCAGGAATATAGATGAAAAGGGCCTAATATATCTACGGTATTCCAAATACATATATAAAAACACAAAAGTCACTACATAAAAAAACAGGGTGAGACTAAACTAGATTGGTATGGTTAAGTTGATCTGGATGAGATGCATCCACATATGGGATTGCATGAGAGAAGGTGAATCACTATCCAAGATATTGAGGTTGTAACAAACAGATAACTGTAAATACAAAACAATCAAGTATGAAGTCGCACTGACTTAGTTTTGGTATAGTTTGATATTCTGGGTATGATGCATCCACTTGCCAATTTTCATGCATGTAGGTGAAACAAAGCCTAATGTATTCAGGGGTAAAATTAATAGAAAGCAAAAAAGTAACACCCACAAAGTCACTCAAGCATGAAAATTTTGATCCTCACCTAGTTGGGAAATAGATGTTTTACTTTTCTTCCAGAGCATCTATATGCTAATCTTCACAAAAGATATCAAATAGAGCATAAAAACTGTGGTCACACTGACCTGGTTTTAGCATGGTTGAGTTACTTTTCATTTGCAGGTGAAAACAGGTCCAATATAGAGAGAAATGAATAAACTGCTACAAATGCAAAAGTTACTCAAGTATAACATGCTGAAATAATGTCCAAAATAATTTGAAAAAGGGTACAGTAACCTAGTTTTTGTGTGGTTGAGATTTTTACATATTAAAAATTCATTAGGTACGTAAAATAGAATCCAAGATATTGAGGTTGTATGGAAGAAACTAGTTTGATTTGATTTTGTGAGTTTAATTCCGTATTTCAATATAGGATAAATATGGCAGCCAGCATATTTAGTATAGGAAGAACTGGGAAAACCTTGGGAAGAACTAGTGACCCATAGAAAGCTAATGGCAAGCTTTCTCACATACCCTTATTGGCCAAGGTAAGACAAACCCTTGTGAACTGATGTTATATGTCAGTGAGAGTTTTAATTCACTCAGCCAACACAAGCCCTGTTAGGAACAAACTGTTGGAAAAAAAGTCCCTCAAGTATGAAATTGGATCACAATGACCACGTTTTTCGTATGCTTTCAACAGGTCATATCCACTTACTAAATTTCATGAGTAGGCAAAATGAGTTCCAAGGTATTGAGAGGATAATGATGAACTGCTGAACTTGGACATTTGACCTTTTGCACCCATACATCAGATTTTTCCTTACCCTAAATGCAAGCCATCCATTTAACTTGATCCAGTTATGCGATGTAAAATAAACATTATTGGGAAAAAACATTTTTCTTTTGATCCTGACCTTTTCACCTCTTAACCACAAACATGATAGAATTCTTCTTCACCCATGTACAAGCCATTCACAAAGTCTTAAAAGGTAAATATGGAGAAATCAAATACTGAAATAATATTTTTTCTTTCAGTAACAGTGATCTAGATTTTTGATTCTTTAAAACAGTAAATCAACTAGGTCCTTCCTCACTTTAAATGCAAGCCATCAACAAAGTGCAATAAATTTATATGATGAACAACTCAAATAATTTTGATGGAATGAAATTGGTAAGAAAGATATAGACAGACTAATGGATGCATGGCCATCATCATCACTTTGTAGTAGACATGTACATACCTAATCCTAATAGTTGATGTTTAAATTAATTCAGGAAAATATTATCAATAATCCTTTCAATATTTAAAGGATTCAAATCATCTTAGGTTTAATTCTAATATATATTTTAAACAAGTGGGCATGAGAAAAATAAGAATTCATGATTACCTGTAGGACCATGGCCCAGTCAGGTACTGGTTGACTCAACAATAATCGCACAAGATGGTAGATCGCCACCGTTGTCCTCATGTCATCGTAACTGTAAAGGATAAGTGGAGATCAAACTTGTATAAATGAAATGAACATACTAACAGATTTGAATTTTGGAATGACATTTCAATCATTATGAATATGTTAGTAATAAGGGAACATACTGTGTCTGGTTTCAAAATGACATCTATTTAATATAAATGATATGGGTTGAAACAACCTTATCTGGAGCATCCATCTTTACAGTTATAACACAAATTTGTTTACATGTCTGGATGATGGAGATTTAAGTATCTTAAAGATTCCAGTTCTCACAAGTGTCACAGTTTCAAAACAAAAAAGACTGTTCAGTTTACATATTGAATATGTCAACAAAAGCATACTTCATAGTGAAGGGCCTTTGAGAAAATGTTGGAAAGTTTCGAATTTAAGTATTGGGTGCACCTCTAAAATCTAAATTAAGCCCCTTTGGTCCTTCATGTTATTTTTCTTTGGTACAGTGATAACATAACAAATAAAACTTAGCCTGTATTTAATCTGTCAAGTAATTTTGAAATCACATCAAAAAAAAGTTACATATTACTGTTTGTATCCAGGCTGCATCACAGTCCTCTGTATCCATGACAACCACTGGGTGTTGGAGACATGAGTGGTGGTGATGGCAAGCATCTCTTGACTATTTTCCAGCTCCTTCGATCTTTTGTACTGGTAGCCCTTCTTGTGCACTCTAGCAGGGACAAGCACAATCTAACTGATTAGTTTACCTGCCTAAGGTCATACAACAGTAATTACCAAAAGATTAAAAGCATCATACAGATTTCAAACAACATTCATTGATCTGCTTGTAAACTTTTTTTTCTTTTCTTACAAGATAAAGTACTTTCCAACTAGGACTTCCTATAAAAACAAGAGTCCATTGAAAGGACTGGCAGAAAGAATTGGATGAAATTGAAATAGTCTGTTTATCTTTCTATTTGTTTTAACTGTTGTGTATTGAAACATTGATATATTCCTGAGAAATGCCAACATGTTCAATTAGTGAAAATATTTTCTTGTATGTTGGAATGTTTATAAGGTAAATACAGTTTTTAAAAAATCCCTGTAATGACCGTTGATCTTGAAGGTGATGTTAAGATATCTCTACATGCAATATAAAATGTACTCTCATGACATGTCAATGTATTACCTGAAAATGTGTTACCAAAACATTAACAAACTGTTGATGGTATCAATGATGATGCCACTGTCACCACCACCATTGGTAAAGTGACTGATATATCAAGCTTCCCACAAATCAATCCTCACAAAAATTAACTTGTTGTGACCTAACTTGACCAGCAGTAAATAATACTCTCTAAGATGAAAACATACATTAAATTTTATGACAAGTTTTTATGACTGTTAATATGAAACTGAGTTCAATGGAAAAACTTAAGATTATCCAAAAATATAGATCACTGTGGCTGACCCTTTGCTTGGAGCCGGTCTAAGCAACACCATTTTCATTTAGGACTAAGACCATGAGATGAATGTCCTAAAGTAGTGCATGAGGGGTAGCAACAGTAAACAGTAGACTGGTGGATGAAGGATGATGGACAATTGACCACCCCATAATTGACCACCACTCCTATCTCTGACCAGTAAAGCTAAAACTGATCATGTTAACAATTAAAATTGTATTTCCCAGCAATGACCATTTGATCACTTGGTACCTACAGCCATATAATTCCATAGCTGAGTGTTGGGAGATTGCTATCAGTAAGAATCCACACATATTTACTAATCATTATATGATTCAGTAATCATGATTAAGTAAGCACAATCCATACCACACTTTAGCCCTTCTGGGAGAATGGTTATAGAAACAAGTCTTCTAAATGTATTTTTGAGCATATGAGTATTTTACCAACACAATGCTTTTTCATTGGTTTGCTTTAGAAATCAGCATATAATCGACAGCATGTGCCCATTTCTTCATCAGGCCAATGGGAAAGCACAATATATCAATATATGTACAACTGATTCTTGGCAACCAGGCCTGACTGTGTAAAGAGGACTAATGAATATTCAGAATTGAATGAAGACATCTTGCATCAACTGAAAGGGTATGTTGCTCACAGACCCTACATGCAAAAGCTAAAGCTATCAGGAAGCATGTCTTGTATGATAGGAACTTTAATGAAGCCTGAGTGAGAGGTTCAAACTAGCCTAAGTTGAGCCAAGTTAGAACCCAAGACAAATTCCATTTTGGAAACATTATTATGGATTTTGCTTATTAGAGATCAAATTGTCTAACAGATCTGTGAGATCTTTATCATGCCCAATGTCTCATCTGCCATGATGTCTGAATGTGTCCACGCTCATTGATCCCTGAAAACATGAACAGAATTTTACATGGCTGCTGTTCTCAACCTGGCTATTGAAGAAAGCAAGCAGGAACACTGGTTGACTACCAACAGATGGTAATCTTTTCTGGGCTGCACTCCTATCTGAACTGAAGAGAATTCAGTGAAATTAAGGGTGATGCAGACCTCTTACCCTGCATGCTGATGTGTAGGCTAGAATTTCAAAGTGGTTCAAATCTAGCCATGTTAAAAAAACAACAATTGGATCCCTTTGGAGACGAATAAGGGATATTGGTTAAGGAGACCAATATTGTCTAAAGATAGGTCTCTATCCCACCCACCATGTTGCTGTGATGCTGGAATGTGTCCAGTATCATAGGGCAGTAGCCTTTGGTCAAGTTGGAGAAAGTTGGTCAGTTAATGGATAGAGGCACACATAATGGCGATACAGATGGTTACTCTCGAAAATCTCTCCACAAATGAAGGATTAAATTTTCTGACTCGCTAGGAAGTACTGGTGAAAGCCGAGCATGTAGGAAAAGAGGGCAGTCAATTCAGGTTGGTCAGAATATTCCTGGGTGTATTATTGTTGGGAAAAATAGATCAGTTATACAGGGCTTGTACCCTTAAAAAGGAACTATCAGAGTCATCTTGCCATTCTGACCCCATAATTGTTGCACCATTTGCTGATTGTGCATCTCACAGCCCAAGCTGCTAGAACTGGGGAGAAGAAAGCAGGTAGCTATTGATTCCACCTCATGGACAAGCAGTTGCATGAAAAGTATGTTGATATGGAAACTGTTGCACCCATGCAGAAAATGCCAAATCAGAACACCAGACAAGTGGTCTGGTATCTCCCTGTTTGAGGATATAGGTTCCCACCAGTGCTGTTGGATTGAAAGAGGACTGTTTTGCCCCAGGATAGATTTTTATAGCAATGAGATGCATTGATGAAAACCTACCTTTCTAGGATACTGATGCATAGAGGTCATTTTCCAGGTGTCACTAACAGTAATGAAGGTCAGCAACAGGTACACGCTCCTGCACATTTTATGAGTGACCATATCCTCTACTACTGAAAGGCATCCATCTCCAGAATTGAGGTGTAAAATATGGAGAGGCAAGGGACTGTTGATGTATGAAACCCATTCCCCTCAGACTGACTTGGATCAGCAACCTGAGTCCAAGGGAACCAGAAGGTCCAGTGAACTCAATCAAATCAGTTTCATTCCGCCACTGTACTATTGTTTGATAGGGGTCGATGTAGGTGCACATGTGACTATCAATGACTCATCACCCTTACTGAGTTCTTATCTGGCTCGGCGTCAAGCTCAGCACAAGTCATGCCTGGTTGTCTTGATGACTATGCTCAATTGTATCTCTGCAAGACACCAGCTCTCCCATGAGTATAAGCCATTAGCACTCTACTATATGGCATTGCCATGCTGCCGGCCTTTCAGTACTACTACTATCTCCAGCCTTTTGTGTATTGTCAGCATCGCCGCACTACCAGCCTTTCCAATGTTGCTGCATATGTCAGTCTGGCATGCTGATGTGATTGCCACTCCAAAAACTGTGGCTGAATGGGCAGATTTCTCATCGAAATAATGATCTGTTTCCAGCTGTCCATCTAGACAGACATATTTATCACTAAGGTCCCTGTAAACATTGTGTAGTTGACCCATTTGGGCCAAGAGGTCTCCATGATGGGACCACTGGACTACTTGTAATGTCGCTGCAACTGCTGGTGTTGGCTGGGTAGCGGGTGTCAATGCGGCAGTATTATTAGTATATTTAGGTCCAGCTGATTGATCAATAATCCCATGGACCCCAACTTGTCAGCCTGAAGGCCATGCTCTGACATATGTAGGCTTATGCCATCTAAGTTGCCTAAAAATGGAGAATATTCCCAATATCAGATTGATGAGAGTGCTGCTTCGATTGCTGTACTGACAGATCTTATCCAGTGATGGATGGTCCCCTCCTTTATCCTCTCTGTCCCATGAAGTAACAATATCTGCTGGTTCCATGTGACAAACTTTAACCTGGGGAGGGGGAAGGATTCCAGTGTTCCCCACAAATATCTTTCAAATTAATGGCAGAAATTGTAAAATAAAACATACAACCTGCAGTAGATCAATAAATGCAAAATGAATGCTAGATGGGTTAATAGGAGTAAAAAAAGTGCCTGGATTCTTGGATGCTATTGCACTGCATGTATCTCAACACACAGTGAAGCTAATATTTGGTGACACCTGGTGCTATAAAGGAGAGGTAATGGACAAGAGTTACTGCCCTTTGTTTATCTAAAAATCGACAGGATAAGAAGATTTTTGTCTTTTTAGAAGAGCTGGATTAGCAATGTTTCTGGCTAATATTCCTAAAGTAATGTCATTGAAGAACATGTTCAAAGGAGACATGACAACTCCATTGCTGTAGCGATTAACCTGAGGAGTTGCAAAAACTCTCTTGCTGAAATCCACTTTGTATTGGAAATGGACTCTACAAGATTGATAGCATATAGGTTGTGGACATGAGGGAAATGTGAAAGATTGAGATTTGTTATAAACTCCACACCCAGGTGGACAAAATACTGGGATGCATGAAGATTGGACATTTCCCAGTTCACTAGAAAACCAAGAGATGATTGAAAAGGAATATATTATTTCTGTCCCTGAAGGGAATAGCACTTACCATATGTATTTGGAGATCATCCAGATGTGCTGCTATTGATGTAGCAGTTGTAGCAGCTGAGAACCATAACAGGAGGATGACACAGTCCATCATTCTGTTGATATTCAGACCATAGGTAAGGTTTCCAAAATGGTAGACGTTGTTGTAGTAAGCAAACCAAAGAAACTTTTGCAATGCTAGGTGAATAATGACATGAAAGTAGGCATCCATAAAATCAAAACTGACTGCATACTCATCCCTTTGAATGGAGAGTTGGATAGACCTTTCCATCTCCATCCTGAATTTTGGTCCCCTCCTTTATCCTCTCTGTCCCATGAAAGAAAGATTAAAAGTTCAAGAAAGAGTGAATGTGAGTTGAATCCTAGACTGATTTGGCTCTTATGCACTGGCATAAGGTTTAGAGCTAAACAAACCTCAGGCTGTAAAAGATCCTTTTTGTCTGACTCACCTGTCATCTATCCATTGTGACAGAGTTCTTAAATGAGGATATAGATAGAGGAGCTTGTTGGAGGGATAATTTCTGGACTGTCTGCTTCAGAACCTTCCCATCCAAACAGTGAAGGTATGATGAGTCATCCTTAAAGCCAGGGCATGATGAAGTTCTAGTGATATGGCATGAAAATAGGCATCACGACATGTCTGCTGGTTAGTTTGGAGATGTTGTGGGATGTGACAGTGTATCCCCCAGGAGTGCAAAACTGAGGGTCAAAAAAAAACCTTGGTGTCAAAACTGGGGGTCAAATAAAAAATCTGGGGGTCAAAAATGTACCTATAAATTTTCATCCAATCCATACTTTTTCAGCTGGAATAGGATATTGCAATTTGCACAATATATTCTCTCTCTCATATAGAAATAAACAAACAGGCACAATTAACACAAATGCATTTTCCATTCAAAGGATTCTTTTATTAATTTTCCTTTTAGTTTAAAGTCGTATTTTTAACAGTCTCTTTATAATTTCTGTAGCAATATTATAGACCAACACATTACATATAAGCCATTACAAAACTCCATATATATCTTATTAACAAAATGACAGTTAATTTAGTGCCTGTCATAAAATGTGTACTATCCTAGGTTTCATTGTACATTGTCCTAAAACACATTTATCCAAAACTCAGAGGGTAATGATTCATCTTCTTTTTAACAAGTTACACTTGAACTTTTTATCTTTCTTTCGTTGCAGCAAAGTTAGCAAAATCTGCAACAACCCCTTGAATTTGTAATCCAAATAATGAATTTGTCTCTGCAAGTTTACTTATTTCTTTGTTCTGAAAGAATGTTTTAGGTAATAATGTATTAAAAAGATATCTTGTGGTGTTCAAGGGCAGATTTAAAAAATTCTCAAATGATGTCACGAAAGAATTATTCACTTGTGTAGTCTTCGCAATCACGAAGTTACACCGGTAATCCCAATGCCTTGGATGTGCCATATTCTAGTCAAGGGAATATTTTATTCGTTTTTCATTAGAGTCAGATCCACATTTACTCTTTCGTTTTCTGCTTCTTTCACTTTCTTCGCTAATAATTTTTAGTTCACGCTGTTTTCATCTCACGATCACATTTTAGTGCAACAAGAATTGAGGTTAAACATCTGGACATCTTGCTGAACTCGATAGAATCGCGTGAGAGCTCGCAAGATCAGGGGAAGCTACTCTGTCATAATATTGCCTAATGGTAGTCTGGTTCTCTGCACAGTATGATTAGTATTACAGTGTGCAACACAGTGAGCATACAAAACAGGAAACCGGAAGAAGTATTCACAATGCCATCCCTAATGATGAATGATCGAAGAATACACAATTCCATGTCTAATGCAACGCATTGGATATTAAATAAATTGTGATTATATTTTGCAAATCCTTAGCGTAAAAAAAAACGCACAGCAAAAATTTATGTGCATCAATTTTCTCCAGTGTGCGTCCCTGATGCACAACTGTGCATAAAGGGAAACACTGGGGATGTGGAACTTGTCAGCTTCAGTACCAGTTGTCCTGAATGCAAGGATGGATAGCAGGTTTTTCCGCTCCCATCCCTGTCCCAACTTGGCTTTAAAAGAGTGTATGTGTGTATGTGCATATGTCACTGGGGGTGGGATAACCCAGTAGAATCCGACACAAGGTTCACAAATGATTCTGTATTCTGATGTACAATTAGTATATCATTGTAGTCATGCATAGTTTTTTCTTAGTTTTGCAGGACCGCTGACCATGTGTCCTCAAATTATAAATTGCACCTGCTGCAAGGGGAAGCAATGTAAATATGGTACATGCTTTGCACAACTCATGCATGTCTTCCCTTGCTTTGTATTTCTTGTATTTATGGCATTTAGAAAACGTTTATGGAATGATAAAATATTTTTAAAAAGATACATTAACAGTCAGTGTGTTAATAATTCATAAAATAATTCACTAACACCTGTTATAAACAGTGTCCAAACTAAAGACAGTGTTCACAAACACTTGAGTCAACATGTATCAACAAAAGCGTGTTGTACCATACAGTTTAAATGACCAAATCTGAGAAAGTGAAAAACTTTACAAATTACCTGCCAAATTAAAACAATAAATTGATACCACCTGTCTATGAATCAATGTTAATCCAAATTAATCAAAATATTTGAACTGCTTGCTTAAATTCCACACAAAAATACTTGGATTTAACTGGAGGCTATTCTGTGTGATGTTTTGGTTAATCTTAAAAATTGGCAAAACCTAATGGTAGCAATGGAAGGTAATGTACAAGATTTACTGCCCTTTGTCTACATGGTACAGACAAAAAAGATGAATTTTCATCCTTGGGTTGGGCTGGATTTAGGAGGTGGCAGGCTTAAATCCCTAATGTTAATGTGATTGGGGAATGTAAAGAAATTCTGCAGTTGGACACCCAACACACATTCATTCTTTCTCTCCATCTCGTCTAGCCTGATCACTTGCTTTCTTATTAATTTTTCCTCATTAATGAAACAGATTGAATAGTACAATGTGCATCAATCTTATACTCTATTCACAAAGTACATAACAGCCTTTTTTGTGCCAAGATCCAAAACCCTGATTACATTCATTGTCTTACCTTTCATGTGTTTAAGTATCATTATCTTTTAAAGAACATGGTTGAAAATGGTGCCATTTTTATTAATGTATCCTTCTCTTTCTTATATAATTGTATAATTGTCCTGTCATCTCTCCCATGTCTGTCACCCTAATTATATATATATATATATATATATATATATATATATATATATATATATATATATATATATATATATATATATATATATATAGACACACACACACACACACACATCCTACTTACTTATATAGAGCATCAATAGGTGAGGCTACCACTGCCATGGCTGCCAGCAAGGTTGAGCATAGATTGTGGATGCTGTGATGTGGTTGTTGAGAATGACTGACATCAATATATTCTGATATAGAACTGCTGGCTGGATACAACAACTCACTGGCTCCAAGCAGAATTGTGATGATATCATTCCTATAAATAGAGATAACAAGACTGTTACAAAGTTAGCACTCAGCAAGAAACTCAAGCATTGGTCCCACATTCTTGGATATTGAGAAGAAAAATTGAACTCAAATTCAAAACCCTCAAATTTTATCATTCTGTAAATTTTATTTGAATAAAGTAAGAATATGGGAATTTCTATGAGTTCATGGTTATTTTTTTTCTGAAAATTGTGATTTCTTATGTGAAGATGTCTTAATGGTATGACAGATCCCACAGGAATCACAATACAGTGAATCATATGACAACAGTCACTGTTGTTTACAACTCTTTGGAAACTGAAGCTACAAATGAAAAACTTGCAAACTAAATTTAAAATTCTGCAACAACTGCAAATATTTCCAATATAAAATAAAGCTTTTTTTATAATGTAAATGGAGTCCTAGGTGACAAATTATCATTCAAAAATCATAAGATTTGGAAAACATACAGCATGTACCATAATGTAAGAAAGATATCAGTGTACATTCACCCCTGCTGTGGATATGTATGTATGTATATACCTGAATTGTGTCACTCTTCTAAAGCTGGGCTTTGCCTGGGTGTACCTCTGTGCCAGGATGAGCAGAGATTCATTGAAGATTGTGCTGAACATGTTTTGGGCCTGTTGTGGAGGACAGATGGACCACAAGTCATGCTGCAACCCACGCATGTGGTAATTCCACATCTGGATGCAGAAGGAACACCGCTCATCCTGAGAAGTGTAAATATAAATCAGATTTAAATTTTACATGCCACCAAATTAAATATTTTCCACACTTAAATTTGTATGTTATGGCAATCCCAAAATCATTCTGCAACATCTGGGTAATGTTCTAATAAATAGTTTTAAGATTATAATGTATGCATTGATTCTATGTACACAATTAATGTTTAAATTTTATCAGGTTCTACAGGCCATTATAAACAATATTTTCCACAGTAAGTTTCTGCAACGCATAAGTAACTTTGCAACAGATTGTTCCTAGATAATTATGCATGGCCTGATTCTAAATGGAAATGAATGTTTAAATGAATTCAGGCTGAATTTTATCAAATTTGAATAATATACAAAATATATTGCAATTTACTTAATATTTTTCCCAAGAGATATTTATTGCATTTATCTACAGGCTACCTTAATAAATCAAGCCACTTCTTGCTAAGAACATATGTACAAGTCATATTCATTTGGTTGTAACTATAATCTAAGATTTATGAGTTGTATACCAATCATTTTACAGCAAATATTCCCAAAATTCGACCTAGGAAAACTTTTGTTAGCATAGTATAGATATTTTTCTGAGATAGATTAGTCAACACTAATCCATTTGTGTATGTCGTCATAGATTAGTCTACATTACTTCATTTGTGTATGTCATGGATTAGACTACATTAATCTATTTATTCTTATATATTTATATTTATTCTTATATATTTACTCTTTAAAGCAAGATAGTTGACTCACCTCATAGAATTCCTTCATCTCAGCCCAGTTGTTGCTATCAGCATCATGGAGAATACATGTTGCAATGTAGTTGTTGTGAACTTCAACCACAAGATGTGACAACTGGTCCACCAACTCTACAAACTGCTTGTATAATGGACCAAGCAACTTGTTGCTAAAATAAGCAGCAAGTACAGTAATATCAGAGTGTATTCAGATCAAATTTTACCATAGCAATATTCTCAATACTAACATTTCAAGCACAATTAAAAATAATGATTACATCCTTACCTCTATGAAGTTTTTAGTTGTCACCAGCAGTCATTGAACACATTAGTTATCAAGCAGAAAATAAATTCACACTAAAGTGGTCTTGACAACAAAATGTTGACCATAGAAAAAGTAAGCAAACAATATTCTATTGATCATATATACAAATGAATAGCATCAATCACAATTATAAAATCATCAGATAAATATAGTTATCCTCAAAAGACTTACCTACAAGCATTTAGTTATTATTACACATAATTAGCCTTTAAATATGAATTTTTTGTATAGTGTAAAATAAAGGATTATTCTACTGTCTAACCTAATCTGCATCTGCACACGATTCAAATATCGTTTAACCATGTCTTCAAGGCCTTCATCTCACAGATCAGAACACTACCTGTTAACCTTAATTTGAGAGAGAGAGAGAAAAAGAAAGAGAGAGATGGATGGAGACACAGACAGACAGAGAGAGGCCAACATGGGCTGTAATTGCAAAATGTATAAGTACAAAAAATAGGGTACAATAAAAAAAATTATATAAACATTAGAAGAAAAGGGTAATGATCTCACAGATCTCAATCAAATCATAAAATAGCTATATGAACAGTTTCCTGTTCCTGTTTACCCCAACACCTGAATAAACAATTCAAACATACCTGTCATCCAGTGTCAGCACCATCTCATAATGAAGAAGAGAGTTCCGTATGTAAGCACAGCTGGAGAGGATTATGTATAGGTTCTTCATGGGGGCATGTAAGGGAACTTCTGAAGACAACTGGATCAAAATAGAAGAAAACAAAAGGGGCATATAGACATAACAATTCAAATGAACATTCTTTTCTATTATAACAAAGTTGAAAATACTTTCTTGAAATGATAACAAAAATTAATTCATTGTCCTTAAAATTGCTTCAGAAGCAAAAATTACTTATATCCACCCATAGAAACCAGATTTTACCAAGTTAAAGTTGCATGCAAGTCTGCAACATTTATTATGTCAACAGCTTTGTTTAGTTTATTATCTTTACATAGTTAATGATTGATAACCATATAAATTAACATGCAATTGGTACATTTTGTGTTAGCTGATGCCCATGCTCAGGCAGTACACCTAGTTGCATTGTTTTTTTTTAATCCCTGTATGGAAATAAAGTGGTATGACACAAAATCACAATCATCTTAAGGATGTTTTACCTATTAGTCAAATATAGTTAACAAAGTTATGTCTTACTTGTTGAATCCCCTCATAAAAAGAGGTAAAAAAATTTATCAAGCATTGCCACACCAAGATTTATAAGTCTAGGTAGGAGAGAATGCAAACAGTATGTTGAAAACTCCTGTTGCTGTGAGCCAAACCCCAAAATTAACCAAAGGTTGTTAAAGATGAAATATAGTCATGATGAGATTATTTTGTTGCTGAGGTGTGGTACTAATAAAAATGCATATCATCATCAATTGTATAATTCTAGCATTCCCTGAGAAATGAAATCAGACCAGTGAAACATTTGATATGGGTCTCAATGACCTAATTATGGAATGAGAAAGTAGTGCTTGGCAAGATATATCCCCTCACCATGTGTCATGATTCTAGACAGAATAGTATCAAGCATGCCAAACACTCTTGTATCATCAGGAGCTAAATGTAAAATCATAAGACAGTAAAATGCAAAGTTTATGACACAGTGACCTTCATTTGCATAGGTGTGGTACTAACAGAAATTTTTTATTATAAAGTTCAATGACTTAAGCATAAACTGTTAAAGCAAAAGATTTAACCAGTCAGTGAAGCATCAAATATTTGATAGTGACCTCTTGTGTGGTTTGGGAATAGTACTAATCGAAATGTATAGAAATACAGCATGCAAAAGACCTGCATGGTAATAAGCTATGCACAAAAACATAACTTAAGCCAATACAATGTGAAATGAAGGGCAGTGACATTCTTTTGCTGTAAGTGTGTGGTACTGAAAAAGAAGCAAATAATCCTCCAATTTAATGATTCCAGTATGAACAGTTCTTGGGAAATAAATATAAAACACAAAATTTAACCCAAATCAGTGAATCCATTAAATATGAGTCACAGTGACCTATGTTTGTGATAAGGTTGTAGTACTTGTCAAGATGCATCCCCTCTTCAAGGCTTGTAATTCTTGGTATAATGGTATGTATACTGATGCAAAACACCTGAGCTGAAAGCCAAACCTATAAACAAGTCTGTACCAATAATGTACAGGTATTTACAAGGTTATCCCCCTCCCTAAAATTCCTCCTCAACTAACAATCAGAAAAATATTGGGCAAGTGGTACAAACATGTTTCTTTCTATAGATATGACTGTAGACAAGGGTTTGTGTTCTACACGAGTTTTACTATCTCACTGCATTCAGCAATAACTACAACACTATTAACAACAGTGTGCATCATGACTAAAAACACCACTCTTATGCAGTTTGGCTCATTTTCATGTAATAGAAAATAAAACAATTTTTTAAATACTTAACAATGTCTGCATTCTGAAATAGCCAAAGATGTGTCTTTAATATTGAATCGCAGAAAATAATATCTAATTCTGTTTGAAATAACTCCAGATTGAACTCTAGTGCATACAAAAGATACAGATCTGTCTACCTTTGATAGATGTGCATAGAACTTCCTCAGACATGTGTTGACAGCATCTCCAAATGCTGTTCTTACGTAAATCAGTGGTCCCTCGGAACCAGCCTTAGCAAAAGGAAGGAAAGTATCCAACACTGACATAAAATCATAAACACCCTGAAAAAGAAAAATTAATTGTATAAAAAGATGTTAATTACTCATATCTTTTTGCTTATGTTAGCCTCTTTTTTTCTGTGTTTATTCTCCTGCCATATTTGATTTTCCCCATGTCTGTCAGTCAGGTCCCACCATGTTACAGCCATTGTAAATTTGTTTCCACTCAACAGCTCTTGAAGAACTTCATTGACTAACACAAAATTTTATATAATGAGTCACATTAAGAACATTTAAGTTTAATTTTCCACCATTTCCTGAAAAAATTTAATGAAGTCATGGCCCCTGTTTGACTTAGCCCTTGCCATTTAATTATATCATATTGGTGGGAACATCTGTGTCATATTAGCATATTAATTGTGTTTTTTTTAGTCTTTCAAAAGGTAAATGATAAAGGACTGTTTAGGGCAAGATACCATATATGTGGAAAAATATCTAATTCCAATCACTTATCTAAAGGAATTACTGAAAATTGCTTGGAGGTAAATAAAAAAGTAGAATAATAATGATTTGTAACATATTAATAAAGTCAATCATCATACAAAAGCAAATAGACTACATCACAAAAATGAATTTGTATTCTCTTCAAAAGTGTGTAAGATAAGGCAGGAAGTAGGTGAACATTACCTTGGAGACTACTTTAGGATAACCAAGTTTGCCACCCCAGAGTTCATATTTAACTGGCACAGTCTCCAGCTTTTGGTTAGTTTTCCAGTCAGCCTGTTCCCTGTCCAGAGCTGCTGACATTGCTGCTCTGATCAGCTGATCTATGTGAACAGCTAAATCAGGGGCAATCTTCTTGAACACTATCTTCCAGTTCCACTTCACCCTCACATCCAACCGAGCCTTTTCTACCACTGAAAGGAAAAGTTGTATGTAGCAGTGACACAAAGTTGCAACTTCAGCTACAGGACTCTCAATGCTCCTGGACTCTTCACTCATGGGACTCAGGAGTCCCCAGCCTATTTCTGAGAGTACTTGGTATGAACTTGGGGGTCCCTCACTTTCAAAGGGATAGAAAGGAAAATGAAAAAGTACATGCTCCTTTTTTTAATACATATAAGGACTGAATTCTTATTCATTAATATCACTCAACAAAAAGAAAATATTTTTCAGTATATAGAATATTAAGTTTAAATTTCATATGTGTAAATTTAATATCTCTGTACCCCTACAACAACATTAAAACCAAAATATAAACCACACAATGAAATCATCAACAGTTAGTTGCAATCCCAAGAATTATCACTTAGTCTTGTCATTGTAAGTGGCTGGAATAAAAGTCTTGTCAATGTATGTGGCTGGAAATAAAAATCTTGTCATTGTAAGTGGCTGGAAACAAAAGTCTTGTCAATGTAAGTGGCTGGAAATAAAAGTCTTGTCATTGTAAGTGGCTGGAAATAAAAGTCTTATCATTGTAAGTGGCTGGAACTAAAGTTATGTTACAGAACCAGAAAATGAATAGATTGATGATTGGAGAGGCACCAAAATCGTTGTTAAACAGGAATCAGAAAATTTAATTAAACTTGAGTATAATCATAATATTTAGAAAAGCCAAAGGTAAACTGAAAATGAAAACACAATATGTTAATCATAATAATTATCACCTATAGTATTAAAATTCCAATCTTGTGGATAATATCTCTAAGTTACTTGGTAATCTACCTTAGTAACAACAAAGCCCACATATACTGACTAACAGAAACACAAAAACATTTCTACATCAAATTATCTCATCTCCACTAGAAAATCAGTACAAGAACTTTCCTGTCGAAAGGAAACATATTGAGATGTGGTAACCTTTTGGTGCTGACAGGTTGTCACTCATCAATGAGGAGGCAGAGGAACTGAAAGAAGCGGTCATTTTGTCTGGCAAGTTCCATGTATCAGTTGTGGAGTCTATACTGGAGGACATCATACTCATAGCACTGCGGCCTGGCTCTGGACTAAAACTTGGCTTCAGTACACCTACAAAATAGACACATGCTGCAATTATGGCAAGCTGCATACACAAAAATGGTAAAAATGAATCCTGTCTATAATATTAGCACTATTAACGATGGTCACATCATAAATGGCAAAATTTGCCATGGCTGAGAAGTTCACAAATATGTCAAAACATGTACACAGCATACAATTATGTAACAATGCTGCTTAAATGAACCAATTCAAAGCTAAATCTTTCCTCCAATCTGCACATTATGCTTTCCATTAAGAACTATCTGCATGTTGGCCAATGAATGTTCATAATGAATCTAAGTCAATTTCATTTGCAATAAATTTGTTTAACTCTTATTATCATATTTGCTGAATATACAGCTTCTGACAATTTAGATAAAACATCCTAGGATTGGTATTATATTGTTTCATACTGCTACAAGTATGCAGTAATGAAAAATCGGATAATGCAATAAAACATAATACCTGGACATGCCATATGTACAAACTGCATGTTTTTTTTAACAGGGTTACCAGGCAGTACTAAAATATAAACACTGCAGCCTTACTGCTCACGAGAAGTGTAAGCTTTGGGCCTTAAACTGTGGACCTTGTGTTTGGAAATTAAAATTAGGAGAAGATTGGCATTCAGTGGACATGACAGTTCTAAATGACTACACAAAATGCTTGAAATTAAATCCAACTTCTTCAATGACCCAAACATGCAATCAATATCCTATGCAAGATATGAAATTGACACCATAACTGTCCAAAATAGAGTAGATGAGACAAAACCCATAAGGTGGTGCTCTGAAGTTTCATATTTAGCATAGGGTATAATTTTAAAGAAAAATAATTTCCCCGGGTTTCTTCACTAGTCATATTGGCTATTTAACTTTGTATATCTTAGGTATTGTTTAGAAACCATTAATTCCCTTTATTTTTGTGCATGATTAATGGGTGTAATATGGGTTATAGAGTATACAGCTTGGCCTTACTCAAGACGTGCACATTTCAAAAAAGTGCTAGCTCCACTTGCTCATTTTCACTTCCTGAAGTTCTGAGGTAAATTGTAAAAAAAGGAGCCGATAACTTTTTTACATTTTATATATTTGGTAATTCATTGATTGCACTTTAATAAGCTGGTATTGTCTAATCCGCCAAAATTCATTTTGCCTATTTTAATAGCTGCCCAGGATAGTGTACTTTAGACAAATTCAGGTTGATTTTTGGAGCACAAGGGAGCAGTCATTTTAGTTAGCAGTGTGCAAGATCATTTACAATCCAAAGAAATGTCAGCCCCATTATATGAAAGTAGGATAGAGGTATGCCAACATTCTCTTCACTGTGCATGTTTTAAATGCAAACATCTTTACCTTATATGCATCACTCTCTCAAAAGTACATAATAACTGGTGAGCACCACCTAAAATATGCATCTAGGTATACGAAACAGCATTCACATCAAATATCATATTATAAAAAATGATTATTTTACTAGGCTCAATACCAATAATATCCCATGTAAAGAAATGAAATACACTGACAAGGGATATAACAATATCCAAGATGATGTAAATGAGATATAACCTATAATGGGAACATGTATGTCTAAGAGACAATTCCTTTACTGATTGCAATCAATATTCCATGTTTCCATGTGAAGATGAAAACTTTCTTCCAAAAAGTAGATGCGACTAAACCATTAAAAAATGACGACACATTGTTCATACCAGCTTGTACTAGAACATGTAAGTTGATGACACATTTATCATACCAGCTTGTTGGACGTTTGAATGCTGAATGGACGTTTAGCTGTGCTGGTTACAAGCAATATTCCATGTGAAGATTGAAAATAACTGTCATGGGCCATAATACTTCATAAAATGGAGTAGATGAGAAGATATTATGTTAACTGTCAAATGCTATAACTCTATCCGAAATGGAACAGACGAGACAAAATCCATCAAACAGGTACATCTAGGTCTTTGATACAATGTTTGCACCATACTCTGTTGAACTGAAAATAAATTGTGCTGGACTTTACAAGACCTTGCTGTTGCAGAGTTTAAACATCATGGCAAAGGACAATAACTCAGTCAAAGTTAGACCCAATTGGATTAAATTTTTAAAAGACACATCTGTGTGTAAAGGGAAATGCATGTATCAAATGGTATCCAGTCACATGAATGGGTTTCAGAGCTCTGAAGGTTAAAAGTGTGAAAGGGTAGAGAGATGGATGATTACTATAGGACCCCACATCCCAAAGTGGAGTCCTAATTACCATTTTTGCAGGTATGATATAAAATTCATTATATTTGTGTTCTACAGAATAAACTTGTCAGATAATATTTGTATATTTTGCTTGGAATTTTCAGTAATAATAGTTAACAAAGATTATTTGTCTGATGTGATGTACATGACACAATAATAATCAAGCTCACATATTTAAAACCTGAATAAAAGTTTATAAGTCATATAAACATTAAGTCTATACTTCACAGGAGTACTATGCTTTGAAGGTTACCATATCTTTCGATGTCTGCAAGTACTGTACAATACATTTTTACAACACTACCGAAAAATGACATAATCTTTTTTAATTATTGCAAGTAATATACCTTTCAAACTGCCTTTTCTCTTGCTTTTCTTGACAGAGAGACCTGTTGTATCTATTTCCACTGCCTTTTGCAAACTTTCCCAGTGTTGCTCAATGCGCAGAACTGCCACAACAATATTAACCATCGATTTAAAGTATTTAATACTGTGAATATTTCCCTTGCCAGACGAGGCATCTCTCTTGTCTGACCCTGTTAAGCTATTTGAACCATGTCCCCTTTTGGTCTGAGGTTTAGTGTCCCCAGAAGAGACAATATCACTGTGGGACTTAAGAACTGTGCCTTCATTCTGCTTGGCATCCTCTTGAACCTCATCCCAAATCTCCTCTATCAGGGCAGCCATATCATCTGCAAATCTCTCCAGATAGATGTTGTGTAGAACTTGAAATATACTGGATGGCTTACTATGAATAATTCCCGAATGAGCCAAAATGAAATCCTCATCAATCATGGCAATGACAATATCTGCAATTTGCTGACAGTTTTCAGTCACTGTCAGTATATTGAAATTGTCAGAATCTATATCAGGGATCAAGGTTTTAAAATATGTCTCCAGCTGCTTCACTCTCACTGACTGATACCTAAAATGGAACAAACAATATGTATGTTGGTGTTACTGTCAAAAAAACTGAACATAAAATTTTACCCTGACATGAAATGTTGTCATATAGATCAGACACATCATGAAGAACTGACAATCGTTTTACAGTCCAAAAGGCTGAACATAAAATTTCACTGTTTAAAAGTCCTGACATAAAAAGCTACTTTCATAAAGCACTGACACAAAATGCCACCATCATGAAGATCTGACAAAAATTGTTACTTTCACAAAGACTGAATATAAAATATTATTTTTAAAACAATCTGACAAACAATATTGCATCAAGACTCATCATAATACATTACTGTCATAAAGACCCGATATAAAAATGTTTCTACCATAAAGACCAAACATAAAATGTTACTACCATAAAGACCAAACATAAAATGTTACTACCATAAAGACCAAACATAAAATGTTACTACCATAACGACAAAACATAACATGTTACTGTCATAAAGACTAAACATAAAATATTACAACAAAACATAACATGTTACTGTCATAAAGACTAAACATAAAATGTTAATGTCATAATGACCAAAAATAAAATGTTAATGTCCTAAATACTCAACATAAAATGTTAATGTAATAAAGAACAAACATAAAATGCTAATGTTATAAAGACCAGACATAAAATGTTAATGACATAAAGATTCAACATAAAGTGTTACTACCATAGAGACCAAACAAAAAATGTTACTGTCATAAAGACCAAACAAAAACGGTTACTGTCATAAAAATCAAACATAAAATGTTACTGTCATAAAGACTCAATATAAAGTGTTACTACCATAAAGACCAAACATAAAATGTTACTACCATAAAGACCAAACATAAAATGTTACTGCTATAAAAATCTGACATAAAATGTTGAAATAGATTTTGTGTAAGTGGTATTTTAGATGATTAACATTGTGAAATCTCTCTTCTCTGTGTTAATATTGCTGCAGTCGGAAACCGATCAACTGGTGCATGGTTCAGAAGTTTTGTTCTACAGTTTCTTAGAACTTTTTGTTTTATGTCATTCCACCCAGAATTCAGCACTCTGTGACAATTAGCAAGTTCAAATGCTGTAAGCTATAGTTACAGTCCTTAATAATCTATTTATAGCTGCATTGTAAATATTAAGAGCATCTGGTTCATGATATACTTTGTACAAACATTGTCAAATATTCTATCCTAAATATTGTTGTCAATCTCAACTCTAATTTCTCAGTGCTAGATGCTATGAGATGCCCTTAAACTGCTCTTCGTACTTATGGTATATGCCCATTATCCCCACTAGCAAAATCAGCCCTTTTTACCTAATTTAACTAAAATTTGAGAACTACAAGTGTTGACATTTTTGAATAATTTAAAATGAACAGCAATAAATTTTTCCCTATATGACTATTACTGAATATTTCATGCTGCAAGTTGTAAAAGTAGTTCCAGGATGTGTGTGTGACATGGCAATTTTAGCTGTACAATATGTAAGTACCAAATGAACATCTTTAAAGAACAGATCGGCCATGTAAGATTAAATGGGTTTGTAATAAACATAATATAATGGTTACTTTCAAACATCCGAATTAGACAGAGCATCTAAATGATTATCGGTGACACCTATTTATATGTTTAATGTCCCTGCTTACTTGATATTGAGTACATTATTTCTGGAGAAAAAAAAAAAACAAAAAAAACATATGATACATGAAAATTTCTGATTAGCTTGTATGTGTCTGTTCATGGTCTTAAAATAATGGAGATAACTATCTAATTACAAGTAAATTTTGATTTATAAGTCTAATGGTTACTAGCAATTTTAAATGGTGAAAAATGAGAACTAGTCATTGTTATGATAATAAATTCCCTAAATTGAAGGCATCTATTTAAAAGTGTCTACCTTGACACCAGACCATCAATTTTTCCCTTGTATAGCACATACCTGTCCCAAGCCTCCTCTGTGGGCTGGAGACAGCACAGACTCTGAAAGTAGTGAACCCTTCTGTCCATCTGAATGTCTATCTGCAGCTTTCTTGTCACAAAAGGCAGCTTTTGAAGCTGATTCACAAAATATCTGAAAACCAGACCAAGGACAAACAAAGCTTAAACCTATCTATTGATAAAAGTAAGAGTAAACAAATGACATTTCCTTCTGCAATGTGTGAGAATCTCTCAGTAAGTATCCCAACTGTAAAATTTTGATACTAATAAGAAACTCTCAACAACTGTAATCTTTCTTAACAGCCAGTCAAAATGCACTGAACTTTGTTTCTGAGATAATGCCATCAGTCAATGAGCTGTTCAGAAGAAGAAAAAAAACATAATTCTATGAGGCATAACCAGGTTTAAAATTCAAAGGACCATATGACATAAAACATTAAGTCTGCTCCTGTATTGATAAGTTCATGCCTGCCTGTGTTAATATAAAAAGAGGCCCAAGTAGGCCTGATTTTAGTGACTTTGCTTATATAACTTACCAGTTTACAATTTCATTAAGCAGATTTAAATAGCATTGTAAGAACACATTCTATCTCGCAAACATTTTATAATGTTTACATATTGATAATTTATCAAATCCTGATCAAAATTCTTTCTAAAGATAAAGGTATAATTACTATGCACAGTCTCTTGCTCATAATAAAAGACACCAATGACCTTGATGATAATAAATCCAGCATATCTCAAATATGGCTTTAACAGTGGTAACAATCTCAGCTAATCAGATTTCTTATATATGTTGATTCAGCTTACTTTCACAACAGCCTTAGCCTTTCAGGACAGAAATACATATTCCAGTTTTGATCCACACTAGATCTGAATTGTGGCTTTCAGAGTGGTAATAAGTTAAGCCAATCACATGCAAGACTACCTGATAAATATGCATAAATCTCTTTTATTAGTGAATCACTTTAAGATCTAAACAATAAAAACACATATTTCAGTGACATACATTCAAAGTTTGACCAAAAGCATAAATAGAACTCTCAGAATAGGAACAAGCTCAGCCAATCAGATGCAAGATTACATCAATATTATGCATAGCTTTCGCTCTTTAACTAACATATCTAAGACCTCAATGATACAAACCCCCAGTTCAAGTTTGATCAAAATCAGACAATATATGGTTTTCATAGAGGCAATCTGATACAAGATCAAGTACTTAATATGCATCCATTACTGTGCAAGAACTTGATGATGTAAGGCACACATACCAAGTCTGATAAAAACTGGGTCATAAATACAGCCTAAAGAACTGTAAGAAGTTCAGCCAATCTGATGCAGGATCACCTCATCTATATGCATAAACTTGCTCCTTATCAAACTAATTCATTATCTCAAGGATACAAGCACACATTCCATGTTTGATCAAAATCTTGACAAAAAATCTGGACTCCAAAGTGCCAATGAATTCAGCCAATCAAATACATTGATATGCATGTGGACGTCATTATCTAACCCATCCAAGATCTCGATCATAAAAAAAAAATTTAAAGTTGGTAAAAATTGGATGAGAAATACGGCTTAGAGACGTAACAAGCTTACCAATCAGAATTAGTGTCATCTCAGAATTATGTGTTGTAGATCTTATTCATTATCAAACTCATCTGAGGTCTTAATGATGTGAGCAATGCATTCCAAATCTGATCCCCTCAATTACTGTGCAACATACAAAATTTGTTTGCATCATCTGAAAGCAAATCAAATCTTGGCCTCAGGGTAACAATATTGAAAGCTTTAAAACCTCCCCAACCTGATCTGATAGAACATAACAACCTCCCCAACCTGATCTGATAGAACATAACAACCATCTAAACCTGATCTGAAAGAACATAACAACTCCCTCAACCTAATCTGAGAATCTAACAACCTCCTGAACATGATCTAACAGAACATAACCCCCTAAACCTGTTCTGACAAAATATAACCTCTCAACCTTGTCTGATAGAACATAACCTCCTCAACCTAATTTAACAGAAAATGACAACCCCCTAAACCTCATCTGATTGAACATAACAACCTCCTAAACCTGATTTGATAGAATATAACAACCCCCTAAATCTGATCTGATAGAACATAACTTCCTAAACCTGATCTGATAAAACATAACAACCATCTTAACCTGATCTGATAGAACATAACAACCTCCTCAACCTGATCTGATAGAACATAACAACCTCCTCAACCTGATCTGATAGAACATAACTTCCTAGACCTCATCTGATAGAACATAACAACCTTCTCAACCTGATCTGATAGAACATAATAACCTCCTAAACCTGTCCCCCTAAACCTGATCTAATCGAACATAAAAACTTCTTAAACCTGATTTGATAGAACATACAAACCTCTTAAAACTGATCTGCTATAACATACAAACCTCTTAAACCTGATTTTGATAGAACATATAAATCTCCTAACTTAAAACCTGATCTGATAGGACATACAAACCTAATAAACCTGATCTTATAGAACATATAAACCTCTTAAACCTGATTTGATAGAACATACAAACCTCCCAATTCTTCACCACAAAATGTAACAAGCAAAAAGTTAATTAAAATCTAATGAACTGCTAAGGAAAATCTTTCAACAAAGCCAAGTAGTTAAATGTAAATGCACAAATGTAGATTCAACCAAACCCTTCAATATAAATTTGAATCTGGTGTCTATGTAAACTTTAACCTTAAGCATTTCAGTACAAACTGTAAACTTTAACCTCAAAAATTTCAGTACAAACTGTAAACTTTAATCTCAAGCATTTCAATACAAACTGTAAACTTTCAACCTCAAGCATTTCAGTACAAACTGTAAACTTTCAACCTCAAGCATTTCAGTACAAACTGTAAACTTTAACCTCAATCATTTCAGTACAAACTGTAAACTTTCAACCTCAAGCATTTCAGTACAAACTGTAAACTTTAACCTCAATCATTTCAGTACAAACTGTAAACTTTTAACCTCAATCATTTCAGTACAAACTGTAAACTTTAATCTCAAGCATTTCAGTACAAACTATAAACTTTTAACCTCAATCATTTAAGTACAAACTGTAAACTTTAATCTCAAGCATTTCAGTACAAACCGTAAACTTTAACATCAAGCATTTCAGTACAAACTGTAAACTTTTAACCTCAATCATTTCAGTACAACTGTAAACTTTAACCTCAATCATTTCTGTACAAACTGTAAACTTTTAACCTCAATCATTTCAGTACAAACTGTAAACTTTAACCTCAAGCATTTCAGTACAAACTGTAAACTTTAACCTCAAGCATTTCAGTACAAACTGTAAAACATGTGGAAGTGAAATATAAATGTATATTAGTTATATAAGCCATATTCCAAAACCCGAACCAAATGCTGAACACAAACTTTAACATGCTGTTCACATAAGACAAACTTTCGACACCAACTTTGACATCAATTTTAATACATTGCAACAAGATACCCAAATGGACTTGATATCACTCCCTTGATTTACATAACTTAACAGATTACCATTTCACTAAACATGTTCAAGTAATATTCTAAGAAAGCAATCCACTGTAAACTCTCAAACTTAGTTTCATGCATGATCATTAGTAATTTCCCATTCTCAGAACATACATGTCTTAAGAGTTTAAATTTTTTGGCATTATCATGCTGCCTTTCATCACTGACTAATGTTATCATGCTGCCTTTCATCACTGACTAATGTTATCACACTGCCTTTCATCACTGACTAATGTTATCATGCTGCCTTTCATCACTGACTAATGTTATCATGCTGCCTTTCATCACTGACTAATGTTATCACACTGCCTTTCATCACTGACTAATGTTATCATGCTGCCTTTCATCACTGACTAATGTTATCATGCTGCCTTTCATCACTGACTAATGTTATCATGCTGCCTTTCATCACTGACTAATGTTATCATGCTGCCTTTCATCACTGACTAATGTTATCACACTGCCTTTCATCACTGACTAATGTTATCATGCTGCCTTTCATCACTGACTAATGTTATCACACTGCCTTTCATCACTGACTAATGTTATCACAATGCCTTTCATCACTGACTAATGTTATCATGCTGCCTTTCATCACTGACTAATGTTATCACACTGCCTTTCATCACTGACTAATGTTATCATGCTGCCTTTCATCACTGACTAATGTTATCATGCTGCCTTTCATCACTGACTAATGTTATCACACTGCCTTTCATCACTGACTAATGTTATCATGCTGCCTTTCATCACTGACTAATGTTATCATGCTGCCTTTCATCACTGACTAATGTTATCATGCTGCCTTTCATCACTGACTAATGTTATCATGCTGCCTTTCATCACTGACTAATGTTATCACACTGCCTTTCATCACTGACTAATGTTATCATGCTGCCTTTCATCACTGTCTAATGTTATCATGCTGCCTTTCATCACTGACTAATGTTATCATGCTGCCTTTCATCACTGACTAATGTTATCATGCTACCTTTCATCACTGACTAATGTTATCATGCTGCCTTTCATCACTGACTAATGTTATCATGCTGCCTTTCATCACTGACTAATGTTATCATGCTGCCTTTCATCACTGACTAATGTTATCATGCTGCCTTTCATCACTGACTAATGTTATCACATTGCCTTTCATCACTGACTAATGTTATCATGCTACCTTTCATCACTGACTAATGTTATCACACTGCCTTTCATCACTAATTTTATCACTCTGCCTTTCATCACTGACTAATGTTATCATGCTGCCTTTCATCACTGACTAATGTTATCATGCTGCCTTTCATCACTGACTAATGTTATCATGCTGCCTTTCATCACTGACTAATGTTATCATGCTGCCTTTCATCACTGACTAATGTTATCACACTGCCTTTCATCACTGACTAATGTTATCATGCTGCCTTTCATCACTGACTAATGTTATCACACTGCCTTTCATCACTAATGTTATCACTCTGCCTTTCATCACTGACTAATGTTATCACTCTGCCTTTCATCACTGACTAATGTTATCATGCTGCCATTCATCACTGACTAATGTTATCATGCTGCCTTTCATCACTGACTAATGTTATCATGCTGCCTTTCATCACTGACTAATGTTATCACTCTGCCTTTCATCACTAATTTTATCACTCTGCCTTTCATCACTGACTAATGTTATCATGCTGCCTTTCATCACTGACTAATGTTATCATGCTGCCTTTCATCACTGACTAATGTTATGCTGCCTTTCATCACTGACTAATGTTATCATGCTGCCTTTCATCACTGACTAATGTTATGCTGCCTTTCATCACTGACTAATGTTATCATGCTGCCTTTCATCACTGACTAATGTTATCATGCTGCCTTTCATCACTGACTAATGTTATCATGCTGCCTTTCATCACTGACTAATGTTATCATGCTGCCATTCATCACTGACTAATGTTATCATGCTGCCTTTCATCACTGACTAATGTTATCATGCTGCCTTTCATCACTGACTAATGTTATCACTCTGCCTTTCATCACTAATTTTATCACTCTGCCTTTCATCACTGACTAATGTTATCATGCTGCCTTTCATCACTGACTAATGTTATCATGCTGCCTTTCATCACTGACTAATGTTATCATGCTGCCTTTCATCACTGACTAATGTTATCATGCTGCCTTTCATCACTGACTAATGTTATGCTGCCTTTCATCACTGACTAATGTTATCATGCTGCCTTTCATCACTGACTAATGTTATCATGCTGCCTTTCATCACTGACTAATGTTATCATGCTGCCTTTCATCACTGACTAATGTTATCATGCTGCCTTTCATCACTGACTAATGTTATCATGCTGCCTTTCATCACTGACTAATGTTATCATGCTGCCTTTCATCACTGACTAATGTTATCACACTGCCTTTCATCACTGACTAATGTTATCATGCTGCCTTTCATCACTGACTAATGTTATCATGCTGCCTTTCATCACTGACTAATGTTATCATGCTGCCTTTCATCACTGACTAATGTTATCATGCTGCCTTTCATCACTGACTAATGTTATCATGCTGCCTTTCATCACTGACTAATGTTATCATGCTGCCTTTCATCACTGACTAATGTTATCATGCTGCCTTTCATCACTGACTAATGTTATCATGCTGCCTTTCATCACTGTCTAATGTTATCATGCTGCCTTTCATCACTGACTAATGTTATCATGCTGCCTTTCATCACTGACTAATGTTATCATGCTGCCTTTCATCACTGACTAATGTTATCATGCTGCCTTTCATCACTGACTAATGTTATCATGCTGCCTTTCATCACTGACTAATGTTATCACACTGCCTTTCATCACCTATGTAAGATGAGGAGATTTGTAGTGTTGGCCTCCACTGTCATACAGTGTGACCCAGCTATAACACAGTAGTTAGGAGCCATAGAACCCGACCTCGTTATGAACTAAACCATATTATAAGCAACCATGTATGTTACTAACAAATTTGCAGGGTTATTGGGAGGGTGGGGGTGGTAATAAAATCAGGTGCAAAAACATGTGCTTCATTGGCACAGTTACCATTTTAAGTCAATGTATATTAAATGAGAAAAAACACCTGCAGTGATAACAGATTGCATATATAATATATAACTTTATTCTGAGAACTATGCATTGGTGAATACACATGTATAGTTTATATATACATGTCTAATCTGAAGCATGAATAGAGCGTCAACACTGTGTACTCACCTGTGAATCTCATCATATACATTGGATCCACAATACAAATATTTCCATCGAAAATATCTGCACACATATTTAAAATATTCAGTAATTTTGTCACAGATCTGTATGTGACTGAATGCAATGGGAAAAAATAAATAGCAAATAGTAGGTAACAAAATGATGAAACAGTACGTCCAAAGGTTAAAAAAGTATCTGTATAAATCTCACACTTTTAAATTTTCTCATCCGTGATTTATAATACTTCATTATTGTTTGAAAAACTGTAATTTTCAGCTGCTTTCTGACTACAGCAATAACAAGGGGGTGATATTTGTAGGGAATGGACGACATTATTAACTGGTTAACTAATTGCATAAAACAACACAACCAAGCCACATGCACATGTTGGCGGACTGAGTTTGTTTGATGTTTTATAAATTGTTGACCCATAATTTGAACAAGTTTAGCCCAGCAATTGACTTTGATGATGAGCAACGTACTTTAATTGATTTATAAATTCAGGTGAGAATCTTTTATCAACCGCCGCATTGTTAATTGCTTAGTTGTGAATGCAGCTTCTAGGACATATGTCAGATATTGTTTGAGCAATGATTGTATAGGGAATACATTTTAGACAAACACAAAGTAGATTTGATGGCTTCATTGCTCATGAACCAGTAATAAGAACATTAACACCTATGAGCTGTCATCTTTCAACAATAAACAAAGACCAAAGTTCTCAAAAGGTCCATACAGGGGTTCAGATACTCATATTTCCGATGTTTATTTTGGCACAAAACTGTAAAAAATTTCTTAAATTTAAAAATTTTATGAGCTATGCCACTATTGTTTTATATTAGAATTCATATGTTTATTTCCTCCTAATAACTTTCTACACGTTATTTTTTGCACTTTTAAGAAGAAATGTTTTCTGTGTACAAGAATAATACATGTAAGTGATATTTTGGGAGCAACACCACAAATGTCTTATATTCAAATTTATAAGCAATATCTTTTACAAAATGATAACAAAACATTACTTAATTTACTTTTCATGCTTATTTTTTTACAAGAAAAATACTGGTAATAAGGTAAATTAAATTTTGGGATCCATGCCACGATTGTTTTTAATTAGAATCCATACATGATTTCCTCCCCAAACTGATAATAAACTTTCTACACGTTATTTTTGCACTTTTAAGAAAACATGTTTTCCATATACAAGAATAATACATGTACATGTATATATTTCGGGAGCCACGCCACAAACGTCTTATATTCAAATTTATAAGCAATCTCTTTTCCAAAATGAATACAAGACATTACGTAATTTACATGTTGTACTTAATTTATATTAGAATCCATATGTGATTTCTTTCCCAAAATTATGATAAACTATCAACATGTTATTTTTTGCACTTTTAAGAAGTAATGTTTTTCATGTATTAGAATAATACATGTACATGTATATGATATTTTGGGAGCCATGCCACAAATGTCTTGTATTCAAATTTATAAGCAATCTCTTTTCCAACATGATAATAAAACTTTACGCAATTTACTTTACGTACTTAATTTTTTTTAGTTTATGAGATAAATATCGGTAATAAGGTGAATGAAATTTTGGGAGTGATGCCACAACCGTGTTATATCCGAATTTTCATTATAACAGAGTGCATTATAGCGGGGTCGCACTGTATTTCAATCGCCTCCTTCACTTTCCTTTTCCATGTGTTGTTCCCCAGTGTGATGACCTTGGTCTGATTAGGAATGATGGAATGTCCCATATTGTTACAGTGTTCATGTATGTACTGATGTGTTCCTTAATTCTATTTTCTAACCTTCTGGCTGTTTCCCAGTATAGTCCTTCTCAAAACACTACATTTGACATAATAAACCACACCACATCTTTTAAAATTTTCTGTTTTGTCCTTCACATGTGTAAGATTCTGTATCAAATAATTGTATGGTTTGTGATGCATGTAAATCCCATGTTGTCCAAATACTCATAACTTCTATTGTACCAAGGATATATGGCATACCAATGCTGGTTATCTTTTGGGCCACCATTGGTTTTGTTTGGTGTTTTCTTTCTCTTTTCATTAAGTATGAAAATTCACTCCATACTGCCATTTACACTTATTGCAGCCTTCACATGCTTTTATTTGATCTGACTCATCAGTACTAGGATATTAGCTCTGTGCATTAAAGATCTCACTAGTGACTTCTTGTATTCCAGGTGGTGATTGGAAAAAAAGGGTAAATGGCTATCCAGAGTGGATTTTCAAACCTGGTGGCAAAAACTCCTAACAACCTTGGTGCCAAGCCAGCTGCCAATACTAATCCTCAGGTGAATAAAGTTCCAGCCAGCTGCATAAGTCCCATTTAAGTCAGTGCAGGTCCAAAAGCACCCTCCAGTACCCGTAATTCTTAAAGAACCAGTCAAGCTGTCAAAGTCTGCCTCCCTTCCAAGCCAGTGGCAATAACAGCCCCAATGACCCAATGAAAGAACCAGTTAATATGTTGAAGTCTGCCACGTGACAGGCCAGGGCCAGAACTGCAAAATAGCCAAGCCAGTCCCTGACAGTTGTCAAGACCCAGTTAATTAATTTGTGTGCATTTAATCCATTATTGAACTCGTGTTGGATCTTGATCATGTAAAACCATATTTAAGTTTCACAATTATCTGATCAGAAATATGGCCAACAGATAGGTAAAATAATTCAATCAGAAACATGGCTTCCAGAATGTAACAAGCTCAGCCAATCATATTTCAGATCACCTCATTAGCATGCACAAATCTTGTTCATTATGTTACCTGTCCAACATTTTGATGTTACAAGTCCATATTCAAAACTGGATCAGAAATATGGCCTTTAGAGTGGTAATAAAAGCTAATAGTGATGTGTGAATTGCAAATGGCTCCCATTCTCTAGAGTTCTTCTTGGCCTTAAACTCAAGAACTTCTGCTGGAAACCAAAGTTGGGAGAAAATGGGTATTGAGGCCATGACTCTTCAAAATAATGATGGGGAATGCTGGAAATCATTCAAAGTTTCATCAATATAAAGGTGCATGATAACTTTGCTGAAATGCAATTCTACTTAGTAGCATTACACTGTTAAAAGTCTAGTTAGTAGGACAGGCAATCAGGACCATGATAATATGGAACACATGAAATTAAACTCAATTAAACTCACAAAATGTGGTTCAAATTCAATAAAGTTAAGGAATTTATTGATCTGTAAACCAAAGTCAGGAGGATGGGCACTCAGGAGCCAAATATTCCTGTAACTGATGATGCAGAATGCTAAAAACCAAATTAGCTCAAGGTCTTTTGAATATAAAGCTGTCAAAATTGGGTAAAATGCACCAATTCAAGATTAATTTACCTTGTGCAAACCAAACATCTGGCAGACAGGCAATCAAAGGGCCTAAACTGCTCTACACCAGAAAAAATTCATAGCACACATACATCAGTGGGACAACATTTATACCAAGCTGCCTAAGACTACATTGAATTATTCCTAAGAAAAATCCCATGTGAAAATATTAAGTTAACTGTCAAGGGCTATAACTCTATCCAAAATGGAGTTAATGACACAAAACCCATAAAAGCACAAACAATAATAATCAAATACACATATAGGGCTGAGAAAATGAACAACATGTGGCATCTGGATGTACTGAATGTTTCCTCAGCTATGCTGGTTAAAAGGAGCTGATGTAGAAAGGTACTAGTGATGAGGAAGGGCAATAACTCTATTGAAACTGGGTTAGAAAATAAAAAAAAAATTACAAGCACATCAACATTAAAAAGTAATTTACTTAGAAATGGCACCTGATTATTAGCAACTGAACTGATGTAAAAATGGACTGGAAGAAAATGTGAGTGTTCCACATCCTAATGCAAAGACATATAAATAAGTAAACATAATACAGCCATAAGACAAGTCTGCTTCTGCTTACTTTTTAAATCCACAATTTTTAAATATAGTCTGTGACTGCTCTTTTAACTACATGCATATACTGTACCTGGCTAGTAAGTTTTCAGGCATCAAGTCAAACAGATGCATCCAGAACGTGTGACTGCTGCATGTGGCTTACATATTGCTTTAAACTACATTAAGTGAAAGTTTCTATTATTTCAGATTTTACCAGTTACACAGCAGCAACCCCTATCTCTGCTTCAGACCAAAACCCAAAGGATGGACCAATGCAACAAAATCTAACTAACGACTTAATAATCAACACAAACTGTCATTGGCTGAACAGAAATTATTCTCTCAAGTTTATGCACAGCAAAACTTTTGATGAAGTTATTTAGTGAAAAATCTCTGATACTCAATATTCATGACAGATAAAAGTGTGATAAAAATAATCAATTGTGAACATGATTGTGAAATATATGTCAGGTTACTGAATATATTCTGCTGCTATTTGATAGAAAAGCTAGATGTTCTGTATGTGCTGTATACATTTACCAAAATATTTATATCCATTTTGTTTTTAAAAATTTGCTCTTTTCTTCTGATGATACATGTGGGATTATGTAAAATTATGCACAGATTTTATGATTCAAAGACATTCAGTACCACACTCAGCCAGTACCTTGCAATTCTCAACATCTCTAGACCACTTACCTGCGAAGTTTCATGGCAATTTGATCCCATTGCTGGTTTATATGATGCTCTCCCGCATCAGACACTGCATTTAAAGAAAAGGAGGATGCAGTTGGATCAGTTTCAGAAACACGGAGGGGCAGGGTGAGTCCCTGCTCTGACGAAAGGGACAGAAGTTCCTGAAGCAAGGTCTCCTCACATCCAGGACTCTGGACCAACATCTGATTCTGTCCAACAATGATCAGTATATATTTATTAAAAACCACACTTGATGATCATTTAAAAAATTCTAAACAAAGAAACATACTTATTTGTAGATAGCGTTAATAAGCAGGCCTCCACAACATTCCATGCCGTAAGCAACTATTTGAAGCACTAGGATCAACACTAAGAAATGTTTTCAGCAAAACTGTTGTCCTAGTGCCATTAAATTTATTTCTCAAAGGTTTCACAAATCACCTGTTTTAACAACAGCTTTAAACACTTAATATTCTGACTACTCACTTTTTCCCAACTCTCCATAGTGTAGCCCAATTGAAGCAACAGACAAAATCACTTCGTCCAAATATATGGACACTGTGTGAAAGCTAAAAAAATGCTAAACAAACCTGAAGAGTATGTTCAAGTGGCATAATGTTGATGCACAACAAAGAGTCAATACAAGATGCATTAACAATGTAGTTTTCTTGGCAATGAAAAGGATATCCATGCCTAAAATGGCTTTGGAATTTCAGTCTACACACATTTAGAGAATTATTTAATGGGTGCTGGAAGGTCAATCTGATTTTAGTGTATGACACATCCAGCTGAAGAGATAATATATGGTAAGTTTGATTTATGCATTGCAATAGCAGTAAACACAAGGCAGGAGAGACCACTGGCAGGCAAACAAGACTACCAGTAAGTGAATTTTATGCAAAACCCCTCTATAAAGTGGGAGATAAAAACATCTGTTATCAACTTAGTAATGTGTTAGTCCTATTTACAGATACACTTGATATATTCTAACAAGATTTTAACAGCATTAACTCTCAAGTATTGATACTATTAACTATAAAGTGTAGATACTATTAACTATAAAGTGTAGATACTATTAACTATAAAGTATTGAAACTATTAACTATAAAGTATTGAAACTATTAACTATAAAGTATTGAAACTATTAACTATAAAGTATTGATACTACTAACTATAAGTATTGATACTATTAACTATAAAATATTGAAACTATTGACTATAAAGTGTTGAAACTATTAACTATAAAGTATTGATACTATTAACTATAAAGTATTGATACTATTAACTATAAAATATTGAAAAGTTGATAAGTTTTGTTTGGAAAGGTATGCATAAACATGACAAACTGGAAATGTGTGCATAAAGCTAATTTGGAAATGTGTGCATAAACTATGGTTCATACAAAACTTGGGAGAAAAATTCAAGGACTTTTCAAGGTCTCTTAACAGCAGATCATGGACTATAACAACAGATTTATTTACATTTTAATTAGCATAATCTTGATATACAGGAAGTTGGCAAGCTGCATTTATCTTTAAGTAACTCTTAAAAATTAAATCAGTTTCATGTATAAAGCAACTGTTCAAGTAAGCAAAGTAACTAACTCATTTACTGGAGTAAAATACATTTACAAGTCATACATAACAATATCAAACACTTCTTCAAGTCTTCTAATATTGAATCTAGTTTCTTGCATCTAGTTTCTTCATATAACTCTTCCTTTTTCTTGCTCTCCTATGTGTGTTGGCTTGAGAAAGAATTTCAAGTTTGCCTATAATCTACCTTGTCACATAGACTGTGGGTGGAGTACAGTCGAACCATCTGCATTTGTCAGTGATGGTGGGAATGTCATAGTTCACTCTAATAATAAATAAAATAATGTAAATTAAGCTTAAGCATTGAGATGTTTCCAATATGCTTCTCACTATTGTTGTGGGATTTCAGTGCATTCTCCCCCATTTAGCTGATGACTTTTTCCTTCCAAAAGCAGCAACACATCACTTTAGATCTCTAATTCATAGGTACTGATTACACCATACTGTTAAAAATATGTTTCCCTGAAGATAATACCTGTCCATCTTTCAATGAACTAAATTCCTTTACCATTGAGTTATCATAACCAGATAATTAATCCCATATCAGAACTATCTTCTACTGCACCGTAGTACCCTATAATAATTGGGAATACTCATTAACAGTACAGTAGTCAACCTCTTACAAGGTCACCCCTTCTGTATTGGGAAAGTGACCTTTTAAGATGGGTGGTGTTTCCAGAGGAGGACTAAATTTTTTGTGAGAATTATATGTAAAGTACATAGCAATAAAGCTACATTCTTCAAAGCATTTAATATCTTGATTTAATATCTTCATTTAAAAGTAACATTAATTTTTAAAAGGTTCTTCTTGTAATAATAATAGACTTATTAAAACTGAATAGGCATTAAAAGTTCTTATTCTTGGTGTAAGCATGATATGCGAGCGGATGTTGTTGTTAAGCAAATTGCAAAACCATTCAAAAACGTCATTTAAATCTTGGTACATACATAATTCTCTTTCCATTTGCTCCATTTTCTCACTGCTGCTGAATAACCTCCTTATTAGTTACGATTTTGTTTATTCAAGTCTTTTCAACATAAAATTTATCTGAGGCTTTTCTACCTAAAAATGTTCGTCAAGAACCCCCTTCCCACCTCACCCGATGTAGTGAAGTAGAATAACAGACTTTTTTCTAAAATAATCATCTCTGTTTACGTGATGATGTGTTAATGTTTGGTAATGATTTCTTTGGATGTTGCTAACTGTATGTAATTTAATTATGTGGACAAAACTTTTGTACAGTAGATGAAATGCCTTCTTCATAAAGGAAGCAATAAATGTGTTGTCATGTGATTTTTTGGGTCTTTATCTGGTGTCACATTTTGTTCAAAGTTAATTTCTCTATGTGTGTTGTCTGTACAAAATCTATTTTTAGATTATGCTGACCCTGCATGACAATTATGATCTTGACAATTAAGTCTGGTTGTAATAATCAGTGTTACCAACTACAAGGCTGATAAAACAATCTTTTTGCATTTAAGCAAAATGCCAAGTGTTTTAAAGACAGCAATCTTGTCACTTGATTTCATTAGTCACAGTCTGGTACCCTAATGTTTTCACATTTCTTTACACTAAATGAGAGAATCCAAAATGGCTTAGATATGCATGCAGATTTGACCTGAATAATAGCACCTCAAATCTTTTAGGATTTGTGACTTTGACTATTATTGTCAGTAGCAATAGCCACTAATTATGAAAGTAAACAAGCTCAACATTTTACTAAGGAAAGCCATAAAGGCTATCAAACCATTTTCCCACTGACATGTGTATTTTACATCAATACCACTACTTCTCAGCTGTTACTATTGTTCAACAATTGTAATCTTAACAATTATCAGAGTGACTAAACAGACATCTCATAATAACACAGCAGTAAGGCTAATCAGATTATGTGTACTTACCTTTATGCATGGATTAAAATTTGAGTCTTTCTCAGCTTTTTGGAATAAATGTGGCTTCTGGTAAGGCATAAATAATAATAATAAATAATAAATAAATAATAATAATAATAATAATAAATAATATAAACCTTAGTGGTACATGTACTTTAGCCAACACTTCTTTCAGTAACAAAAACCTGACATCAGGAATCACAAATCAGATTACTTAACACATGTGAATAAAATACTGGTTCTGGTTACACATTACAAAATAAAAATTCGGCCACTTGTGAGGGGTAAATTTTATATTTGTGCACTAATATGCTGGCCACTGGTCATGTGAGCAGGGTGGCGGGGAGGCCTTTCATGAGGGGTACTTTTGAACACAAATTTGTCAGTGCTGATAGATTCTGGCTGTAAGGAGCAGGTGGCTGCTGGTCAGGGGGGGGTCAAGAGGAAGACCAATGTACAATTATGTCAACCTTTATGAACAACAGATGCACTGCAATCAGAAAAGAGTACCTCTATTTGTAAAAACAACTAATTGAACAAATTTATGAGTCTTGTATCCTAAGGGATGGCAGTGTCATTGTGGCAGATCAACGGTGACAGGTTTCCTCTACTCCATTCTTTCACCCAATGTTATGTAATAGTACCTCTAACAGGTGTCCCAAGTGAACATTTATTAATTGCTGCCAGCAACACCATGTCAGACAGCAGATGTTGTCTAATGGCGGACATTGTCAAGAGACTTGTTTTTTTTTTTAAAAAAAGCTAATGTATTCTTCATTCAGCAGTAGCTATTGGATTGCATTTGAAAATTTGAATCTTGATATTCATTAGTTAACATATAATGTATTATCAAGATGCTTAACTGAAGCACTTTGATATCTTGGTCATTCCTTAGTTACCTTTAACCTGTTGTTATTTACATGTACTTTATAATTAATTAAAATGTCATTAGACCTGCTTAAAAAATTATTTTTTTTGGAGCATTCAGTCACTATTTGTATTCGTATATGGCTGAATAATTATGTGTCTCTATTTGTATCTGGCCAAATAGTAAAACCACCATCCTGTACTACCCTAGTTTATTTGAAGATAAAAATAATATACTTATGTTAGTCCAATCCATTAAAAACAAATTAGATGACTTCAAACTTAGTTCACTTGCATTGTGATCCAATAATTTTTAGTTTAGCCTCTCTGCCTTCATTTTTCCTTGATTCCTTTTAGAGTAATTCTACACCATTCTGAAATATTAATATATAAGAAAGCTATCCAAAAAGTTGTAACTGAACAGTGTCAAGATGAATCAAGTTCGTAGTTTTGCTTACAGCATGCTGAAGTATGCCATTAATCTGTTCTGGCTGGGGGTCGTAACAGGAGGACTTCTCCAGCACATGGCAGCTCATCATTTCTTGAAGTGCCTCTTTAGGTGTGGAGCACTGACGGCCAATTAGGTCATTTGTAAAGTGCAGTATCTCATTCAGACACCCATCCAGTCTGAAATATAAACACACAATATTTCACATCATAATATCCTTAATTGTCCATTAACAATTATACACCAGTGATGACCAATTCTATTGTCTGGCATCACAAGGCAAGTTCAAAATTATATTGGTGAAGTAACAATTTTTGTTTAATTGTTCTGAAATTTACATAGACAATGAAGGAAAGCTTCTTAATTTTAGAAGATTGTTACAAATTTTGATTCTAGACAATGAGATAATTTCAGCATTATTCCAACCCTGTATTTTGCCTACCAACATTTGAGATTTATCAGTATTTATGGTAGCCAAGTCAACCAGTGCCTTCATAAAATTACTGGTCCAAATTCACACAGACACAGACATGCATGCACACATAGAGTATTTGATGCCGTAGCCACATGCCTTAATAACTGTAAATTCATCTTTTCAGGCATATTTTCCAAAATGTATCCCTTACAAAATGCATTATCATCTTAACATGCCTTGTGGGACAGAAGCAACTGCTAAAGCCCTACTAAAACCTATTTTATTTTCTTGAACTTTACCACAATGCATGGCCATTATTTCCCTGCCACTATGCATGACTGATGTTCCCCTAACACTATGCCTGGCCTATGTTTTCCTACCACTATGCATGGCCAATGTTCTCCTTACCACTATACATGGCTAATACCTCCCTGCCACTATGCATAGCCAATTTCTTCCTACCACTATGCATGTCCAATATTTCCCTGCTACTATGCATGGCTAATATTTTCCTACCACTATACATGGCTAATACCTCCCTGCCACTATGCATAGCCAATTTCTTCCTACCACTATGCATGTCCAATATTTCTCTGCCACTATGCATGGCTAATATTTTCCTACCACTATACATGGCTAATACCTCCCTGCCACTATGCATAGCCAATTTCTTCCTACCACTATGCATGTCCAATATTTCTCTGCCACTATGCATGGCTAATATTTTCCTACCACTATACATGGCTAATACCTCCCTGCCACTATGCATAGCCAATTTCTTCCTACCACTATGCATGTCCAATATTTCTCTGCCACTATGCATAGCCAATTTCTTCCTACCACTATGCATGTCCAATATTTCTCTGCCACTATGCATAGCCAATTTCTTCCTACCACTATTCATGTCCAATATTTTCCTGCCACTATGCATAGCCAATATCTTCCTACATGGCTAATACCTCCCTGCCACTATACATGCCCAATAGCTCCCTGCCATTATGCATGGACAATATCTCCCTACCACTGAATTTGGCTAATTCAGTATATAGGAAAGAGTGTAATCAATGATTACATAACTCACCACTTCTTTCACTGGTCTGCAGTAAGAAGTGCATACATTATCATGCAGAAAAGAAAGTTTAGACTAAAGTGATCTTGGACACTTTTCCACCAAAGGATCTTTTTGTAATTATTTATCTTAGCATTTGATGTAGTAATGTAACTAATGTTTAACATTTTTAATTTTAACTTTTAATTGACACTATATGGCCAGTATTATGCTAATACATTGTGAAACCACCTAACTACCTGCCACTCACAGACCCACCTTCCTGCAGGTATTTACAAACCCACTCACCTGCCTCCCAGAACAAGATCAAATTTGACTTTGGCAAGCACAAATTTCAAAGGGAAATATCTGTAGACAAGTGCAAAACAATGATAGAGAGTGAGAAAAAGGTGTTATGTTCTGTTTGTAATACTTTATGACCTGCAAGTTTTATACTCTGCAATCTCCTATTAGGACTTTTAGCACATTTAAGAAAATTTGTTATTTAAAGCAAGTCTTGCCAAATAAGGAAAAAATGTTTGTTTTGAAGTTATCACTTACAATATAAACATAATATATTATGTAACCAGGATTCTGCAGTTTCCAGGTCCTAACCTAGGCTTAGGCAATTTGTGAATTGGCCAACTCTAAACAATTAGCTTGTCAAAGACTATTTTGATGCATGTCACTGATTTTAAGGTGAGTAGGTCTTAACTGTTAATAATTTTTTATATTTTTTGACAGGTTTTTGGAAATAAAAGTCATCTATCTCTAATGATTAAATACCAGTAGGATTTCATTCAAAGCATGACCAATGTACCAAATATGTAGCACCCACAAGAGGTGTTTATGGTCTGTTATTAAAGTGATAATTGGAGATCAATATACACTTACTGCTTGGCAAACAATTAAATGGAAAAAATAAGTCTTCTCAATCTAAAAAATCATTGTCATATGTTTTGATGCTTGTCACCAATTTCAAGGTAACAAGAAGATTATTAAATAAATGGATGAAATAAGTGTTGGAAATGATTTGTGCATGTGTACATGTATAATTAAATTAGTGCAACAGTCTAGATTTCATTATTGCTGACGACCTGAATCTTATCACAGAAAAACAGGAATTTCCCTGGAGATTAACTGATTATGCCTGGACTATGATAATTTCCTTAGAATATTTCAGATTCTATTTTATCTTTTTCTTCCTCATTTTTGAATGTTATTTTTGGGGCAAGGTCACATTTCCCATTAGGCAAGTTAAATTTTCCACTCAACTTGCCATCTGTAAGCCGACTTTATACAAATTCTAAATCACCGTTTTTACATACCTACTGAGCCAGGGCACAAAAAACATAAAAGAATAAAAAAGAACATTTGTTTCCATCATACCAAAGTGGAAGTTGTTGTTATAGGCTTTAAAGCCATTTTTCAGCATAAGATAGGCTATACATGGTAGCCAGTATAAATGGTGGAGGAAGAACCTAGGAAACCCTGGAAAGAACCTCTGACCCAGAAGAAGTTACTGGCTAGCATTCCCACATTGTCCAAGCCCAAGACTCAAACCCAGGCAGACAAAGGTCCAAAATGGAAGTAACAAGTTGATAATAAAAAGATTCTTTGTATTTCTATATATATGTTTGACATCATTGTTATTAAAACCTGGTTGAAAAATCTATCATCATTGTGAATTTCTAGAAGCCAGAGACTTGAGTGAATAGCAGCATATAGTTCATTCATCAATAATTGTTTCAATCAATCACAAGTGAGGCATGACATGACATCATGCAGTCCCCTCACCTAATTTCTATACTCATACAATACACAGGATAACATACATCTGAACCTCCCAGATGGGAGGTTTTCCTCCCAAGATGAGGGGTGTATCCCATCCCTCCCACCACTCTCTGAAATATTTTGTGTACACAAAATAATGAAAAATGTTATTTTTGCCATTTTTGTCAGACTTTGCTTTCTCAGTTGTATATTTAAGGTAATAATGACTGAAATCACATGACTGGCTTAAGATGGGCAAGAAAATTTAGTTACTACTTTCAAGCAACATAAAACAATTAACAGTCTTTGCTTCTTTCCACAGAGTTGGTTAGCTTCAATGTCTGAAGTTTGTTGACATGGATTATAGTATGTGTGGTCAGAAGTGATTCCAATAGGATTCAAGAGATTAACTGATTATGCCTGGACTATGATAAAACAGGGTTGGGTAGACTTTGATGTTAAAAGTTTGTCGAGATGTCCAAAAGTGCATTATCTCCCAATGCTAAAATGCCAAAGCCTAAGCATCCAAAAAATTCATTAATAGGTGGAACTATAATTTCAGTGGTCAGAATCAAGTTATAAAGACAGGAGTATGCATTCTGACCTTTACATAAAGCTATTCTAAAATTAGCTACATTGGTAAGAATGACATTGCACATCCTACAGCAAATAAAACATTGATTACAGCAACAAATATGTCAAAACTGAAATCCATGTTCATGGAATCAGCATCACATGTAGATTTCTTGATCTGTTCCAGGCTGACTTCTCTGTTTTGTCATAATATGCAAAATATAGTCAAATAAACTTGTTTATTTCCACTTCCAATTGCCTTGGTCACTAGGGCCATCTCAGTAGGGAATGATACATGTAACTCTGGCATGAATGAATCAAGGTGGTTATCAATAAAAATAGTGAACTAATGTTAACACATTAACCCTGGGAGGTTTTTGTCGTTTTCGCCTAAAATGCGAGTAGGAAATCCATTTTGGGAGATATTTCTGAATACATCCTAATACATCAACCTCCAAGACATTTTAGGTTAACCTAATGCCTATTTGTGTTAGAAACATCATTTTTCATTGGCTCTTTCACCTGAGCATGAGCATAAGGGTAAAAGTTGGACATGTTTTTTTGGGGTTTTTTGGGTTTTGCTTAGGATCTATCATTTTCGTGTCGAGACCACTCTTCATTTTAAATTTCCATCTTATCCTAAATTTTGCAATGGTTCGCCTGTCTGTGTGCAATTCAGACTGGTCTGTCTTAGATCTGAAGTCAAAAAGTCTAAAATCCAGACACAAAACCAGATCACAACCTTGGGTGAATTTCATCTGGAAAAAATTCTGTGTCAAAAAGTGATGTTTTTCCCTCTGTATTTTGTAGTGCAACTAGAACATCCATATTATTTGGTATCATTGCAAAGCTAAATCTGTCTACCTTTCTACAATACCACCCACTTTATTGTGTCACACATGACCTTAACGCTACAGAGCTCAGAAGTAGGCTACCACCTCCTGCCCCATAAACACAGCACCAGGAGTTAATGAGTTAATAAAGCATAAAATATAAGACATAGTGACCTTTTTTCAGTTTTATGGGCACTGTAATAAAAGACATGCATCCATTTATCAAGTTTCATAACTGGAACATACACAGCATGCAAGAAATGAACTTTTAACATAAAATTTAAACAAAGTTTCTGAGCATGTAATGAGAGAGTACAGCTTAAAGATATATGTTGTGGCTTCATATAGGATAGCATGACAACAATCCATGTGGTCATGTGACAGATGGTCACAGGCAAGTACTTATTTTATGAGTAAAAGAGCCAGCCTGTGTGTTGTTGTTTATTAAACACTATATTTCACAGAATGAAGATTGATGCTTGGTTGAAAATAATTACTGAAAATTTTCAGTATGCCCTTTAATCACTCAACCCTGAACAATTTGTCAAGTAAGAAAACCAAGTTTCAGCATTCTGAAAAATGTCAGGAAACTTTTGTTAAATTAAAGGGCATACTTAAGTTTATTAGTTCTTTCAGCCAATCATTTAAAAGGTATGATGATGCTAGTGATGTTAGGGTTGGTATAGAATTGATTCAAGAAGACAAAGATGGTGTGGATCATCCAGAGTGCTAATTTTCTAACATTAACTTAGAGCATGAATTAATTTTCCCTTAATCAACAAGATTATATAGTTTTCTACTTGACCTCAGGTTACAATTAGCATTTTCTTAAAGAAAATTATTACTTAAAGAAAAATAACCTTCTAGAATGATCCTATGTTTACAAAATAAAAATATTAGGTTTTTTTTGGAAACCAGAACATACACTAAGGAAATTCCAAACCCTAGACCTGGACCCAAATACACATATTTACTCCTATTAATAATGATTCTGATTTTAAACCCATACACACAGAGAACAATTGAGATATTTATTAGTTGTTTACAGAATAAAATCAAAAAGTCAATTCAGGTTAAGCCAAAAATGAACTCAGTTCTGGACATGTGTTACTTGTCTAAGCTTGTACAAAATAACAAAGAAAAGAGTGAAGCCAACAAGCTTTGTAAAATTTAACAAAATAATTTATTTCCCTAGAAAACAAGGTAAAAATATGAATAAGGACTTATGATTTGTGAATCTAATCCAAAAATTAGTCCTAGAATTTAAAAACATAAAATGTATGATGATGCTAGTGATGTTAGGGTTGGTAGATAATTGATCATCCAGAGTGCTAATTTTCTAACATTAACTTAAAGCACAAATTAATTTTCCCTTAATCAACTAAAAGGTTCTAAATGAATCAAAGTTCAAATCCCGATCAAGTTCCAATATGAAGGACAATGACATCAGACGAATGCAATGGTGGCGCTCACCAGTTATTATGTACTTTTGATAGAGTGATGTATGTAAGGTGAAGTTGTTTGCATTTTAAACATGCATAATGGTGAGAATGTTGGCATACCTATATACTACTTTCATGTAATGTGGCTGGAATATCTTTGGATAATGTGCTTTTGGAAATTTTAAATGATCTTAGCACACTGCTAACTAAAATGACTGCTTTCTTGAGCTCCAAAAATCAACCTGAATTTGTCTAAAGTACACTATTCTTGGCAGCTATTAACATATGGAAAATGAATTTTGCCAAACTAGACAATACCAGCTTCTAAAAGTGCAATGAATGAATTACCAAATACATAAAATGTAAAAAAAGTTATTGGCTCTATTTTTTACAATTTACCTCTGAAGTTCGAGAAGTGAAAATGAGCAAGTAGAGCTAGTACTTTTTTGAAAGGTGCACATCTGGAGTAAAGCCAAGTTGTATACTCTCTAACCCATATTACACCCATCAATCATACATCAAAATAAAGGGAATTAAAGGTTGTTTGAATAATACCTAAGAAATACAAAGTCTCTTTTAAATAGCCAGTATAACTAGTTCAGGAAACCCGGGGGAACTCTTTTTCTTTAAAATTCTAACCCTATGATAAATACGAAACTGTAGAGTGTCATGAATATTGTACCGATGTGTCAACAGCTCCGTGTTGAATTTTAGGAATCAAAAATAATATTCTGGCTTTAAAATTTCAAATAATTTCCAATAAATGTCTTTGTCCAAGAATTGTTATGAACACTGGTATTTTCCAGGGAATATAAATTATTAAATATAAATAAATGGAACAATTTTAAATCAAACAGGAATTAACATTAAAATCACCTTGAATTCTAAAGGTCTAAACTACAACTATTTCACTAAAAAAAACTTCAGTTTCAGCCCCAAAACTTAATTCAGACCCACATGATGGGCTCATGGGATCACTTAATCTGAACAATACAGTAAAATGTCAATTAGCATGTCGGCTAGTATAGTCTTAGCTAAGAATCAATGATTCCCACACTGGAAATGAATTTAAATAAGGTTGTTTACAACAGGGCTGAAGCAAGCCAAGAATGACTTTTATTGCGACCAATGGTTTTCACACTGTGTTTACGAATTCTGAACCAAGGTCAGGAACTAGGTCAGCTAAAAATACAATGTAGCAACAGTTATTTACTAGAAATTAACTGAATTTTCTGACAAAAATAATGTTGTTGTTGTTGTGCTTAACGCCATTTTTTAGCACACGATAGGCTATTCATGGCGGCCAGTATTAATGGTGGAGGAAGAAACCGGGAAATCACAGGAAAGAACCATGACCCACGAGAAGCTACTGGCAAGCTTTCTCACATATCCACATTCGCCAAATCCTAGACTCGAACCCACGCTGACAGAGGTGAGATGGCAGTGATCCGTAACGGACAGCACTTTAGAACACTCGGCCACTCCAGGCCCCGAAAAAAAAAAAAATAATGTAAAATCCAGTGAATAAAATTATTACAATAACATGTAATCAAATAAAAATAAAATAAAAATTTTTTAAAAAAAGTAATTTAACAACACATACAAATCAACATAGTCAAGTCCAACATGCAATATTACATTACAATAGCATGTAATAAAATTAAAAAATATATTACAAAGAAAACCAACAAACAATGCACATTAAATATACATAACACTAACAACAAATAAAAAATCCTGAACATTCAACATTATGTTTCTAAACATCATGTAAAGATTTTTAATATGATAGATTAATACTGTGCTCTAATTAGCCCTTTTATCAAAATGATCATTAGTAACTGACAGTTGATTAACAGGTGTTAGAATCTAAGCTTCATCTAATCTCATCACAATCACATGAAGTTTAATAGCTTGTACAATACATGGCTGATGCTCACTTTTTCACAGACAAAAATTATAAAATAAAGCTTGTGTATCAAGACTTACCTATCAGAATTGTCATGCATTCAATAATTAAAACTGCATACTTTCATGTGGATTTCAGCAATAATTTACCTAGTTAGATATGTTCTAGGAGCTGGGGTATTTGAAAGCACCATCAAGGACTTTTTCAATTCTGCAGTATATTATTAGTTCCCTTAATGTTCTGTGAGATCATCAAAGACAACTGGAAACTTACTGTTTGCTGTTCTCCTCCTGCTGCATATCCAGGTCAGCAATGTATGTATCCAGGGCAGAGATGCTGGGCACACCATTGGCCAGCAACCCCCCCAGTGGAGGCACAGACTCAGCATGCCTTAATGCAGCCATTACGGTTATGTCTGATTCTCTGCTCCCACTTCACATTCACCTAATAATTAGAAATTAAAACTCCTAAGATTTTCATCATAACTATATAGTTATGAAGTTATAATGGAGATCTTAACAATTTCTATGCTATGAGCCAGGGTCATGTTCCCAAGCAAAGGGACACAACCTAGGGTCTGTGCTTGACATGACTAATTTTGTTTCCTCTTTCCCAACCACGATCAGATAAAAAATACACTCTGAGATCTAAAGAAATAACTATATTTGGATAATCATTCAAGGAATATTTTTAGGCAGTTTCTTTTTTTGACAGCTTTCACAGTAATCATTAAAACCCCATAGCAACCATATAAAAGAATCCAGAAATATCTACCCCCAAAATAAATTTCTTACATTGTTATGAAAGTATTGGATGAAATATTTGTTATGTTATAATCAAGACACACCTGTTTAGATTGGTCCCCATGAGAGCAAGGTGAGAAACATTATGTTCACATCTTCAAAACCATGTATTAAAATACCTACTCCCCACACCCCCAAACTAAATGAGCAGTCCTGGGGTTTATGCAAAAAAAGGAGAAAAGTCTCTAAACCAAGCTGAACCTGTAGATTACTATTTTCATTTTATTGTATTTCAATCTATCTAACTGAACTATTCTTGGTTCTTGTTAAGTAAATTGTTGTGTACCATATAATATTTTGTGGAAAATTTAATAATGCAGACTGTGAAATTAATAGTAATACTGTAAATAACATTTTAATGATGCATTCATTATTGTGAGAAAATTCAACTAATTGATGCAGTCCGCATTATTCAATCTCCCTAGTGTTAAAAGAAAACAGATCCTGTGCCTTTTTCGGAATGATTATTAGACCCTAACACATATTTGTTGCTGAGATGAAACCAGTAGAAATTGGCTACTTCCTCCAATCGTTCATTTTTCAGCGGTTTGCGACCGTAATGGTGAAAATAAAGGTTAATTTGCCAGATTGGATTCATGCAATGGTCATCCAAGACTGATGCAAAGGTACAGTACTGTTTTTTTTAAAATGATTTGTGTAGTTTTTCAGTCTTTGTGCAATTCTGAGGGAATAAAAGATGCGTGGAAAAATTCGAATCGAGCTGAGGGTTGTGGTCACCGCTGCATTGCTTGTGTTATTTTATAATACCGTGAAGGTCATTTCATGTCAGAAATTTTGTCGTGCATTATTAATAAAACTGCAGACTGAAAAATTGTTAAAGCTACGTTAAAAATCATAATCATATCACTTTTAAATGCTTGCCATATGAAATGGAACTTTCATTACAAAAAGTTGCATGCAATGTGTGCATTAGGGATTCTCTACATCTGATATTGAAAATTTACCACCACCCCCGTGTAATCAAAATATATACTGTAAAACATTAACATAAAAAGAGAACTTTAAACTTTAAACCACCAATGTATAAGTCAACATATAGAATCTAAAATCTCAATCTAGAAAACAATAAGATACACAATTTGATCCAACAAGTGATATTGAATTTCTCTACATATGACATCAAAATTTCAGTATTTGTCCACTACAGCACCTCATAGAGATTTGCTAACCAATAACAAATGTTACTTGGACTCAGAGCATCATTTATGCCTACTTAGGAAATGTGATCACTACTGAGTTCAACATCATGGCAGAATGCAGACAGTTTGTGATAGCTCTTATTTGCACTATGCTAATCATTTAGTTTATTTTTCTTTTTTTGTCAGTGTTCATAATTTTAATATCTCAACAAAATAAACTAAATAATATGTGCACAAAGTGGAACAAGAAGTTTTAACAAATTATTCACTACAAAATTGCTGATGCAAAATTATCTTGTTATTTAATTGCATATATATATATATATGCATATATATAATGTTGTTTTATATATATATATCTCGCTCCCGCTCGCGCGAGCGTCGGAGCGTATATAATTTAAAAATATATATATATATATATATATATATATAATCATGCATACTAGCAGGATTTTGTTGCCTTACATGCATGTTTAAATTACCTGATGTACTTTAGTCATAATGAGAAAAATCATCTTCAAAAATAAATATAAATGTCACATATAAATCCTGAACTAAACTGAACAATATTTCACATGGTCCAAATCAGACTGGAAGCATGGACAAAACAATATTTTGTACCGAATTAGCCTGGTCCAAGTTTGAGAGTAAATACCGCATTAATAAATAATGTTTAGTATAATAGACATATCAATCAAGAAAGTTAACAGTAACATTTGTTTTTAACGTGGGTGAATACAACATTGTTTTACAATAACAATTTGGTCGGATGTCTATTATAGAAATAAGAGTTATCATTCATAAATAAGTTCATAGTAAATTGATGTTGGAAACAATGGATGATAAAGTGTAAACATGTCCTTAATGTTGTTTCATTTGGTAGATACATGTAATTTCTTCCTTTTCAAAGATGTAGAAAAAATACGTCGAAAAAGTTGATGATTGTTCCAGTACCCATGTTGATATAATTCTACAATATCTGAGTAAAACAATGATATAAAGTAACAATTTTAATACAAGTTCTTTTTGCTGCCAATATTGAAACAGTTTTGCCATATAACTGTCAGAGATGAACAATGATGGAGCAGTTCCCATATTATTCAGTACCAAGCTTATGATCATCTACGAAAATGAAGAAAAAGTATTTGGATATGTGCTGAACACATTCAATCAAAGAAAAGGTATTCAACAATCTATTAGACAATTTGGAACACTCTACTTACTCAAAAATGACTGTGACTCCTTAATAGTACATTTGGTACAATCAATCACATTTATTTGAGCATCAATGAATTTAAATCAGTTACCCACAGGTCTTAGATTTTGTCAAAAAGGGTTAAGAACAAAATTGTTTATGTTATTAGAGTTAAAAACAATAATGACTCGTGCTTTTTATGTGTAACTGAATTAATTCTAAACACTTGCGCAAATGAACACAAGATAACAACAATATTAATTTTTAAACAAGTGCTATTGTTGTCGTAGATTTTTCAATGAAAAGTACTGAACAATTAAAAATGCAATTAAATAAAGCACTAGCGACCATGTGGCAACATATTTATAACAGTATTGTTCTAAGGTACACGTTTTTATCTTTTAAATAATGTATTTATTTAAACGATAAATGTTAAATAGGTTATCTGGGTTGCAAGTTGCGACTTCTCCAGATACATTGGGGCGAGTTAACCATGTACCGAAAAGATTATACCTAGAGAGGGAACGGTAAATATGATAATACTGTATAGTTCACCTTGTAAATTAATGGGTACGAAACAACCACCACCTTGGATACAAAACGACCAGTAACTCGGGTACGAAATGACTAGCACCTTGGTATGAAACTATCAGCACCTTTGGTACGAAACAACCAATTTCCACTGGGTACGTAACTACTTGGGTACGGAATGACCATGAGCCGCTATCTCGACAACTCATGGTACGATTTCGTAGCCTCAATTTGTTTTGTTGTAGGACTAAGGGTGCTATTATTAGCACTATTAGGTACGACTCATGTACGATGTTTCGACATCTCACGATTATCTTTGGTATATACTTTTTCAGTTCTTGATAAGTAAAATATAAATAAAAATTCAACCGATGTGCTTGTTGATATTTATATCCTACACTCTCCGTTATAAATGAATTAAACTATACCTGGCAACAGTACGAACAACAACACTAGGCCTGTCGTTTATATACGACATGACCAAATATGTAACTTAACAAACTTGGATACAAAACGAGGTTTTCTATGTCTCTAAGGATGAAATCTGCATGGTTCCAAATGAAGTAGCCTATCAAATCTGACTAATCCCCAAATTAAAATGGCACTAACCAGTTATTATAGTGGCGCTCACCAGTTATTATGTACTTTTGAGAGAGTGATGTATGTAAGGTGAAGTTGTTTGCATTTTAAACATGCATAGTGGAGAGAATGTTGGCATACCTATATACTACTTTCATGTAATGTGGCTGAAATTTCTTTGGATATTGTGCTTTTGGAAATTTTAAATGATCTTAGCACACTGATAACTAAAATGACTGCTCCCTTGTGCTCCAAAAATCAACCTGAATTTGTCTAAAGTACACAATACTTGGTAGCTATTAAAATATGGAAAATGAATTTTGCCAAACTAGACAATACCAGCTTCTAAAAGTGCAATGAATGAATTACCAAATACATAAAATGTAAAAAAAAAAAAAAGTTATCGGCTCTATTTTTTACAATTTACCTCTGAAGTTCGAGAAGTGAAAATGAGCAAGTAGAGCTAGCACTTTTTAGAAAGATGCACATCTGGAGTAAGGCCAAGCTGTATACTATCTAATCCATATTACACCCATCAATAATACATCAAAATAAAGGGAATTAAAGGTTATTTGAACAGTGCCTAAGATATATAAAGTCTCTTTTACATAGCCAGTATAACTAGTGAGGAAACCTGGGGTAACTTTTTTCTTTAAAATTCTAGCCTATGCTAAACACGAATCCATTGAGCGCCACCTATGTACTTTTCGGAGAGTCATGTCGGTAAGATGAAGTTGTTTGCATTTTAAACATGCACAGTGGAGATAGTGTTGACATACTTATATGCTACATTCATGTAATGTGGCTGAAATTTCTTTGGATATTGTACTTTTGGAAATTTTAAATGATTTTATCACACCACTAACAAAAATGACAACAAAAAAAATCAACCTGAATTTGTCTATTACACTATCCTTGGCATCTATTAAAATAGGGAAAATTAATTTTGCCAAACTAACAATACCAGCTTCTAAAAGTGCAAATATAGAATTACCAAATACATAAATAAAAAAGTTATCGGCTCTTTCTTTTACAATTTACCTCTTAAGTTCTAGAAGAAAAAATGAGCAAGTGGAGTTAGCACTTTTTGAAAGATGCACATCTGGAGTAATGCCAAGCTGTATGCTCTATAATCAATATTACACCCATCAATCATACACCAAATTAAAGGGAATAAAAGCTTCTTTGAACAATACATAAGATACACAAAGTCTTAAATAGCCAATATAACTAGTGAGGAAATCGGGGGGGAATTCTTTTTCTTTAAATCCTTTGATAAATACGAAATTGTAGAGCGCAACCTAAAGATTCCCATCTTTCATGGAAGCAATTTGCTGTCGTTTGAACAACCTCGGTTATTTACTTAATCGGTTTCCCAACCGAAGCTTTTGTTATTATTATTATTATTATTATTATTATTATTATTATTATTATTATTATTATTATTATTATTATTAGCGCTCTCCAGTTGTTATGTACTTTTGAGAGAGTAATGCACGTAAGGTGAAGTTGTTTGCATTCAAAACACGCACTGTGGAGAGAATTTTTGCATACCACAATGTTACTTTCTTGTAATGTGTCTGACAATTCTTTGGATATTGTACCTTTGGGAATTATAAATGATCTTATCACACTGCCAACCGAAATGACTGCTTCCTTGTGCTCCAAAAAAACCTGAATTTTTTAAAGTACACAATCCTTGGCATCTATTAAAATAAGGAAAATGAATTTTGCCACGCTAGACAATAACAACTTCTGAAAGTGCAGTGAATGAATTTTCAAATATATAAAATGTCAAAAAGTTATCAGCTCTATGTTCACAATTTACCTCTGAAGTTCAGGAAGTGAAAATTAGCAAGTGGAGCTAGCACTTTTTTGAAAGATGCTCATCTTGAGTGAGGCCAAGGTGAATACTCTATAACCCATATGACAACCATCAATTATACGCCAAAATAATAGTTCATTGAACAATATCTAAGACATTCAAAGTATTTTTTAAATAGCCAGTTAAACTAGTGAGGAAACCAGGAGAAATTATTTTTCTTTAAAATTCTAACCCTATGCTAAATATGAAACCGTAACAGCAAAGGAGGTGAACAGACCACTTGTCTGAATTGTGTTTGTCTAAGAAAGGTTCCTACGAAGACTGAAAAATAATGTCGATGATCTTAAACCAAAGCATCTAACTGACTGAGAGTATCTCTAATTGAGTTAGATGATTTTGTTATTTTATCTTTGACTCTTTGTTTTTTATTTTCTGGTGTGTTTCGTTTACTCGCCGGGTCATTCAATATTGGTCGTTCACCTCCTCAGCTGCTGTAAGTTAAGCAGCCAATATAAATATCAGGAATAATGGTTGGAGAACCACATTCAGCTAAATTAGCTTGTGAGCGATTAGAGGTCATTTAAAAAGATTTACCCGTCCGTGATCATGTAAAGCATCAACTACAATCACATTTCTAGTTGAATTTGAAGAGGATACAAAACAATTTTTAACATTTACAGAAACCACTAAAGGTCTTTTTCCTGCGTTAGAAAAAAAAACTGCTGAAGCAACTGGAAAAATTAGGAGAAAGAACGAAACAAACAAAAAGGATTTTACATTGGCTTCCAGCTGATATAGCTGCTTATCAGGAAATACTTATACCTGAAGGCGCTGAAGCACCAGCCCGTAAACAAAAGTATTGCAATAAGTAATGCTGAACTGTCAAATAAATTTGATGAAAATACGGTTAAGGTAATCAAAAATGACCTTAATGACCTACAACAATTAGCTCTATTTGCTGTGGATGGTTTTGTTCGAAGAGATAAATTTATGAAATCTGAACATGCTAATGATATTGAAACTCGTGAACAATGGCAAAGATAATTATATCGCATATATATGGATATTGAAAAATTTAAAGCTTATGATACATTTTATCAGGATTATGTTAATGAAATTGATGATTTAATCCAATCAAGAAGACAAGAAAGAAAACAAAGTGAAGAACACAAAAGACAAAAAAGAACAAGAAAAAGGCAAAACAAGAAGAATCATCAGCAAGATAAAAACAAAAATATACAAAAAGAGGAAAAACAGCTCCTTTGTAATTACCAACACCACATGGAGAAATAAATCGTCTAACAACATTGGAATTACCATTACCACCATATGAAGAAATGACTCATGTATCACCAGAAATAGAATCATTTCTTAGACAACCATTGACTGCTGCTAGTAAATTCCGAAAAAAATATGAAAAATTAAGACAATCAGAACTTAAAGAAGAATCAATGTCTTCAAAACTAAGAAAGAAATATGAACAATTAAGACAATCAGATGAAGAGGAAAAATTACGAAAAGATTTAGAAGAATTAGGATTGTTGTAAAAAGAACCTCCTACAGTAAGTGGTTTTACTACTCAAGGAAGCGGCCTTATAACTTGTCCTAATAACGTTCTTGCCGATGTTGATCGACTAGAAATCCTCATTGGAGGAAAACGAGCTGGTAATAATTCCCTCGGAATCATTAATGAAGCAGCTGATATTTCTGAACGATTATTTACAGGTGGTATCATGTATATTAATGTGTATCGGTCTCTTATTAATGAAATCGCCGATGACTACCACAGTGATTAAGTATATAAAAGGATACAGTTACTATAATAAAATTATCGTACATAATACTCAACGTGGACCGACTATAGTCAAAGTAATAAATTCACCATTACCAGTATACAAACAACCTACTGAGATGGACTAGGTGATGTTGATAAGGGTCTATTTAGAAATTTAGCCCCAAAAGCAATACCGATTGCAAAGCAACTAGGAATGAAAGCTATTGATGTGTTCGTGAAAAAGATAGTGGTGCTGATGGTCATGTTGCTAGTAAAGCATTCTCAGCAATTAAGGATGGACTAGCATGATTAATTCGACAAAAACCTCAGCCTGTACAATTACCCAGCACTGAAGTGATGCCGGCAAATATTAGTAAAGATACATCAAGCTGCGAATAAAAAACATTAGCTGAGTTGACTGATGTACCATTATAAGAAAAAGAAAAAATATAACCACTTGTCTGATAACATAAAGTGGTCTCACTTCCTGAAGTGGTCCTCGTGTTAGACAATAATAAATATAATAAAGATGTTCAGACGTATATCTGATCCCGCATTTGATATGGACGAACGAGTAATCAAAGATGAGTCTGTGCATGATTATCAGTATTATTCTTATGACGCACGAATTCCAAATCAGCGTGGAGGAATTAAACTTCATATTGAAGATATAAGCAAGTATTTTTTACCTGCTGATGTATTTATTGAAGTAGAAGGAAGACTTTTAAAAGCAGATAATACAAATTATGGAATTGGTGATCCAATTGGTTTTGCTAATTATTAATTAAACGGCATTATGTCGTTATTTAATAGCGCTACGTGCATGGTAGATGGAAATAATATTGAATCAATTCAAGAATCTGTTGACGTTGCAACAAAAATATTTGGTCTAGCTAGATACAGCCATGATTATTCAAGAACGGCTGGTCCATCAATGTTTACAAAGGACACAACCGATCAGACCGATCACAGAAATGTAACAATAAGTGCAGCTGGTGATGCGGTTGCATCAATGAATGAAAATTCAACTTGAGATTCGCGTCGCGTCGAACAATGCTTGGCGATGATGTGCAATTCCACTTTCACACATTTTTTGGATTTAGAAATGTTAGAAAGGTTATTTCCGGAGCTAAGCATACTGTTGTACTTGTACGAAAAGCAACCGATGATGGTGCAATATGGCGACCCATCGCTTTTGATTCTTGTAAAGTAATTCTTACAAAACTTTTATTTTGGATGGCAATAATGACTCCATCACTATCTGAAGAACAAATTTTATTTTCCTTTATGGATCAAGGTGGTAAATCGATATTATAATGGTTAACAATGATCACAAATTCTGTCCAGAGTAACATTAATGATTTATTTACATGACAAATAGTTTCTCAGCAAAGTGTTTCTCCATTTCAAGATATTGAAAGATCAAACAATCAAAATCGTACTGCAATGATATTTGACAATCTGGATGTTTCCGAGGTATCGTTGAGAATAAATGGACCACAACAACCATCCGATGATATTTTATTAAATTTTGAGCAAAATCATGCAGCACGTGAATATCATCGTTTAATGACATTCTTGGAACGTGATCAAAATTTTGATACTGGTTTACAAATATCTCAGTAAGATTTTACAACGCTGTATCCGAATTATTAGTTATCGCTGGACTTCTTTTTAGTCCATCTGTTGCTGACATACATTTTCGAGCTTGTGTGACAAGAGATATCATTGCTAATTATAGAGCAATCGCTATTATAATCAATCAGAGATAAATCAATGTTACTTGAAGGTCTTGGTGGACGAATGAGAGTTGCTGATACTCCAGTAGAAAACAAGTAATTAGATCGATATTAATATTATAATGTCAAAAAACCACGTGAGTATTACCCTGACTCCGGGTCAGATTAAGAGGCTGCAATCTGCATCTGATAATAATTATGTAATACCAATATCGCTATAAAAGAACAAATGAGAGGTGCAAATAAATTATCGTTGACGGAGCGTTATTTTAGAAACTTCAATGAAGCCAAAAAATATCGAATAAAGGTATCAAACATAATCTTTCTACGGATGCCATAAAGACATCGCTAAGACGGCTGGTATATTTCCACTTCTCGCAGCTATAATGAAATTAATAACCGCTATAGCCCCATATTCTGTAAAAGCAGCTGCATTAGGTGCTGTTGGAACCATTGCTGGAATGGCATTAAAGAAAGCAACCGGTCAGTGAACAAAAACCTCCAAAATTATGGAAGGGGTCTAAGATTGATAGGGACCCGACATTCATGGTTGGAAAGGGTCTAAGACTTCTCGGGACATTTCACAGATTCTGCCCATGTCCAATTTTGATTTACTTGATGCTGCCAAAAAAAATTCAGAGGTGTTTTGAAGCGTGATCAGCTATCAAAACAAACCAAACATTATTGAAACCGGCATTGTTAATCTCGATAAAATCATTTATTTTCGTCGTTATCACTAAATTTTAATCTGTATGTGCGTTCATATATCATCTGATCAAATATTTTCCGATATAATCAGAGGGAGAATTATCTGATCTAAATTTTTATACTGATTTTTCTATAATAATATATATTTGAGGCAATTGTACATTTTTAAATTGAGATAACTCTGCCGAGCAAGAACGCTTAAATGATTACCTCCCTTGTTACTACGTTGATTCATAACCACGTAAATAGTTGCTTTATAACGGTCATGATTTAATATTTTAATTGTTCTATGTAAGCCATTAGCTGTTAGTGAAGCAACAATTTATAACAGAGAGGGATATTTATACACTTTTTGCCTCTGGTGACTTTAAATCATTTCGATTTGCGGGTTCGTTGAGTTACAAATCAAAGTTTGTTTTTAGCAGTTTAAATGTATGTATAGATGTATTTTACTCTCGCTTACCTATACAGACAATTTAATATTTTATATCATAGATTTTATGAAGTGTGATTGGAAATTCAAATATACAGTTTTTTATGATTGATTGTATTCACTCTACCTGCTTATAACTATGTAATTGGTTAGATCTGTCAGGTATCAGGCTATGTTGATCTCCATGCATTCTCTTCAGCTTTTTGACTATGTAAAATTAAAATATTTCAGTTTCTAAAATAAATCCACATTAAAGCTCTATCATGATTGTGATTTCATTCAATAAACTGCTCATACATAATTTACCTGCATATTTGGTATTGGGTTAACTAGATAATAATTTTAAAACGTATATTTCTATGAGTCGGAAAGTGGTGCAGTGTTATGGAGTTGAATTCTCATACTCAAGATCCGTGGTTCAATTCTCGTGACTGACACATTGTAGACGGATTCCGTTTTGATGAAAACTTTTGCAATTAATTGGGGGGTCTGGAGAATTTCTTAGAAATCCACAGCGGACCAAATACACTCTCCAACCATACCACAACGAAGTGGTTGAACATTTGCACTCTCAGGATTTGTATAGGAGGAGAGTGTACAAAATCTGTTGTACGTAGTTTAAGTTTATGTGTTTGTGTCGTCAATTGGGATAAGTTTAGGATAAGTGTATGATTGTGCCGTCTTCGAAAAGATATCAAAATTATAAGCATAATTATATGTATACATAATCATAATCATGCAATTATGTGCTTGTGCCGTCCTCACAAAACAGCATCCCTCTAACCTTACGTTATTGCTAGAATGTTGTTCGGCAATCTAGGGGTTCACATTGGTAATGAGGACTATTATTTTTTATTCTTGTTATGATCTGATTTAGAACATATTATTGTTTTTGTTTTACAGAAACTGATTATTATTTTTATTTTGAAGAAATCTTTTTATATAATGAATTACGAAAACATTAATGATATTATTTCTGCTATTGAAAAATTAAAACATGACGGAAAAAAAGATATCTGATTATCTTGATCCTCAGACAATTATGTGTGATTCTTATTCATTACAACAACGAAAATTCGAGAATAGATTCAAATTACTATTCAATGATAGATTCATGAAATGAATTTATCAATGTATGTTCGAATCCTTGGCAATGGTAAATTAAACACAGATGAAACTATTTATACTTCTTGCACGATCAATCGGGAAAAAAAGATCCGAAGTGTCTCAGGAGTACGAAAGAAAAAAGATTGTGAACAATCATGTAATGCAATTAAGAAAAATCATGTTATCTGATTCTGACAAAAGTGAAAGTGACACTGAGAGTAGTGACAATGACGATTGACCCCTGACTGTGATGATGGCTAAACAAAACCAATGGTAAAATTGACTGATTCGAACACAATAAAATAAACAAATATTTATTTATCATGTTTTGTTTACGTTCAGAGAACAGTATTATCCGACCATATGCAAATATAATCCATTGATCATATTTTATTTAATTTGCAGCTTTTGTATGTTTTATTTGCAAGATGTTGTACTAAATGTGGATGTAAACAAATATATTTGGCAGCTGAATTTATTCATAGAAAAGTTATTTCTTGGCCTGTTTCTGTATTTATAGCTTTAATAGCTCTCTTTTTAAATACTTTGAACCTTCCTGTATTTCCACGTGCAGAATTCCGACACTGTGTAACTGCTTCCATGTTACATAAATAATTATTTTTGAGATTTTATCTCAATGCGATTAATTACAACTCGATCTTTTTGTGACCACATGAAAACATTCGTGGATAAACCTATCTGATAAATAATGGTTTTTCAAAACAATGAATTTGAAAGAAACAAATTTATCAACATTACGAACTAGGTATTTCAATATGCAATTTCTGATCACAACATAACGAGTTACACCGAACTTTTCAATTATGGGATGCGTTACAAACTCATCTAGCTTTATTCATACAATAATATTATTTGTCTAAATCATTATTTTCTAGATTTACCTGACAATCTCAAGATATTATTTTTATTATAATATCGTTTTAGTTCTCTGTATTTTTACCGCCTCATTTTTATACATAACTGAGATTACCTCTAACTCCAACAGCACACTGCACACATGGTTTTTGTCCTAGACTTTCATGTCTAACACTTTGCATGTGATAGCTGCATGTGATAGCCGCAAATTTCATTTACATAAGCTCTTTTACAAGAAGTATATTCGATCATAAGACAATTATAACGATTCTTTGTTGGAATCATTATATACATATATATATATATATATATATATATATATATATATATATATATATATATATATATATATATATATATATATATATATATATACATATATATATATATATATATACTAAAATTTAATTTCAATATTTGTCTTAATTATATAATTATAGTAATGGAGAAACTATCCACAATTTAACCTTCCGCCGTCTCAGCGGGAGCTAGACCTGATCTTGACAGACCAAAAGAATATCAATTTAGTTTTTTGATGTAGATCTATCTTTATTAAATAAGGATGTAACCAAACGTATTCATGAAGCCAAAAAAAGGAATTTCGTGACAATGGTGCTGCTCATGAGTCGTCAACATTCAGAGTTGGGAATATGGTCAATATCATAATGAAAGACAAGCGATGTAAAGAGATTATTAACCCCCTGTATGTTCAAAGATATTGTATTTTAATAAAATTTATGTAATGATTGACGACAATACTTGCATTATTCGTGACAAGCGTGATGTTGTCCTTCCAAACCGGGAATACTGATTGGTATTGACAAACCGTATTATGAACGAGTGTATTCTGTGACTGCAGTTGTATATGCAACATATCCGCTGAATAATAAACCTGACGTTAATGATGTCAAACAGATGAGACTGTCAGAGTCAAGAATAAACCGTGTAGCTGAACGAGTTACAGAACACTTCCTAAATGCTCTACGTGGTCATGATTTAACAGATTTATGACGTAAAATATAAATACATGAGCATAAGCAATTATAGATACCGGAGCATCTATTAAAGATTTTGCTGAGCTGAGAAAGATGTTTAAATTTCCAATAACAGTGAAGACGTTAACCGGAGAGATTTTGTATAAATCGAAATATGAATCATAACGAACACGCATGCACTTTGGCAGAAACGATATTTCCACGAGACATGAGTTAAATTTTATAATGGTCCTATATGTGATTTTATCAGGAATATCAGTAAAAGTGACTATGTGTCTGTTTTGTTATTTCACAGTTCAGAATTTGATTATCATGATCAGTTTGTACGGCCTAATGGTGATATTTATCGTACAAAATCTCTTCATGACGAAATGAGAAATCTTGCATTAAAATATACTTCTGACGATATTAAGGTTAGACATTGCTAAATAATTGTTTTGCCGTTTTATCAGCTGCTGCTAATTTTGCTGAGGAGAAAATTCATGGAAACCGACAAGTTTTTTTGAAGATGTCCAGAAACGTTGTATTGAATATGGGTACGGTGGATTATGGAATAATAACTACGATTACAGCGACGTTATCTCATTTGACATGGTATAATGTTGTCCTGGACGTTTTCTTGGATACGGAGTGTTCTGAATACTGTAAGAGATTGTGACATACATCACAGGAGATAATCAGAGTTACGATAAACGGACCCTTACCATATTTTTTGCCCGTATATGACTCATTCGAGACTCCATTAGATTGTTTGGTTTGGAATACGTTTTTCAGACTAATGTTGGGTTCCAATAGTACTATTACGCTATATGCTTGATGCTAAAATAATCTAATATTATTGAAAGCAAATAGAGAAATTATAACGCATCGTCCACAGAAACAAGTTTTCTTGCCAACATAAATCCGAAGCATAATTTTGTCTCGCAGAAATGGCAGAGGGTGTTCCGAGATCACTAGAGAAGTGCAACCTCAGAACAGCTTCGACCTTTTGAGTAAGTCCAGACGGAAACTTCGGCTTTAATCTACCGCCATAGATAACTACATTTTGAACTAAATTTCTTTAAATTCCCCCAATAATTTCCCAGTCAGCATTTAGGGCAGAACAGTCACCAACTTATGTTTTGCCGACGACATTGATTGACTAACAGGAAATGAGCAAGAACTAGCTAGATTAGTAGAGAGTCTCGACAAAATATCAGCAGCCTATAAATCAATGCAAAGAAGACCATCAATATCACCAGGGTCATCAGAAATTACATCATGGTTGAAGGTACGAATCTAGAAACAGTCCACATATTCAAGTATTTTGGGCTATTGTAACAGATGAAAGACTGAAGCCAGAAGTACATTCCATAATTGCGCAGACAACAGCAGCGCTGACAAAACCGAAGCCCATCTCGAGCGACAAAAATATCGCACTCAGTGATACGTCAAACTTCTGCAATCACTGGTGATCTCCATATTTCTCTACGTCTGTGAATCATGGACCATAACAGATAACTTAGAGAAAAGGATACATGCCACTAAGATGAGATGCTTCTCATGTTTCTCATACAAAGACCATGTCACCAATGAAGAAATACGGCAAACAATCAGTCAAGCCATTGGCCTCAAGAAGACCTCCTGACCATAATGAAAATACGTAAACTGTAGTGGTATGGGCATGTCTCACGATCATGAGGACTTGCGATGCACTGAAAAGACGAGATATTTATAAAATGGGCAATTGTAAACTTGTCAATGTAAAACAAAAAAACAAATCCAGTTGCAAATCGCATGGGACCTCCGAACCTCAAAGCGTCTGACGTTCACTTACGAATTTATCGCAATTACAACGGAAAAAGAAGACATAGAAAAAGAAAAATATACCAATTTACCAAGAATTGAGATATATCTAACACCTTCAGCCTGGTCGCATGTACTTCATTTTGCTCTTTTTTAACAGTATGGTCACTCAGTCGTTCGTATTATATTTGTTACACAGTCAGTTACCGAGATATTTTAAAATTCAGCTTTTGCTCTTATATAACCCTCATGTCATGACGAAACAAGAACAGATTGATCTTGCTACCAATGTCAAAACATTTTCCTCATTTAGCTCGAGCAGCATATTTATCAAAAATTTTTCAACCTTTACAGGACAGTATTTACTAATTCCATCAAAGTCAATTGAGAACCTCCCATTCCTGCAAGTTTAGTAAAGTTATCGATGTTCTCGATTAAAAAAGGGAAAGATAAAATTAATTTCTACAATCACATTAAAGCTCAGCGTGCTAGCACGCCATACCTCTATACTAGTTCGTCAAGTGGATATAACGAAAACATTGACAAACCTGGGTAAGCACCTCTAGCATCGATAACATAAATCCGGAAATACGAATATTACTTTGTCGTTTCTGCAGGATAAAGTTCAAATTGCTATGAAATATTTGGGTGACCAATTAATATGTCATGCAGTATAATCCAGGTCGAATGGTAATTCAATCCCTATAATTCAAATCTAGAAATACGTCTGATAATAGCATTTATTTCACCTCGTAATTGAAATGTTCGTATTGCTACTGCAGCTGGGCACTGTATTTTAATCCAAAAGTCGTCACTTGTTTCTTCTTCTGTAATTGACTCTAACCCGTCAGATATAAGGTTGTTAAACGCAAATGCATAATGGGGATCATTTCCTTGATACTAACGAGATACACTTACAACGAAACCACAATTATTAATAGCATCAGCGAGATCTGGAATACGAGCAACAATAATTTTAGTTCGTTGACAAAATCAAATGCAGAAATAAATGCATACGTAGACGTTATCTCATTATCAGCCATATTGATCGCACCTGTATATGTGCATCTGGATTTTTTAAAATGATTTCATCTGCAGAAGTAATTATACTTAATGATGCTGCACTAATTAATGCGTTTACGTATAATTTATTTTAAGATCAAACGGTGCGACAGGTCCTTGGTTAAACCCATGCTTAACATACCTGCCATCTTATCACCAGATTTTGCTACTCATGATGCGATATTTCCTGCTATCATATTGTTGATGTAATTTTTATTTGTTAAATCTGATGGAATTGCCATTGTTGTTATCCTATTTGATCCCATGACCAGATTTCCCACGATAGTGTCGCCGGAATTTATCACAAGGTTGTCTTTCACACATTTTAAATTTGTTACAAAAGCACTAATGGCCAAAGGTTTGTTATCAAGGTAAGTGTTAAACATTAATATAGACCCATATTTATATTTCCAACCATTATCTCACCAGTCAATGACAACTTATTATTATCTACCGAGATAAGATGTGCATAACTTACCGCTTGAGAGTTATTTACAAGATACATGTTTGGATTGCCTGCTATCAAATGGGCATAATCAACTTGACACAGAGCAATTAATAACAAATGAACATGACCACGACCTATCGGACTACCATTATTTGATAGTAGGACGAATTAATCTTCTGATGAATTTATTGCTTAACGACCTCTTCAACTACGATCGAGTTTATATCTACACTATCAATCTGCAGCAGGAGAAATACGAGCTGTCCAGTGAATAAAACAAAAAACTGAATAATTAACTTTGCGTAGGCGGTGATATATTTATCATAAAACAACCCGAAGATTTAATTCCATTTATTGAACTAGACTCTAACAAATATAAAATAATTGCCTTTGATAACATTCCGCTAAGCAATGCAGATATGTATAAGATAAAATCTTATGTTTCTTTATCGCGCAACAGAAAATGTAATGCAGTTTATGTATCTCAAAGATTTTATACCGTGGATCGACTTATCAGGAGCAATACAGGCTGTTCCATAATATTCCATAGAGAAGACAATATTGATGTACACATTAAAGCTCAAGAACAGTGTGGGGGTGAATTAAAAGACAAATTTTGTCGAACTTTATCGTAACGCTACCGCTGATGGTGGACAGTATTTTTGTATTTGATAAGCTAGCAAGAGATCGAAATCGCTCAGATATGGAATAGACATGTTTTTGGACTGTGAAAATTAATCTATTGGTAAACATCTGAAAATTAGTCTAACTGACAAAATTTTAAATTTAGTCTAACAAAAATAAATAATTAAACAAAATGGACGCAAAACGAATAAACGTTCTAAAGAAATTTGTTACAACTACAGTCACATTCAAAAAGATGGTTGAACAGGAACATACAGGTCGAGAGCAAACTGCATACCAGATATTTCTTTGGTATCACCGGAAGATCTTAAAAACCTATCAGAGAAAGGACCTACGAAGTATTCTTGAACTGGCGCTTAAAAGGTCGCTGAACAAATTATTAAAAAGTAAGAGATCCTGTTGTAGTAGTATATTTAAAAATGAAGAGCAGGTTAAGGTTAATGAAAAATATATAATTACGTTACAGTAACTGATTAATAAATAATAAGGGATGTTCAATATCACATATATATTACCGAGTAGAAGAAATTTTTGTCGAAAAGAAAATGACAGTTGGTGATGTAATAAAATTGGTAATGATAAGATAGTTACACTGAACAACTCAAAATTGTGAGAGAAATAATGAGATGGTTTTCAATAAGCTCAAAGAAATACAATGAGGTACGACAATATTTTAATATGCACCGAAAAGATATTATTGCTGATTTTTATTGTGTTATTTAATCAGGAAAAAGAAAAGGAGGAAAAGGTTTTAATTACAAAATAGCGTTTTTTGAAACGCTTGCTAAAAAAAACTCGTTGGGTATAAAATGGACAAGAAAATAGCCTATGGTCTGAAATAGTTGGCCGGTTGATGCGAGTAATAGCATCTAAGACAGCCGAAAATATGAGCACTGAAATCGACAACGAATTTATTGAAATTTTAGATAACCTAAGATTAAATTGTTTGATAAAAGATCCAATTGTTACATAACATCTGACGAATGATATATCTTACTCAACGATCTTATCGTCGCGCTTATTTTCGCGGTGAATTAATTTGCTAACCTCAAAAACACAAGCTGCTAGTAGTTAAGTTTTATTTATCATATAAAATAGTAATGTTATCAACTACATTACTGCTTGATTCATCACAGACTGTTGCAGACAGAGTAAACTTATCTCTTACTTATAATCCAATAATCGAGCAGGACTCAGGGCACAGTACGAAATAGGTAGTATCAGCTACTGTTTGTCACGCTATGGCGAATATTAGAACTAACGTAAATAATGATATCATATTCAATCGATCCTAGTCAGTTGGCTGGACGTGAATTTCTGCTAAGATACCGCAAGGCGCTTATAACGTTACAGATCTAAATAAAGCAAAAAAGTTATTAACTTCGTCTAAAGTTGACTTCGCATCAAGCAATTTTGAGCTCATTCCAAACTATAACAGAATGCATGCCAGAATCACTTTGAAAAACAGTTTAATTGTCGATTTCAGTACCGCTAGCAGCATCAGGTGATTGTTAGGATTTGCTCGAAAACAATACGGTTCTGAATAGCAACGTGCTTCAATTTTATAAGAGGACGAGTTAACCGTGGAAATAACTGATGTAAATACAATATTAGTAAACTGCTATATTGTCAATAAAGGTAAAACAATATGCAGTTTTTCTTCTAACGTACCACCAGGTTTGCTGATGCAAGTAAATCCAAGACTAATATTCTACTATCCTGTTAGTGTTGAAAATTAAATATCTTCTATCACGATGACACTGACTGATCAGCTGAATCTCAATAACTAAATTGTAACATATTATCTGCACCTGAGTTTCTCAGCTAGATGATGCAGTGATCTCTGCTCAATTAGCTATGTTTATCACAATGAGCTAGCTCACCACAATTGGTTAACTAATCACAGTCAGTTTTATCAGGCAGTTTTAATAAAAACGATAAAAAAAACTGGTATCTCCTCCTAGCGAAGAAATTATTAGAAAATTAGTAACTAAAACTGACCTGACCGAAGAAAGATAGACGACTCGGGAACAGAATATGAATATATTGAGTATCACTATGAAAATTCAAACGAACCTAACAAAACAGGAATACGAACTTTTATTACAAGAAACGATGACACGTTTTTGCTACCACACAAAGCCTTATTTGAAGTACGAGATAGTATAATGACAGCGCCAGCTGGTGCAGTACAAACTGCTGGTACACAAGTGATGCTTTTTAATAACAGTTTGAGTTTGTTTGTTTAGAAACGCTTCGTCATTTGGAACCTACTGCACTAGCTGCAAGCGCAAATGCAGATGCAACAATGACTTCTTGAAAGGAGTTCGTAATTTTCTTAGAATTACGGCAAGAGCTGGTACAGCTGATGGAACAGCAATGCTAGCCTTAGTAAACAAGATAATAAATATAGTAAATATTAGAAATAGAGATTTTAACGAATGTTATGCTAAACGACGAGCGTTCACAGGTAATTCACTTCAGATCACAATGATGCTTCCACTTAGCACAATATTCCGATTTTGTAGAAACTACAACAACAACAAAGTATTTCGTGAAATAAAACATGCTTTTATACTTGACCGAGCCTATCAAAACGGATGTCTTATGCATGCTGCATGTGTCGCTGATGCTCATTTGGTAATTTCACGATTGGCGTTGTGGATGCCACGTGTAGTTCCGCCAATCGATAAATCAGTAAAACTTGAAACAATATTAATATCATTTACAAAAAAAAATACTTTTTATGCAGATCAAAGTTTATAAAACCGCAAAACCGCAATACCAAATTCGATCAATAACACCTGGCGGATAAATACAGCGCCTAGTAAGCAGTTACCAAGAAATGTATTTATTATGTTTCAAAGACAAAATAGTCATGGAAATCAGCTTCGAAAAACTCTTCATTTGATAGTTCGTATGTCAGACGAATATTTGTCAGAATAAATTTTAAACAGTACACAGATCAAGCGATCGAATGTAATGTTGCAGCATCAGCTAACAGAGATGTATTTCGAGTTTATATGTATCTCATGGAGGCTATGCAAAATAATCAAGATGCTGATGGTGGATCGCAAATTTCAGTTGAACAATTTAGAACACTTTATCCGATATTTCAGTTTGATATCAGTAAGCTATTGTATCAACTTCTAACATTGAAGTTACGTGGATGCTTGGACAGGCCCCAGTAGCTGTTACTGTAATATTGGACAGGCCCCAGTAGCTGTTAATTATTATGCATACACGCTAATTGCACCAGACAGATTCATAACGATCTATTGTACCAATATTAGGATAACCGTTCAAGTCTAAATGTGGGTGGTATAACTTTATCAGATAGAGCGGTGGAATGTATTGATCCCCTAACGAGCGGTAGAATGACAGTGGTGTAAATTTTATCAGACGAAAATAAAATAAATACCAAATGAAATAGATTACGAATGAAGCGATTTTATCACAGGTGAAGTTAAAAAAAAATTAACAGAAGCTGTTTCGATGAAGATATATTTCGGAACAAGTTTTCTGGGATCTGCACTGGCAATTATTGCAAAAACGGTACTTCCTAAATTATAGCAGTATTAGGTACCCTGTTAGAATGTTACGAGAGGGATCCTGAAAAAAAAAATGGCCTAGCTTTAAAGATGGCGATTTTCAGACATACCGTGGGTTTATTTTAAATCCTCGAAAAAGAGTTAAATGTATAAGTTACTAAAATAGGCAGAAAGCCGAGTAACTGACCACAAAATTCAACAATCAATTCACAGATCTTTTATCTACACCAGTAGTGCTAAAAAAAATAATACGATAACCAGACACCCGGAGACCCTTTAATTTTAGTTCGGGCCGATCCTGTATTCAAAGTGAGGTGTTTGTTGGGCTTGTCGAAACAAAATTGTTTGTAAGAGGAAACTTTGATCGCGATGATGGTATGAGTAAATGTATTTTCAATTAAGATCTGATTTTAATCAAATGGTAGATTTGCTAATAATTAGATTCGAACCCCCTGATACGGCCGTGTTTCGAGAAAACACAATTTTCAGCAATCTTCAACAAATTTAATTTTAAAAAAATAAAGAAAAAAACACCTATTCAGTCCATGCCTGTTACATGTAGTACGTGTAAACGGTAATCTGTAATAATTGGAACTGATATTCAACCAGCCTTGGGCAGTTTAAATAGCAGCGATTAAAAGAAAAGAGGTCAGGTATAAAATCAAAGTTTCATATTAACTGGCAGACAATAGAAATTGGGGGGAGGCGACTATTGACCCCACCCTCTTGCTCCAATATGTGAGCACCCATTAGGCGCGCCATTTCTCCCTGCTTTATTATCCCCCAGGACAAGCCCCTTTTTTATATTCTGGTCTGCTGTGGCTAAAGTGCAAAATAGCTAAAGTTTTGTCTAAAGCACACAAGCAACAAAGCCATTATAACTAATTAATATTTAATCATTATCCTTGCATTTATCTAGTGAGAAGGACTACCCTTCGGACATATTTTAATGAAACCATGTTCGACAGTGTGTGTATGTAAGCACCAGCAGTTGATTGACAAATAACGATGCCCTATTTCGCTGTAACTTACTGCGCCTAGGACATCATTTTAACAGTTTAAATCTGCAGTCACAAGTTACCTTAACATGTGGCATCTGTTTATCCCAACGTTTTATGTCCCACCTTATTTCTTCAGGTTTAAGTCTTAAGGCATACAACACTGTTTACTGAATAAAATATTTATTCTGAATTAGTTCTTTGGAGAAGGGGCAAATATACTGCATGGTATATTTTTATTTCATTCCTTCTTTTACTTTAATCATGTTAATAAAACTTTACATTTACGGTAGAAGAACGTCAGGTGTTAACTGACCGAGTTTCTTCGGTAGAAATGAAGATGGGGTTTTATTGAAGAGAAAATTACACAGCATTTAAAGTGATCATTCATCGGATTTAAGCTAATTAATGACAATTTCATTTTTTTATTTGAGTTCAGACTGTGAAGCTCTTTATCTATTCATTTATAGTTTTTTTTTTACGAGTAATGAAAATTGACAGAAATAATGCAATAAGCGGAATTTTCCTGAGAAAAATCGGGAGATATTGCGAGATAGGAAGGTAGATGTGGAAATACCTCAAAAATCGTGAGGTTTTTCTCCCGTTTTGAGAGTTGACAGATATAAACTGTCAGGGCTTTTGGAATTTCAGTTAGGGCTTGTGCATTTATTTAAGTCACCAGACCGGGGCCTGTGACTAAAAAAATTTTCTTGGAGCACTGACTGTACATAAACTATTATACCAGACATGTATATATTATCAGCCTTTTTAATACGCTCACTGTAGCCTGCATGTAAAATATACTGTAAATAAATCATCAAAAGAAAGCTTCTTAATGTTTTAATTAATTACTATGATCTCTGCTTTGTAGATTTATTGTGTTTTGTGTTTCTTTTTTTTGTGAAAAAAAAATTATGCTCAAGTTGCGACCAAAGTAAACCATTCTCAATGCTGTTTACACTTCCCAGGTATTGGATATTGTTTCACACACAAGTCGGCACCCTTTCTAATCTCTTCACCCAGAATTAAGAATTAGTTCTCAGTGTTTCACTGTTGGATGTATATTTTCAAGATATTAGTCTTTAGTGTGTGTGTGTGTGTGTGTGTGTGTGTGTGTGTGTGTGTGTGTGTGTGTGTGTGTGTGTGTGTGTGTGTGTGTGTGTGATTTGAACCCCGTCCTTCGTAAATGAATTTGTTGCATTGTGGTAAAGTTTTAATGTTTACATTGGGGCACCATCACTTAATCCTTATCACATTTTTGCACAGCACACAATGTATACGTATTAATTTTTAAATTACATTGCTTTTATTAAATATGAACACCTTCTTACTGTTGTAGATTTCTGCTTTCGGGTCTTAAACACTTTGTTAGCACACAGTTCAACATATATATATATATATATATATATATATATATATATATATATATATATATATATATATATATATATATATATATATATATATATATATATATTTATGAGCATATATCATAATCAGATTCAACTTTTGAATGTAAATCCCAAACCTAGTCTTCTCTAATCAGTCTGGCTCGCCATGTTTGGGTTTGTATTCGAGGGCTGGCTAGTATTGCGTCAAAGGACCACGTGATCTATCGTCTGTTGAACACTCAGAAACACTTGGCAATTTACGGAAGCATGGTATCTTCCGCTCAATATAATTTCTATCCGCCTATAATATTTAATTTAAAACATACAATCGAATTAAAATTTGTAGGGAGTTTTATACATAAAAAGACAAGTTTTATTTCTAATCTTCTTTAAGACGATCAACTTCCAAACCATATAAAATAAGTCTATGAAAAACGTCCGACACGAACCTGTGAGACATATAATAAATTCTATTAATATTAGTTCCACTAATCTTTATAATAAGATAACCCATATTATTAATATTTCCAACAACGTTTTTGTTTTAATATGTCTGATAACACCTCTGTCGCTGCCTTCGTATAAATTATAATCAAGAAATAGTTGAAAATTGTCTTGCAATGACACGTTGGCGATATTATTGTCAGCAATACTCTTATCTACCTACTTGGAACCTCCTCACAAAACAGCCAATAAATAAAGTCCTTGGTTAACATTTCAGTAATCCTTGTCTCGTCAGCACCTTTCGCTTTTATCCTATAACCAGCAGGAGTTCGAATCCCAAACAAAGATTTAGTTTTGAGATTAATTACCACTCCTGCATATCAGTTGTACTTCTCGTGAACGTACAATATCTCCTGCTCACTATCTGTGAATATAAATCCACTAAACATAATTTTGCTCATGTTATAATGATAGAAATTAAAGAAATATAAAATATTAGATAAAGGATGCTGAAAATGAGTGATATAACAAAGAAAAGTCTATCCTCATCAGAAACATATCAGTTAACAGTTCGCGATTCGATATTAAACGTTTCCTACCACAAAAGCCTGTATCATCTGCTTCAGCCAACAATTAAATCCCAGCAGATGGTCTTCAAAATAATAGTGTAGATAGCAACGTGAGGAATTTGTCAATCGTTATATTACATCAAATTCTAGTCGGATTCTAACAGGGGCGGGTTTAATATCACTTTCAGATAATATATTTCAGGAGATATGGAAGAAAATAGATGAGTGCACCTCATCTGGCTCTGGATGGAAATCGGATATAATAAGAGAGAGAGAGATTGATTATGAAATATAATCTATTGTGATGTAGTCTATATGTCGAGCTCCCAACTAAAATTAAAAACTCTAAGTGTTATTCAAATGTCTAGAATAGTGACAAATTACGTTTTTAATGATCCATGCTATCGGCGTTATTTCCACCACGAGCTCATCCTTATCGAGAATCAAATTATACTGGTCATGTTAACAATCTAAACATTAGCTGGATTGTTTTTCCTGTTTCTGAATATTAAATTCCAAAACTCGAAAAGCAAAATAAACAGTTGTTCTCTTGAGGTATTAATGTGTTTGGTGTTGATGATGAACAAAATATATGTCGAAGAAATATCAGTGATCGAGCATGTCAGTAGACAGTAAATTTACTATTATATAAAAATCATTACGTGTGGATCACGAATTGTATTGGGCTAGTCGGAGTTCAGTATAACAAGTATAAGGAGAAGAAATATTTCTGTTTCAAAAGCTTGCACTGCTGTAAATCTCGACTGGTTCTTGGTCGACATTTCGAATACTGCTCTAATGTACATAAAATATATATGCCTTGTGAAGATCAGAAGATATTACAATTACCAAATCACAGACACAAGATGGATGAAAGTGTCTTTTATAATATACCCAGATTTAGAGTTTATTTTACTGCCAATGCAAGGAACAGAAAATAACACTGATAAATCTTCGACAAGAAAAATACAAGAGCATATTCCTTGAGAAGCAGCGAACATGGTTATTTGCGCTAGTGATAGATCTTTGTCAAAACCAATAAAGATTTATAGAGATGCTGTCTGGTTGCTACAAAAACGAAACCTTTTATAGTAAAAGAAGCTAAATTTCAAACAGCAGAAATATGCCTTATATGTGCGTGTGCGCATTTGCCTCTAGACCGAGTCGGTTAGGCGGATGACTGAAAAACAGTTTTTCAATGAAACTGATAAAATGGCAACACCGGACGATGCTAGTTATCGCATAGAAGTTGACTATCTAGAAGCATAACGACTATCAATTTTGTCCAGAATCAATTCTGATCGATCAGTTTATTATCTGATGAACAGAGAAATTATTCGCAGGGTAAATCTGTTGTTAAAAATTAGTTCCTTATCTGCTTGACAAACGGAGATACGTTTGTCGTTATAAAAAAGTTAAGCAAGCATATGATTATGGGCAAAAATGAAGAAAAGTTAATGGTGTGCTACAATTTAATCAATCACCTTGCAGAGTTTTATATAAACTAAAAACAGCACGATGAACAGCTGCCAAAACAGAATTTAATTTAAAAAATACACAAACTTTATCAAGCTTATGAAAGCTTATGAACAACAGCGTCGTTTGAATGACCAAGATAACTATCAGAAAGTGACTCAACATTGAGATTATCAATAACGTGGAACGTCGTAATAAACTTGTAGCATCTGACGATTTGGTCAGTAAGAAAATATTTAATGAAAATCTAGAAGCCATTCAACAAAGAAAGACAAATCTAAACTTGAATGCGCCAGTTGATCTCGGTATGGCAGTACGTAAAATATCAAAGTGGTTAATTTACCAATTTCATTACGATTTTGTTAAAAAATAAATGGCCTGATGCAGAATTGTTATTTACTAACACCGGCTCACTAATGTACAAGAAATAATCTGTTGCTATTTACGATAACCGAGAAATATTTGATTTTTCAGATTATCCACAAAACACAAAACAAAACAACTGATTTCACGGTGGTGTTAATAAAACAGTAATAGGAAACTTTGAGGATGAGACAATTTGGTTCATATCGTAGAGTTTATCTGATTGCATTATACAATGTACTATCTAAAACTAGCTGATAATAAAGTTAAGAAACGAGCTAAGCGATTAAAAAGAAATTTGGTAGGTAAGGTAATAGGATTCGATAATTATAAAGCTGCGTTAGATGGATTTTCTAGTTATGTTAAGATGATGGCAATAAGAACAAATTGTCATGAAATTGAGACTGATATTATTATAAAATCTGGTCTTTGTCATTTTAATGATTAAAGATAATGCTATGTTGGGATCAATACATTTTCGTTAGGTTTTAAAGAGTTTGATAGTGTTCAATTTAGCAAGGTGGATTTTCTAGATTGGTTACTACAGTAAATCTCTAGCGATTTCATATAACTTTTGTGAATAAGAAAATGTTTCGGCAATGTAATGCAGTTTATGTATCTCAAAGATTTTATAACGTGGATCGACTAATCAGGAGCAATACAGACTGTTTCATAATATTCCATAGAGAAGACAATATTGATGTACACATTAAAGCTCAAGAACAGTGTGGGAGTGAATTAATAGACAAATTTAGCCTGCGTAAGATTTATATACAACCATCCTTAGAGCGTGTGTTGTGAAATATACAATTATCGATTTTTTTACATTAAAAAAAATCCGAGTTAAAATAGCGCATTAATAGCAGTCAGATACGTAACATGTGGAAAAACCCTGCATGTTTAGAATTGTAAATTTTAAAATAAATATAAATATTATTCGCTAGCGATATCAAGTAAAATCCGCAGTAGTTTACTTAAGAGGAGGCGTATTTAAGCCAAACCCTATTTTTTATGACGAAGATGATGATTTAATGATAGGTCCTTGACAGGTAATGCATAGTGAAATAGACACAGTTGCGTCAAAACATTTGTTTTTGCATTTTGTTTAGACTAACCTGGGGGCTCTTGGAAGATTGATCATGCTGTCGACGTAATACATAATAGGGGTTTGTTTGAGATTTCTACTTTAAGCTAACTACTACTGAGTCCATACTCCTCGACCCTCCTCGGACTGCTTTGTCGCCAAAGGATTGGCCGAGAAGTTACGCATGGTAGTCCTAATAGTTTAGCGTCTCTTTTTTCTTTCTTTCTGCAGAGATATTTCAGCGCACAATATGTTCTAAAAAAAAGAGGACTTTATTCCGAATGCAGAGAGAGAGAGAGAGAGAGAGAGAGAGAGAGAGAGAGAGAGAGAGAGAAACAGTCTAGCAGCAACAGCAAGTGGGAACCAGTGTGAAGAAAAAAATTAATGTTAAGAAGCAGGTACCCAGACTATGATTTTATAAATTTACTTCCGGTCCTGTGTGCAGTTGCGCATTGAGTAATGATGCCTTGTGTAGTGAACGCTAGTATGTTTGCACGTTGTGTAGTTGAACATAGTTTCAACATTCATTTATTAATATCTATCATACTAACATTGCAACAATAGAAGAACGCAACAGCGTAAGTTAACACATAGCACCTACTCTGTGTGATGCAAGTTTTGTGATTTTTCACTGACGAATTTCTCCATGAACTCCCATCAGTGGACAGATAAAACAGGAAAGATCGTTAAATGTTCTCCAATTTGAGTAGTCTTACAGTATAAGACATCGAACCTGACAAAAATTTGAAATTTGAAAAAATTCTGAGTAGGAAGTTTATCACCTCAGATTGTAGTCCTACAATGTAAGACCTGGACCCTGACATTTATGTGTAGAAAAAACAAATAGGGTGGAGGTTACATGTGTACGACTACAGTACATTATACTGTATAATTGAACACGAAACATAATCAACCATGAACATTTCTTTACCATATTTGAGGCAGAGATTACTGTAATGAGTGTAGCGAGCGATGTAAGGAGTCAAATTAGCATATGCCAAATGCAAGTTCAAAATGACGTGTCTCTGAGGAATGTTACAAAGAAAATTAGGAGTATCCGTCCATAAATCAAGGAAGGAGGGGGGTATAACCTGTAACAATATAAAACAAGGGAAGACACGAATCAACACTTCTCGGTAGTTACAACCCTATTTATACAAATTGCATCTGCTAATTTCCAACTTCAGTCATGATCAACAATAGTTACATTTTCAAAACAGCTCAACACTTCATTCAGTTTGTGACATATTGGAGAAAATGAAATAATTGTTGCAGATTTTGACATCTAGACAAGTAATGTCACTGGCAGTGTCATTTGCATTCGGATAGTGTTGGATTTCACCATTGACCGAAAGATTAGATGAGTGAGAATGTTCAGAATATAATTAAAATTATAAATTTATAACTTTAAGTGATTACAGTAAATATTGACATGTATTTTCAAACAGTATGTTTCAGTAACAATGCATTATACAACTATGTAACCAGCAATCAGCATCAAATTTACAAAAATTGGTATTTGTTTTTGCCACCATAATTAAAACACATCACAATGTACATTAACAATATTTACTGCAGACTTGAGGATATTCCAGAAAATGTTACTTATGATCTCAGTCGGCATCAAAACATACTACACAGCAGCGTTGTTTAGGCTGTAAGACCTCTATGCCCAAAACAAAAATATCGTAGGCATGGTCTTGCATTGTAGGACTAAATGGGCCTATTGTACAATGCACATGGCAATCATCACGATACCAAATAATGGGTAACTGCTACTGTGGTCTAATGGTTAGAGTGTCTGCCTCTGATTTGGGCAATCATGAGTTCAAACCCCAACCGAATCATACCAGACTTCTTTGTACTAACAGCTGCCTTGTTTGGCGCTCAGCATTAAGAGGTTAGTGTTAGGACTGGTTGGTCTGGTGTCAGGATAATGTGATTGGTTGAATTTGTATTTGATCACTTTATTTTCCACTTTATGACTTTACAGCTGTTTGGGATGAAAGGACATATCCTGGCATACTTGGATGACTATCTGGTAGGGCATAACTGATTAGTAATTTTCTATAGATTCCGGATTTTGGGCATGAAATTTTTCCATTTCCGGATATGATTCGATTAATCGAAAATGCCTACTACCAGAAGTTATTTTCCTCTAGCATATCCGACCAAAAGACCAAAATCTCGCCTCTGCATCCCTGTCAACTGAGTCAACTGAATTTGTGTGCCAGAGAGTGAATTGGATTCGTATCTAGCTGATAAAAACCAATGTATGTATTTGTGTGTGTATGTATGTGTGTGTATGTATATATATATATATATATATATATATATAAAGAATACAAATCATATGGCGAATAACAACCCTCTCAAGCGTACTGGATCCACCAAGGGATCACGTCTGTCAGGGATTAATTAAAATAGATGCAATAAACTGACGACGAACAGTACTGTTCGTCGTCAGTTTATTGCATCTATATATATATATATATATATATATATATATATATATATATATATATATATATGCATGCTGGAAATCCTGAGAAAAACGTTCCAGCTTCTGACAGCTGTCACTAAACGTTATTGTTCAATACGGCCCTCTAGTGTCAATAGTGATAGAAGTTTTAGCACCACAGGTGCTTTTGCAGTGACAAGTGATTAACAAGTCTGCTGAAAAAATGGAGATGCTACTTTTTCTTGCAAAGAACTTGGAAGTTATAAATTTTGATTATTTAATTTCTTTATTATCTATTAAACTGCATGCATCATGCCCATGCTTATTAAAATAATAAATTTAAATCTTTTGGTCAAACTCGAGTATTATTGTTTCACTTCATTGTGTTGACCTTAGGACTTTTCTGACTTCTTTAACTTTATTAACACACTATCGAATGACACAGTGTTAGACACGGTGCTATAGAAATTTAACTTTATTATTTTTATTATCCGAATCGGTCATTCCTGCCTTGTTCGACTCTGATTAATCAGATGTTAATACTATTCAGTGGAATCTGATTTTCAGATCAAAAGTCTGTTATGCCCTAGTACCTAGTATGTCATGTATCACATTTGGGGTCTTGTTTTCAGAAGTCTATTGAGATAAAACTTCTTGTAACTTAATATATTTGGTGAAAGTTTGTAAGATATGTTGGGCACAGATCCCATCTTCAGGATGAAGGTCACATGTGAATATTTCAAGTTTGTCACATTTGCCCTTTTTTTTATATAATGAAACACTGTTTCAGATAAATGGATGAAGCTTGATATACTTGTATATTGTCATTGGAAGATGTGTTAAATTTCATGTTTCAGATTTTGTCCTCAAGGTCACAAGTCACTTTTTTATGTGCTTTTTTTCTGCTTACATTGTAAAAGTTGTTTGAGGCACATAGATGAACATGGTACACCTGCTTAAAGTCTTTTGGCATTTGAGATACCACAGTGAAGGTTTTATCTTCAAGGTCAGTGTCACTGATCTTTTTTTTGTTGTTGTTTGCTTCATTTCTTCACTTTTCCACTAATGCTCAAACAGGATAATGAAACTTGGTTACTTTCAATGCATTCCCAGTAACTTTACTATTTTGTCTTGAAGGCTATTGCCAGATTTCATTGTTGTCAACATTTGTGACCTTGCAAAGGTAAGATAGTGACAAAATTTCACTATTAGCTTGTAATATAATGTTTAAATGAAGCTTCTCCTAATGGTTTAGATGTGCTGATAAATTTGATGGACAGAAGGATGATATGTCTCAGGCATGCCATTTCCATTACACCTGTACAAAGGAATTTGTCACAGTACATGAAAGTAGCATAGTGATCTGTCAATATTCTTTCCATTATACTAGTTTCTGAATTAGATAATAATTGTAGTGCAGAACTGAATATAGTATTGTCATGTCAGTATTTCAAATGGTAGACAAATTTATGTCTATAGCCCGAATTTGATGGTAATCATAATAATGTATTGTTCTTAGGAATAGAGTGTGTATTTGTACAGGCATCATAGATTGAGTAATTTGAAGAAGAATAAGATGATTCAGCAGGCAGAGTTTTTAAGATAAGGCAAAAAAAAAATGTGTTTCCAGTTGTCCCACTGTTTGTGTTGCTGACCTTGGCACTTTTTGACCTTGGGTTTTGAAGAAATGTCACTTCTTCTCCACAAATTGGATTTGTGCATCAAATTTATATGGTTTAGCCTAGTATTTAAAGTGCTTAGTGCATTATATGTACTAATCATTAAAATATATTTAATGTATTTACACAAAAAAAACTACCTATCTACCCAAATTTAAAAACTAGTGCAATAGGCAACATATATATTGCCTGAGTGTTTATTTGATTAATATGTGTACTCAAAAGTTCGGTAATTGATGTTTTAGATAGACATTTTAATGCCATTAATTTGATTTAGCAGCCATAGTTTGGTTCTTAACTGTACAGAAACAAAAGTAGTTTATTTGTTGCCAAGGCAATTTTAGTGAAGTGCCTTGTACAAAGATACACCAACATAGCTGGCCATATGGAAGAATTCAAACCTGCACCCTTTTGGTTGTGAGTTTAGCATGCTAACCACTGAGCCGCTGCAGCTCTCTATATGGAATTTAATGATACCATTGCTTTGTCGCAATTATATAAACTTGAATTGAGATAATTGTAATATTATGAACTGGTGCTTACCTGCAGGAAAGTTCATATTCTCTGTCACTTTATAATTTTTTAAAATAAAATCTTGGCATGTTAAAAGTATTAAATACTCAATTAATAATCGTGCTAAGATTAACAGTGAATAAATATCTCTTCATATCTGTGTACTTTGTTTAGTTTTGTCTTCACAGAGTAACATTAATTTCAGGATAACTTACAGTATATTGAAAAGTTCATCAAAATAATATTCCACATGGTTTCCGTTCGCTTAGCACATGTATGACTTCACACGTTGTGTACTACATCAATAATTTTTGTTGTGAATGGTATACATTTCTAGTTTTATTGTTTGATCCAAAGTAGATGTTTTTTAAAATACAAAAGATCGACACATTTTGAAAAAACAATGTTGATCAAACAATGTTTAGATTTTTATTGCAGTAAAAGTAAAATTGAAGAAAAAAATTAATTCTTAAGGGTTAACCATTACCAACATGAATTTAATGTCTCAAAATTTAAAACAACATAAATTAGAACATGCGATTTGTGACACGTTGCTGTGTGAACCACGCTTACACAGCATCATCTAATTCGTTATCGTTTGCAGTCCATTCTTGTTTTCGTTTCATACTTTCATCTGAATCAACATTGTGTAATTTCGAAGTTTCAGCTCATCCTTAAGCCACCAACCTCTAAATGTTGACTAATCAATTGTTAATTCATTGCAAATTTTTTATCTTCTTCGGCATTATGATGCACAGCTTTTCAGTCACTGAATTCGCTTAATTCCTTTGCTCTCCATGGTCACATTTACAAATGATTATGATATATTACTGATTTTATATACTGTAATGATGTTAATACATAAAAATGTGAACACATTTTTTGATTGGTCAAATAAAATGAAATTTGAAACTTGCAATGAATACAAGAAATTATGCTCCTATTGGCAGGCATTTGGACTTTATTTTATTGTACTTACCTTGTTTGATATGATACAGAAGACATTCAAAGTGATAAAACAACACAGGTCTCTTTTAATTGATTATTTTATTGCAACAAACACTTCCCCAAGCTTCCTCAAATAAGTACTCACAGGTTTCGTTGTGATGGTTAACTGATTCTTTTCATGTTTTCATATAAGAGAATATGTATGTTTCGATTATAGTGTTGAGGCAAAATTAAAGGATTATAATGTGAATTTCACTTAGCAAGATATTTAATTGGTGTTCATTTCATTCTCTGTTGCCACATGTTAGCATTTACCGGAATTTTTCGTTGATCACTGTTTATTTACAGTGTATTGACAACTATTTCTCTATTTTAAAAAAAACTAACATAATATGTGATATCTTATTAGAAGTTGCAAAGTTCACAATATGGATTCTATCTTTATGGGCATTAATCACTATTTTCGATGATAAAAATGAGCTATGTATCAAGGTTCAATTAACCATTTCTTATCATGACTTTTTTCACGTCCATCACATTATAAAATTATTTTCTCTGGAGAAAAATTTAGAGCCATGCCAGACACCACGTTATAAGTGGGTTTGCGAGTTTTTTGGGTTCGAGTTATCAAGTGAGTGGTGTAATAACATTTGTTGGATCTAGTGCAAGATAATGATGAAAGATTGATGCTACTGTAGAGAGGCAAATGTGGCAATTAAAAATCTATGTCTTTATTTTCATTTTTGATGATGCTACCTTAAATTAAGAAAAACTGAAATATTTTTTTAAAACCAGTCTCCTGTAATAACATTAAAATCAATCATGGTATGCAAAATAAACTGACTTAGTGCATTTGGTAGGCGAACCAGAATAATTTAAATTCATTGATTTGCTCCATAAAAGTTAATTGTGGTACTTCCATTAAACAGATCTAATATTTATTCTTTATTAATACAGCTGGACTGATGATCAAATCCTCTCGTAAATCCATTTATGCAGTACAAAAGGAGTCCATTGTATCCTGCATCTTAATTCATTATACAGATGATAACAAGTTCTTCCCCTGTCGGTGAAGAGTGAGGATGGATTTGTGGTCTGAGGCTCCAGAAAAGAGCAGTCTTGAAGCAGCAGCAGAGGCAGCTGCCAAAGTTAATGCGATGCTGATCGCCAAAGGAAAACTTAAACCTTCCCAGTTATCCCAGACTTCAAGCACCAAGGTCAAGGTGATAATCATGTTCTTAAAAGCTTCATTGATAGGACATATTTGCATTGTTAACTATCTAGAAGATATGCATGTCAGTTGATCAGATAACAGCTTTTTAGGGCAAACATTTTAATGCACTTTTGTTTTCCTAACATAGAAACGACGATTTTTGTCTGTAACTTTGTGTAAATGAATGGTAAAAAATATTTATTGAATAAGAAATCTCAGATTAATAATGGTAGAGTTCATAAAACATAGCAGAGGGTCTGCTGTCATACCTTATTAAGGAAAAAAGCTGTGTGCACACTGTTCCAAGATTAGTGTTATGCTTACACTTTGAAATGGTGAGATATTCTCTCTTAAAAAGAAAAAATGAGACGGATACTTTCTGTCTCTTCAGTATATATATATATATATATATATATATATATATATATATATATATATATATAAATATAAATATAAAGACCTCTAGTTAAGAAAAATAAATTATCTGAGATGCCAATACAGTAGTCCCTCTCTTGAACGGCCCCCCCCCTCACCAGCGGCCACCCGCTCCTTACGGCCAAAATTTGAAGGCACCGACGAATTTGTGTTCAAAACTACCCCTTACGCAAGGCCACCCAGCTAACGCGACCAGCGTCCAGCATATTTTTGCAAAAACAAAAAATTTACCCATCACAAGCGGCCACATTTTTTTTTTGTAATATGTATCTAGAACAATTTTTTTTTAATTGTGTTAAGTAATCCTATTTTTGTTTTCCAAGGTCAGGTTTTTGTTCTCGAAAGAACAAAAAATTTACCCCTTACAAGCGGCCACATTTTTTTTGTAATATGTATCTAGAACAATTTTTTTTTAATTGTGTTATCTAATCCCATTTTTGTTTCACAAGGTCAGGTTTTCGTTCTCGAAAGAAGTGTTGACTAAAGTACATGTGACACTAAGGTTAATATGGTATCATTTACACCTCACGAGAAACCACATTTATTCTGTAAAGCAGAGAGAGAGACTAAACTTTTAATCCATACATAAAGGTGATCCGTATATCCTTCCTGCGTGTTATCATAAAATGTCTGGTTTATCCACTGATAATTGTTAAGATTTCACTTATTAATAGTAGGAACATCGGAGAAGGGGCAATATTGATGTACAATACCAAAGTCTGCGCGGAAAATGGTTTGATAGCCTTTATGGCTTTCGTTTGCAAGATGTTGAGCTTGTTAACTTACATAATTCTTGGCTATTACTCAACAATTGTAAAGTTTATAAATCCGAACGGCCGCGATGTGCTATTGTCCAGATCAAAACACTCGCTAATGTCAGTATACTTTTAATAATGTTCTTCAACAGTTTATGTATATTTATTTAATGTATGGCCATAGTGAACTACTTTTCAAACAAGCAGGAATGAAATCACTGGACTTTTGCATTCTGGTATGGGAGTGCCTACATTTGCAGACCTGTTTACCCGACCGTATTTGACCGTATTTGTACGGAATAAAGCCCATCCGTACGGTCATTGAACTGAAAATACGATTTGAGGTTGCATTTATTTATTACTTTTTAAAATTAATTTTTTAAGCCGTTTTTTTTTTTCCGTTTCGTTTCGTTGTATCGTCTCTTCGGTCCGCATCCGCGTCCGCATTTTGTGCCACATCACTTATTTTGACATTCTCAACATCCGGTTGTTTAAACAAAGGAAAATGCCGCCGACAAGAAAGTTTCAGCACGAAACTGATGATGAAAATGGAAAGTCTAGCACAGAAAGCAGCATTTTCTACCAGTTTATTCTACTCTGTGGCTATGCCTTAAACCATCGTCAAAAGGAGAACATTTTGTGCATTGCACTGTTTGCAACTTCGACTTTTCCTGTGCACATGATGGAAGGAGTGACTGTTCACGGTATGTGGAATCGGAAAATCATACAAAATTGAAATCATTAGTGAATGGAAATAAAAACATTTTGTCAATGATGAAAGGAAAGGAAGTCAGTGATCAAAACATACTTCAAAAACAAATAACACATGCTGAGGCGATTCTATGTGAGTTGATCGCAAATATGAATTTGTCATTGTGTACAGCTGACAAGTTAACGGAAGAAATGAAAAATAATTTATTAACCTTATTTCCATTCTAGTAAATATTGACAAAGATGATACTAGATTTTATCAGATAAATAAGATTGCCTTCACCTATCTAGATAAACTTATTATTTTCTAAGTGGATGGGTGGTAACAATGTCTGTCATGATGTTTTATATCAAGTCGTCCTTAACTATGTAAAATAGAGAATTGGCTTTAATTAAAATGTTATGGATATGTGTGAAGCTGAGAAAACAGAATTTCTAGAGAAAGTAACGGAGGTAAATAACAATAAATTTGGTTATGTTGTATTTTTTTGTGGTTTTTATCACTATAATATGAACAGGATGTTTAAGTCAGTGGTATTCAATTTCTGCATATTTGTGCCTTGAAACACAGAATTAACTGAATACCAGCGTCTTTGCAAGCTAAGAGTTATTTACACAATATTGTATAGTCATTATGTCGTGTAATACTACATAATGATAAGTATAGTATATTGATAGTATATACTATTTGTGTACTGAAAATACTGACTTTGGTCTGAAAATACTGACAGGCATTGCTTAAAATACTGACAGGAAAATTTATGGGTAAACAGGTCTGCATTTGTATGACCAGAATGATACAAATGAGCAAGTCCAACACATACTTGGCAGGTTTAATGTATCAGCTGACTTGGGAAGGAGAAGCGAGCTGATTTATGTGGAGTGATCTCTCCATCCATTTATCCTCAGCTGAGTTTGCACAATGTCTGTCTGATGCTAGACCAATGGAACAACAAAACTGCCCACATTTGTCTTTCCATTCATGAACTCAGAGGCATGGGCTATTAACATCCTTTCATTCATCTGGGAGTAAAGGTATATGTCTTTTCCCCAGCAGTTCTAATTCTGAAGCTAATCCAGATAATTAAGGGCAAGGCTTGTAAAATCATCTTGATTGCCCCATTTTGATGATAAATGTTTAAGATAAGTGATCTGCTTGGTTTGATGATGGATGTAAAGAGGAGAATTATAATGACCCAGTTCTGCTCAAGCAGCTAAGGTCACATTTATTCCACCAGTTTCTGTAAAAACTCTTTGTTCATGACTGGCTATTGTCACGGATGCCTTGCATGGAAAGGAAATAGGTACTTGTGGAGCAGATTGCAACAGCTAGATGGCTCTGAACATTTGAATACATGAGGGGAAGTGTAGTTTTCAACCACCAGTATGATGTAAACATCACACCACTCTCAGCATACATTCCTTTACTGGCTTACTCTTTCCTCTTTCAATAGTAGAAACTAGCCTCTATCACAATTAAGGGATACTATTCCATAATTTCAGACAGATTATGGATGAGATGATACTGTTGCAGCTTTGATTTTTCTGACTCATCCAGTTTAGATGTATACAGGCCATTCTCACTGTGTTCCCAAATTGAACCTTTCCTATGTCTTTACATTCCTCAACTTTTCTAAGTTTGAGCTTTTCTTCAACCTTTCTTAAACAGTTATCATACAATATTATCTTCTGATGGCACAAAAATTAGCTTACTGAGTGAGTTAGCTGCATGTGCTGTCCATGGAACAGAACTATTTGCAGTTCCTTTCTGGTGGCTCAGTTGTTCTATTGGAGTTCTGTTTCCTCAATCAATCCATAAAGAGAGGTTAAGCTGCAGGACCCAGTACATACTCTCAGTTACTATCTGAGGTGCATAGAGAATGTTCGCAGCAGCCTTCAAGGGATTTTCCTAACTGTTCAGTCAGGAAAGCAAAACATAACTCCAAGTGCTGGCTGCTTGGCTAAATTGGGTTATTTGATTATTGTAGTCGGAACTTTCTAGGATCATTTACGAGTTGTGCAGATCTTAGGTCATGAATTGCAAGCAATTTTCACATGTCTGGCCTTGGATCATAATTGTCTTAATTCATTTTATCAAATTCTGGGCAAATAATAAAATTTTCAAAAATTGTTCAGTTTGTGCTGGGGAGTGGATTCTCCTTGCCTCTGGTTTTATCGATTAATGTAATTTAAAAGGCTAATATACTACTTAATTTTAAACTAGTTGTAGATAACAGATGCAGTTTTTTTGAGATCCCAAATTCATGTCATAATTTGAGTATCCAGGTTATCCATGAAGGCATTTTGTTGTTGTTTGCAGATCTCGGGTCAGCCTAACAGCCTGATGGTGGCAGAAGTCGAGATCAATGATGTACCAGTAGGATGTAGAAATATGCTGACTAGGGGATCCACTCAGGAGGAGGTAACTATGATTTAATGTTCTTGTTTAATTGGCAGTAAATACTACAAAATGCTTGGCAAGACAAGGAAGTTAGTATGTCAGTCAACCTCTATTGCTAAAAAATAATTTAAATTCTTAATTACTAAAATGTACATGGAATGCATGGTGTGACAAGAAAAAAAATAGTATGTTTTTTTGTTTGTGTGCATGTTATTGTGGGGATTGAAGATAAATGTAAGGCAAGTTGTCTTTGAAGAATCTTGACAATAAATGTCGGTTATTTTTTTGAAAATTTTATTTTATTGCCATGTAGCCCCACACTCATTTTAACTTTGTGCATAAGACTTCAAGATAAGTGATAAATTGTGTGAGAATGTTAGCACTTAAAATTTAGAAGTCACTGATCTAATAGCCTAATTTAGTCCAAGTCTCGTGTCAATAAAAATAAATTAGATATGATGATTGGTGTCTGTTTCTTCAGGTAAGCCTATACATTCATTCCACATATATCATAATTTGGTAGCACAAACCATTTTGTCATACCAGGTGCAAGCAGACGTTTATTTTAAATGCATGTCTCCTCTTTTAGAAACATGAACCATATGGAAGATTTATGTATAGGCTTCTATCATATTGCTGGCTTTACAAGAAATTGGCTTTTGGATTTTGTACAATTAAATCAAGCAAGACATGAAAACTTAAGATTTAGGCATGAAAGCAATAAAAACCATATGAAGTGTTGCTCAGAGTTTTATATTTGATGCATCTATACATCTCTATATGTAATTTTGAGTGCAGGTGATGATGTATGTTTTGGTTAAGTTGTAACAAAAAAAAATGTCATAGAAAAAAATTCATACAATGAAAAATAAATCACAATGATTTGACACTGGTCATTTCAACACTCATTCCCAGATTTCAAAAATGAGTGGAGCTGCTGTGTCAACAAGAGGACGCTACATGACTCCTGAGGACAGAGGAAGAAATACAGGGTTTGTTGAAATGTTCTCGTTCATGATTTTAAAACCACATTTAAGTTTGTTTTTTTGTTTTTTAGTGTAGATAAGAGAACTTTGTTGGCCTCTTTCCTTTATGGTGGAGGAAAGTTAGAATGTAATGAGTATGTGTTACCCATCAATTTCCGGGGGTACTAACAGTGATTAAATGTGCCTTTTAGGCACATAAGTGGAGTTACTAGTAAGGGTGTTTATCCAGCTGTGTACAGCTTAAACCCAGGAACTGCAGAATCTTCTCAGAGATCAGATTGGCTTCTCCTTTTCTTTTTCATTTTCATGGGCATTTCCTGCCCTGACAGTTCATAAGGGCAGACTTATCAGAGGAAGCATCAGACATTTTCCATATGAGAACATATGTGAATAGACCCTTGCAGCGTCACAACAATGTGTGTATGATGCCCCGTGTATCTTTTGAAACAATTGTGTATAAAAATTAATTTTCGATGAATCAATGTTAAACTTTCCATTGTTATTGTTTAAGATTCCACACCAGACTTATGTTAAACCAGAGATAGACTCCCTTGGGTGGAGGAAGGTGCAAGGGAGCTTTAAAGATAATTGCACCTTTTCCATCATCTTGAAAATAATCTATTGCATAATGTATTGAAGGTCATACAATATTATGTAACAGCATGTATTGATCTATGTTTTTTATCTGTTGAGCACACAGTGGCAATGATTATGTACGTTTTATAATGGTTCTACATTGAATGCATTAGAGCTGTAGCAGAGACATTACAACTGAATAGTGAAAATGGCATGTCTGCCAATGGACAGCCTCACCAAATGCAGTTGGTAAAATGCTGTTAAGAAGTAGATAAGCAATGAAAGCACTTCTTTATTGAATAGTTTAGTTTACTAAGCACTTGTTTTTGACGTGATCTAGAACTAGAGCAGTCATGAACATATTCAGCATTCTTATTATTGAAGGCTGAAGGTTTGTTAGGATCATGACAAATCAGTTGTTCTTAACATCTCATTTGGAGAGAGGTGGCATTAAATTTAGCAGGGATTTGTGCAGTTTTGCATACTGCAGAAAACAGATCAGTCTTTGGTATTCTATACATTTATGATTTAATGCAAATAAAAGAACTTGATATGCCAGCATAGTAATGGTATATATGGATCAATATTTTAATCATTTTAGCACATATTTGATATGGTCAAATATGAAATTATTGCAACAAATTGAGAATGAAATTTGCTTCTACTTTACCATACTTTCATGTTCAAATCGAGAAAAAGTCATAGAAGTGGTGCGATTTATGACCTTGTTTTGTCAGGTGTTGGACATAAGTCACAAACACTAAAATTATACTCAAAACCAAGAAATACAGTATGGTACTTGAAGTTTCTAGGTATCAATGAAATTTCACATGAATGTAGAGATGTTTATAATTCTAGTCTGAGATAAATTTATAAAATTTGGAATTTGTCAATCTGAATATGAGGTCTACGTTTTGAGACTACAGGGATAATATTTTCTTTAATGTTATGTAATGCCTCATCCATGCTATATGTTTTTTGGATACTCCTGTCTAGCTTTTGATTAGAAAGATTATTACAAGACTGTCTTGAGTAAATATCAAAATTATTTATTTACTTATTGTAAATTACATTAAGTAGAAGAAAAGATGAACATGAAATTATGGAATTTTGATACAGTTACATTGACATACACATTTAAAGTTCCATACCAGACTTAGGTCAAACAAGATGATCATGGGGGACAAAAGTGATCATCTCCTGTTGTGGGTTTATTGCAAGGGTGATTTGGAGATAATTGCACCTTCTCCATCATTCTCATAGTGGATTATACAATATGTTTGAAATAATTTATTGTATAATGAATTTAAGGTATTACAGTAAAGAACATGGTTGCTTAGGGCATTGATTAGGTGAAGGTGAAGTATTCGCCTTCAGTTGCTGAAGGTGGCAGTTATTGTAAAGTAAAGGCAAAAAGCGAGTTTGCCTTCAAATGAAGGTTAAGAAAGTTGGTAACCAAGTGACTTAACAGTACTGAAGTAATAGGCTTGTATAAAAGTTAATCAACAAACAGTTGTGTTTCTCAATTTATCAAAACCATCATGATCTCATTTGCTTATTTTAAATAGGGCCCAAGTGGTGATAATTCACTGAAGATAAAATCATTGATGGATAATGTAACGGATGCCCACTTGTGAACAGTAATAAATACTGGAAATCCCCATAAATATAAAAAAAAATATCAAATTTCAACAGCAAATTTCAACAGGAGCCAACCATTCCAACTTGACTATGTAGATCTAACATGGCTTAGGACATTTTAAATATGTACAATATTAATAATGTAACCAGATGCTTGACTTGATATGCAATGAACACTGGTCAAGATAACATTGAAGCTGATCATTACTATTTACATGGTGCTGTTCATAGGAAAATGTCATGTGACACTCACTGATAAGAGAGCACTAATTCAGGTGGATTAGTATGTATTGGCAAGCGAATGGAAAAATATTGTATTTTTGGAATAAATTAATTTATGTCCTTGCAAAAACTATATGCGATACAAGGTAATTTCATCACACTTATGATCAACAATATAAAATATGCACAAAATAATCATACAAGGTTACTGTAAATACTGAATCGGTTAATATCATGAGGTTGAGATGGCATGTCACAGTACAATGCGGACAACAAAAATCCACTTGAAAAAACTCTGAAAAACGTGTTCATATATTACTGTATGTAGAATATGATACATCTAGGAAACATTGCCTTGTAATTACATTGTTAATTCAGTGTGTAATGGGAGTAATGTGATATTACAGTTGCTGGGATGATCTTGCCATTTTTTCTGCAGTATCATAATCTATTTTGTTTGACATTTGCCTCAATTGCACATCACGAAGGCATATGTCATACACCAGCAGATCCAGATCCAAACTATTATGCTCATGATTTCAAGTAAATTTGGTTGACCTTAATCTAAAAACTCAGCATGTGACAACATATCAGGGTAGATTCCCTTTGGGGAAACGAGTGTCTTATACATTTATCGATATGGTATATTCACAGCAAATTAAGATGTAATAAGCTTGATGAGTTTGGAGGTACATTGGTGTTTAATTTTTCATTCCTTATTACAGAGAAAGAGCCCTCTATTTGTGTGTTCAAGGGCCATCACAGGAAGCTGTTGATAGTAAGTAATGAGGCATATAAATGTATTCTTGTCAAATCATTGTATGGTCTTTCATTGATTGACTTACATTACAGCTCTTTATAGTTATTGCATAATAATCCCATTATGAGGTTAAAAACTTGTTGAAAACATGCAGGTGTTTCAGTTCAGTCTGACAGTATGTTTTATTGAAACTTTTTATTATTTGAGATGAATCTCACAGTATGTGCTTGACTTATTTTATCTTTTGATTTCATCAATTTTTTTCCCTGTTCCATTGATATAATATTTTTACTTAAATTTCTTGATTTTCGGTCACTATCAGTGGATTGTTGTGAGACATGGAAAATAGATTAGTGTTTGACTTAACACATATACTTAGTCATTAGTGGAAGGTGTGTGTATTTATATGTATATCATTTTTCTGCAGTTGTCTCAGCATTGTTAAGAGATTTTTGAAGTCTCGTATTTTCTACATCAGTTGCTGTATGCAACTTAAACTGGTTAAGTGTTACTATCATATATACAGAGTGGATTGACCATATTTCTCCCATTCATCTGAAGAGGAAACTTAGGTGTAGTTGAGAGGTGTGCCCACATAGCTTCAGGGCATTGTTTGCCTTTCACTTACTGGGAGAGCAGTTCACTCATTTATTCTGGCAATACTGATAAGGAAGCACAAATTTTGCTGCCCTATATATACACATTAAGTATGGAATTGTCCATGTGCAGCACTTAAGTACTTTAGATCAGGAAAGGAGTCTTGATTTCCTTTCTCTGAATGAGAATGAGATCAGTTGTTGATTTGACAGCATATACTAGAATTTCTAACCAAGCATTTGGTCATCCATTATACCACAATGCCAGTACATCCAGGGTCATGTAACCTCTTGACCATTGGCGGTAATCTAGCTATCCATACCCTTGAGGAAAAAGATAAGTGCCAATCAGCTAAATAACATGATCAATCTATGCAAGCACCACATATAGTAGCCAGATTATTAGTTTTTGAATTATCACAAGGAAAATCATTATGCCTGCTGCCTCCTACCTTTCAAGAGCAACTGCTATTCTCTGGGCAAACCCACTACTTATATGTGTAATATTGTTTATTCTTATGATTTGCACCCTTTCCAGATTAAAATCTTTCCCATTTATTAGTACCATTTTTCTTGGGATCTCTGGCCTTTAGACAGATTATTTGATTTATTGCCTCTCAAGACCACATTCTGGGTACCTCGCAGAGATTTGGCCTAATAGTCTGTATGTGTTTCCATTTGAAAATAATATGGTTTATCAGATAGCAGATTCTTTTTTAATGCACAGAATTGTGCACATTGTTACATTATATTGTTGGACATTTATGTTGTGAACAACAAAGTGATTACAGTCAGGATAGCTTCTGACAGCTTCATTTCAGTTTTTCACTTTGATTTTTAAAATGCACACAAACTGTTGAAAGAAAATGTTGAAATAAAACCACACACATTACAACTAAAAAGACATTAGTTTGTGAGAAACAAATTTCTACTGAGAAATGCAATTAGGTTGAGTTGTGATATTTTCCCATAAAACGTTTTTTTTGTGGTATATTAAACAGACCATATATAATTTTCTTCTCCCCCATTAATCTTTCAACACAAGAGATTTATTGTAATTCCATTGCAGCAGCACAATGCTGTAACATGCTTTGTGAAAGCTGTTATTAGCAAAAGTGATAGAGAGAAGAGCAAGAGAGAGTTAATGCACATTAATGTTTGATTGAAGTGGCTTGTTAATTTTTATTGCAAACTCTGAAAATGGGCATCCATAACTAGAGTATACATGTTTAAAATGTGCTGCAGTTATCAGCATTTTGGAATTTGTCTACTGACAAAATTTAGGAATGAAAGTTTTGATTCCATTCTTTATTTAGAATAAGAAAATAAATAAGTAAATAGTTAAATTGCTGCTTAGCGATTCATTATGTATTTAACAAGAATTTATATAATTATTAAACTGCTATTCTTTTTTTATTATTATCTATTGTCAAATCTGGTCATACTTAACATGAGCAAACTTGGCATTATGTTAAACTGCAAAAAATGATGATAATCATCAATGTACAAAAGAAATTTGCTGCTACTGCAGTATGAAAAAAAAAACATTCCCCCAAATGTGCTTACACACAGGCCCAACCCTTTTTACTTTGCTATGTACATGTATCTCTTTTGGCATTTAATGTTCAGTTATTATGTATGCCTAGTTTTGGTTCCCAAATATTCATTGTTATTTGGGCAATTATGGACCTAATTTGTGATAGTTGACATGCAGACTGAAAGAATGTACTATACTAACTGATGATAATAATTCATGCAAGTTGATCTCCTACTGAATACATTTAATACATTCATGCAAGTTGATCTCCTATGGAATACATTTAATACATTCATGCAAGTTGATCTCCTACTGAATACATTTAATACATTCATGCAAGTTGATCTCCTACTGAATACATTTAATACATTCATGCAAGTTGATCTCCTACTGAATACATTTAATACATTCATGCAAGTTGATCTCCTACTGAATACATTTAATACATTCATGCAAGTTGATCTCCTACTGAATACATTTAATACATTCATGCAAGTTGATCTCCTACTGAATACATTTAATACATTCATGCAAGTTGATCTCCTACTGAATACATTTAATACATTCATGCAAGTTGATCTCCTACGGAATACATTTAATACATTCATGCAAGTTGATCTCCTACTGAATACATTTAATACATTCATGCAAGTTGATCTCCTACTGAATACATTTAATACATTCATGCAAGTTGATCTCCTACGGAATACATTTAATACATTCATGCAAGTTGATCTCCTATGGAATACATTTAATACATTCATGCAAGTTGATCTCCTACGGAATACATTTAATACATTCATGCAAGTTGATCTCCTACGGAATACATTTAAGTGGTTACACTTTTTCGTTACATCATTTGTCCATTTGATTACATTAAACTCAGCAGATAACCAAACCAGCAATTCTAAGCAGAATTTTAAGCTTGTGGTTGTAGAATGCAACATCACATGTATTGTAGAGTCTGCATAAAAGGGGAGAAAAGTTGTTGTAAGGATATGTATATTTGGGTCACAATTACTAAACAGAGGCTGGACTAGTAGAGGTTGTATTTTAGATAGTAACTGTGTATATTTATTTGATTGTGTTGGAATGTTAAACTTTTAAAAATTGACTGGGGTAGATAAAAATGTCACAGCCATTTCTTACATTTTTTTTAATGTAAATGATGGATTTCTTTTTCCTTTTGATTGTTTTAAAGCACAATCTCTCTCTCTCTCTCTCTCTCTCTCTCTCTCTCTCTCTCTCTCTCTCTCTCTCTCTCTCTCTCTCTCTCTCTCTCTCTCTCTTGTTGAATAAACAACACCAAAGTTAGAAAGGCTTATTTAGAAGATAAGGTGTTCTGCAAAATAAATATTCTCTCTTTCTCTCTCTCTCCCTCTCTCTCTCTCTCTCTCTCTCTCTCTCTCTCTCTCTCTCTCTCTCTCTCTCTCTCTCTCTCTCCTCTCTCTCTCTCTCTCTCTCTCTCTCTCTCTCTCTCTCTCCTCTCTCTCTCTCTCTCTCTCTCTCTCTCTCTCTCTCTCTCTCTCTCTCTCTCTCTCTCTCACATACACAAACATTTAAAGTATTATTAAATTTTGTATAGTTTTAAGCACCTGGATAGTCCCAGGATTCTTTGCTTGGAAATTTATCTTTCATCTCTCACAATACACATATGTGAATGCATTTTTTAAAAGTCTTTGAATATTAAATTGCATTGTGTGCAATTTAAAAGAGCATTCTGCAGTTTGTACTGTAGCAGAGCAAGCAGGTAAGTTCCACACAATGTAGTGGATGTCCACTATTACATAATTATATTGCTGAGACTTTTTAATTGGGGCAATAAAACTTCATCCATCCACTGCAAGCCATGATATGGATAATCCACAATGACTGTGAAAGAAAGAGCATGAAAGAATTAAGGTCCACCATGGTGATGTGGATTTCCTGTAATCCATGATGAACATTTTGAATATCAATCATTATCTTAGTTTCTATAATAATTGCAATCTGTGCATATTAATGAGATGATCTTGCATCTGATTGGCAGAGCATGCTTAATCGTGCCCGTGTTTTTGGGCATTCTTGATTACATGATAAGTACATTTCATTCAAAATTCACTGGATAATTTTCATTTTACATTTTTCTGCAGAGGCTGTTGATCGTATTCATGAGATCATTGTCAATGGAATGAGAGGAGCTTCCAAGGGGAGTAGATTCTCTCCCATGACTAGTGGTCCCAGACCACAATTTCTGATTGCCCAACCTCCACCCCAGCCCCAGCCCCAGCTCCAGCTCCAGCCCCAGCCACTGATGTCATTGGGACCACAACAAGGACTAGTAAGTAAACAGAATGCACATTTATATATGTTGATAAATCTTTTTGTGTATAATTTGTTGAATGTGACAAAGAGAAATATTTGTACTTCAGCAATGCATTGTATTGATTAATCATAACAAAAGAGGTAAAACAGAGTTCATCAAATGTACTTGGATAAATCACAAGAAAAAATGCTAATGCAATTTTACTCAGTTACACATATTTTTCTTTTAATGTTTGTCACTTTTAACCAAGCATGATGAAACTTTGTACTTCATGCAGAACAGCCTTTTAAAAATATTCAGAGCCTCAGGAGTAGGCATCAGAGATTAAAGTGTATTAAAGGACTAAATAATATTTCATAACAACTCTGGTAAGACAAGATGCAGTGAAATTTACACATGGCACACTCTAGAATATTTATCATATAGCTAGATGTCATGTCTATCTGTACCATAAACCACATGAGAGAAAAATGCATCAGGTCTTGTACAGGCTTCTTATTACAACACAACTGTCATTTTATTTATAGCGACCAGGTTTCCTACCCAATCAAGATGGGCCATCACCTCCTGGAGTAATTAACAGGCCTGCAAACCCTTATGATTTGACTGTAAGTATTACTGGCATTTTCAATAAATTATCAACTTGGGGAATAATGACAAGAGATAGAAAAAGATTATCAGTACATTCAAATACAGATATTGGTTTGTCTTGGTAGTATTTGGATCTGTTTTTATGTTAGATTCAGAGAATCAGACTGACTCATCAGGAATACCTCAGATGCTTTAGTCAGCCCATGTTTTTCATCCAAAACATTCATATGAGCTGGCCTTTGCTGGTACATTATAGTATTATTGAGAATTATTGTCCAACAGATATAACAACTTGAGAAAATGGCAGTTAGCCTTCAAATATTATTTCATAAGCAGCAAATAAGTATATAAAGGAATATTCAGATTCTTGGCTGTGAGTATAAAAAAAACAAACAGGAAAGGAATCAGTTGCATATGCTGGATGTCATATGATGTCAATTTGTCAGTAGTTTACAACAAAAGACTTGATTATCTCCTCAACAGGAAAGTTAACAGAGACTACTTCAGGTTGAGGGATCTAGCAGTAAGCCATTGACTTACATGCTTTCTATAACTTCAGTTTCTGAAACTAGATCATTATGGTCAAAGAATACTTTACAAACCCTTTTAGTTAAAGCACAATGTTACCTTTGCTGAATCAGATCAGACTGAATTTTTCAAATGCATGTGATTCATTTAACATTAGTGTACATGATATTTCATTTTACTTTTCTGAATATTGGTCTTCTCAGAACATATTGACTGCCTTACTGAAGTCTTGTTTGGGTTGGCAGGTGTGGAGTAGATGTCAAATTGATTTGCATTGTTTGTAGGGGGTTTAATGTATGGGAACCAAATATACTTAAACTTGTCTTCCAGTGAATAAATTAGTCTTATAGACAGATGTCCATGGTATTGAAGGCTGTCTAATAATTTGTAAGAGCTTGCAAAGTAGCCTTTTTATAACCCAGCATTGAGTTGTGGCAACTGTATAGAAATCTGCTTTTCCATCTGTCAAACTGCCTGTCCATCTTTTCACAATTATTGTAACTAGCAGCTCGATAGTTTCGATATAATTTTATCTCGTGTCAGTAGTACATTGCAGTATAACATAACACATGCCTTTTAAAAGTTTCTCCATGAAATACAATACCTAATCATATGAATGATAAGAAATTATCCACTGCTATTCCCAATCCAGTTCTTCCTAAACTGAAAAAGTCTTTCCATCTGTATTTATGCTATTGAAGGTATGCTGAAAATGTCTGCAGTGGCCATCAAAGGTTTTTCATATTAGTTATGGCAGAAAGCAAGATGTAACCGAAAATAGCAATATGGCATTTGTATGCATGTCATTATGTCCATCCACATTCTAAATTTATGTTGGTGGTTTTTTTTTTATACTTCAGTTACCATTTGTCCAAGAAAAGCTGTACATAGGACTTGAGCATGCTCCACCCAGTTTTGATGTGAAGGGAAAGATTTTGGGACCTGGGGTGAGTATCAGGATAAAATGATTATAACCAAGTCCCAGGAAATAAAGATATTTGTGACCCTTTTGCAAGGTTCTAAGGCCATACTTGTTTGTTTGACCCTACATTTGTTGTCTGCGGCATTTTATGTATTCAGCAACATTTGGTTTTATACATCTGATAAAATACTTAGCCAGTGTTTGTGCTTCATTTGACAGAAAACACCTTATTGTCTCAGCCACAAAGGTTTGTTGTTTAATCATGGTAATCTGCCATCAGGCATAGTTTTTGCTTCAGAAAATTTGCAAGTCATTGAATAACTTATCAATAAATGCACAGCTAATCATTACAAGATTTGACAAAGATCATCTTGGCATCAGGGCCATCAAAATTTGCCCAAATATTAATCACTCTGTAATGAAATATGGACAGTGTCATAGGTATTGGCAAATAATGTCTTCTTGAAAACTGATCAGAAAATTTGCAAAATTTGTGCAAATGATCCTTATCTGACATCAAATATTACTGTTATTGCTAAAAATTGATATTTTCTTAGTCCTTTATAGCTAACTTCTTCAAAGTACAAGCAAGATATTGTGATACCCCTGGTATTGATGTTGGTGTTGGCACATATTTACTTTGACCTATATTTCATGCTTCAATGTGTTTAAATATTGTTTCCATTTTTCAATTTCTGTTCATGCTAGAATCATCAGACTATGATTGTACCATATTCATACCACAAGGAATGTCACTGTAACCTACATTTCACATTATACTGGCTTAGGTTATATTTTTGTGTTTAGCATGTGACCAGATAGATTTATTGCATCCTTTTTGGTTCTACTTAGATCATGAAACTTGGTGAGGAGATACATATACTTCTCCTCACAAAGGTTGGTCACAATAAACCATATGTCATGCTTCACTGAGTTTTGGTTTAATTTTTTTGTGTTATATTTATTTATCAAGCTTTGTTCATGGTAGAATGAATCAGACTATATTTGCCTTTGCAACTCTTTTTGTATTCACCTTTACAACAAAAGATGATTATGGTGACCAATATTTTGCATTGTGCAACGATTGCATACCTTTGTAAAAACTTTATTTATAGATTTTATGGCATTGGTAGTTTTCTTGTAAAGGTATGGAATGGATAGAAGTAAAATCATATTGATAACTTTTTGTGATTGATTTTCTTTTCAGGCTTCCTTCTTGCAGCATATTCAGACAGAGACAGGAGCAAAGGTGACATTGAGGGGAAAAGGATCATGTTTCATTGAGTTTGCATCTGGCAGAGAGGCCTTTGAGCCTATGCACATTCAATTACAGTAAGCTGTTGAGTCCTTTTGGTAGATTGACTAAGCAAAAATGAAATAGATGATGGCATTAATAGAATGTACTTGTGAATGTATGAAGGAATTTATTCAAACCATATACCAGTAATCTTTTTATGTGTGGGACATTATTTTGAAGATCAACTCAGAAATGAAACTTTGAAAGATTTGCACAAGATGATAGATAACTCTCGCCACACCCTTTAAGTATATCAAAGACAATCTCTTAAACTGCATTTACGTACATATACAAAGAAATGCATCATAGAGGTAAAATGTCACGGTGACATTTGAGAAGATTTTCATAAAAAAACTAGAAAATTGTTAATTTGGATTGTGATCTAAATTTCTCAAGATATTTAATATTTTTAAATAAAGCTTTAATCAGTTGTATATCGTGAAAAGACAGTGTCACATACTATAGCAACAAAGCCAGCCTCAGGGTGAAGGTCATAATAACTAACACTGTAACTTATGTCCATATGTAGAAAATAACTGAACCACTTTGGTTTTTAACTGAAGTTTTAACCAGTTGTATATCATGCCTAGACTGTCTCTCACATACTATAGTTACGCCACCTGTCTTAGGGTCAAGATGATGGCAGAGAAGATATAGATTATACATGTATCAAATGTTCAGCTATAATTTTGAACTGGTGAAGATATGTTAATAAAACTTGAGCCTGTTGACATTTGTTGCCCCTGCCTCAATGTCAAAGTCACAGCAGAAAATAATGCAAGGCCTTTGACATATTTCCTTATCCAAGTCATCACTTTTTTAAGTCCTATAAATATTTTAATGAGATTTCCCAGGTTCACACCTTCCAATGAGTAATCAAGTCTTAAACTCGGAGGAAACTCTCACAAACTAGGCACATCTTGCGCCATTTGAGATGCTCTTTTTGAAGGCTTGGAGGTGGAGGAATGTAAGGGGATAGATGTAATTTTCTCATAAAATAAAAACAAGTCAAAGATGCAGATTTCCAATTTTTTAATTGATTGTGGACTTTTGTCTTTGCTTAATTTTAATCATTTAGTTTTTTTTAAATAGATAATGAGATTCTCTTCTGTGTTATTTTTTGTAGGCATTCAACATTGATGGGGTTACAGCAAGCTAAACAGCTAGCTGAGAATCTGATTCAAACTGTAAGTCATTTGATTATCTTACATTTTACTATTCTCTATATCATTTGCATAATAATTCTTGAAATTTTCTTGTTTTTTCAGAGTATATGATGGATTCATAAATTGTATGCCTTTCAATTCATTATTGAACTCTTATTTTGATTGACTTTAGTAGCTTACCTTTGTGAAGTTGAGATCTTTTGTACTGCTTCTGACATCAGCATTTGTGTCGGCTTATATTAAAGCAATTACATGTGTACAGTCTCACTTCATATCAAAAATCCTTTTTTTCTAGGTCCAAGGCAAAGGTTTTGGAGTGAATTTTGTAGCATCTCTCTGCAGGGGTGGGGGCTAACATTATACATGTACATTATTTGTGCATTCTTGTTTAAGTGTTTTTTGTTTAGCTTAAGTTTATTGCTCCCTACAGACATAGTGGTATACCTTGATTCATGAAACTTTGTGAGGAGTTGCATCTTGATGAGAGCTACATTATAATCACAGTGACCCATATGTTATGCTTCCCCCAAGTTTTACCTCTTTGGTCAAAGACCAGGGCAGCTTATGGTATGGACTGGTGTCATTCTGTCTACTAGCACAAACATTTATCTTGGCTTCACCTAAACCAATTGGAAGTATTCCATGAAACTTATTACAGATACATTCTTGGTCCAAATGAAAATGGTACCATTCAGATATCCATTATGGTCACCACATCAGCCATATTGGATATCTGTTAATGCTTCTCCTTTTGAATGAATGGTCATATCAACATGGAGTTTTCACATAAAGATTCCTATTCATATATTTTTGTATGTAAATGAAAATGGTATTAATGTTACATCCAATATGGCCACCATAGTAGCTATCTTGAAAATCTTATCTCCTCATTCTGAATAGAAATAGCCTTTGGGATTTTCACTAGAAGACTTCTTACAATGTCTTGTTGGTCCTATATGAAAATGGTGCCATAATATGGCTACAACAATTGCCATCTTAAAAATTTAGTTATCAGAACTTGTCCGGAATAGTCATATCAGTATTGGGTTTTCATTGAAAGACCTCTGACATTGTTGGGTTGGTTGTAATCAAAAATGGTGTGATCCATCCTCCAGTAGGGTTGCCACAATGGCCATCTTGAAAATCATGTTATCACATGTTCTCCTTGATGAAAATGGTGCCTGTCTGATATCCAATATGGCCACCATGACAGCCATCTTGAAAATCTTGTTTTTTGTCATTCCTCCAAAATGGAAAGTCATATTAACTTGGGGGTTCCACTGGAACACTTTTTATGGTGTCTTGTTGGTCTGAAAGGAAGATGATAACAATCTGAAATCCATTATGTCCACCATAGCTACTAATTTTTAAAATCTTGCTATCATTGAAGAATAGTAAAGATGGTTTAAACACATGGCATTTATAGAGAAGAAATAGTCTTATCTTAAATTCTTGGAAATTCTCTCCAGGAGTAGCATGTCAGTCCCTTCAATAGACTTGTTTGTTTTTTAAGTTTATTTTACAAGCACTGTTCATGCTAGCATCTTCAGTCTGGTTAGTTGAGCATCTTTCAGCAGTGCAAAAAGGTCACTGACCTTCATTTGAGATATTAGTGGCTTAGATTTGGTTCTTACATGCAGCTCATAACCTATGGTGGTTTTTTTTGCACCCTGTATACATACTGTTGCATCTAGAAATGTGTTAAGTTCATTGATGAGGGTGTTGTTTATGTTAAAATCAAGGAACTTTTCAATTAGATGCATCTCCTTGGTAGAATTACATCCTTACAATTAAAGAGGGTTACTGTAATTTAAAATTTTATATTTTCCAAACATAGGCCAAGTATTTCTGTTTAGCTTATGACCACATAGATCTTTTAATGCTGCATACATCCTAGCCTACCCAGGAATCTCTTCATGAACAGAGTAGTAGTATTAGCAGGAAAAAAAACCCATTTATTTGGTGATAATTTTTCCTTATTATGACTATACATTGTGTATTGTGATAGATTTTACATTTGTCTATTAGGTATACATCAGATGAGAGATCTATGGCCCTCTTGGGCCACTTATTTTCATTCATATATTACATGCCTTGTTGCAGGGGCCACCATTTTATTTTGATGATCGTTTTAGTCTGAAATTAATTTCAGCATAATAATGTTTGCAGTGACAAATGGAGAAGTTTTGTAGAGGCAAGCTATGTAATTGTTGATTACAGTCTTCTTTTTTTAGCTATCCTATAGGTTAAGAAGATTTTGTTAATTTATTTGTGTGACAGATAAAATATCTTATGGCTTTATGGAGTTGCTTCATGCTTCTGACATCTGAGTGTTTCTTGATGTTGTATTTTTTTGTTTTAAACTTTCAATATAGCCCTTCACACTCTGGCCTTGCCTGTATGAAACATCTCAACTTGGGTTCATACTTATCAAAATCTTCACTTTGAAAGCAACAGAAATGTTTCATCAGAAAGGTGTTCCTTTTGGATCTTTTCATGTAAAGTCTTCACATGTGTAAAAAAAATTTATATCAAACTCAAGTATTTTAAATATTAGATTATATGTTTAGATGTTTCAAACAGGACTGGTTCTCAGTAGAAAGATTTGTAAAGTTTTCATTTGCATACACATATTTAGAGAAATGATTAAAAAAATAGTTATATTAGTAAACACCAGCTTTACTAATGTCAGAAAAGCATTATCTTGCCATATTTAAAAGATCGTTCACCCACGAATTTGTTGCATGTAATTAGTTAATTAGTGTTTTCGCTTATGAGTTATGTAATTTTTCAGTTGCAGTTAAAACCAAGAACTCAAACTTTACAATAAAGATGCAAATGATAAAGTTCTTATACACAGTGTTTGCAGAATGAATGAACTTGTTAGTAATAAAACTTTGGTAACAAGTTAAATGGAATCCTGAAATGTGATTAATCTTAAATTGCTTTGATAAATACATTGGTGTTGGCTATGCATGTTAGTGACCCATCCTTGTTTTTTGACTGTCTCATTTATTATATATTTTGGACATCATGAAATGTGGGATATTAATATGTATTTTTTTTTTTTAATGCATTGTAAGCATTTGGACATTTGAGTTAATAGATTTTTTCAGTGCTGAAAGTTTCTGGACATATTCCAGAATGAATGTATTTAGTTTATATGTTTGAGATGGATGTATATATGGATAATAATTACCGGTACTTGTCTTATACTAGATAAACTTGTTATGACTATTTTTTTTAGACTTTCATGATATTTTGTGCAAATAGATACTTGATGCTTCATTAACTGATCTTCCAACATGATAGTTGTGCAAATCATGGTTTTGTTGTTGACCTAATTAGTGAATTATGAATTTTGTAAATTATCACTTTTATGCATTATTTGAGTTAATAGAAGAAAGAATTGAATTCATAGATTGTAATGATTGTGCAAATGTAGTGTTGTTATTACTAATGATAAAAGATTATTTCAGCTTGAGTAAATGCATTTTTATCACATATAACCATTGATTCTTTTTTGTTTTAGGAATATTAAATTTAGTTAATCTACTGCATGTTGTGCTATAATTGTGTTTGGTTTGTACTGCTTGGTCTTAAAGGTTAATACAAAATTAGTCAACTATTTACAGCACAGTTTGTTTCCTAATTATTATAGTAAAGATTATAAAATTTCCGAGTGGACTGGGATTGTTTTATTTTATGACTGAGAAATTATAGTAAACAATTTATACCAATATGGTTACTGTAAAAAAACTTGTAATGGTAATAAAATGTCAAGAAATAGCATTAATTTTTTAAAGTACATTTTGTCACAAAGAAACACAATTTTAAACCAGTAAGTTTTAATATCAAATGAAAATGTCAGCATAAATGTGCAAGTATCAGCCAGCGAATAATAAAAAGCACTTTTTTGTGAAAATACATTTGTTTAGAACAAGTAAATTATTCCTATATTTAATTGGAGAGACATTGTTGTCACCTGTTTTCGATTAATCTGATATTTTTTGTTGTTTAATAATCATCTTTTTATAACCCGGTATCTAAAAAAGACATATTTTTACATCAATCTGAATTCAGAATGAATAGGAGAAATTTACTTTGAGCTGTACTCAGATAGTCAACATGCAGGTAGTTAAAGGATATTTCAGAAGTTATATAGTCTAAAATTACACAACTAATTTCTTTTGATGCTTTAATGCTTTAATTATGCTAAACTAGCAACACATGATTCTTAAATGCCAATTTTGAATGAGGTATAACCATTAATTTTGGTACCTGATACCTTTATTATACTGATTTTATATGATGTGGAATTATCACTTTTGTTATCTGACTTTGGTGCATCAGATGATAAAAAAAAATACATTTAAACTATTTTTCTCATGTAGACCATACAAATCAATAACCAATTACACTTGTAACAAAGGAATGTTAAACAAGGCTTTCATAATATATGTTAGTTAAAAATTTGGACTAGGAAGTTAAACTCGTATGTTATAAGGGAGGAAACATTGTATCTGGATATGTAATAAACAGTCTTTACTTTAGCATATTCACACCTGTTCCAGTCAAAAGCTGGTCCACCTTTTTTTTTAGTTAATTTTATGCCCCCAGGATTCATTATTTATCAAGTAATTAGATTCATTGAGAATTTTAGTGTATGGCTGCAGAAACCTTTATACTGAGGTTTCAGATAACTCTCAGATCATTGTGAATTTATATAATTGCTGCTTTTTAACCAATGATGGGAGATTTGAAAAATCTATGTTAAAAAAAAATTCATTCACCCAGTCAGGCAATTACCAAAAAGTTTAACTCTTGCGGAATAAATTCTTATTCAACCATTCTTTATAAAAATTCAAAAGTTGGCAATATCATTGAACAAATTCATTTGTGAAAAAAGGTTATTTTTGGAACTTAGTCTTAACCCTTCTTACACAAGTTGTAGTTAACTACATTCTGTTTTCCTTTTGTTAAGTATTTTTGTTACAGAAGAAGTACATGTTTGAGTTTATCAAAACAACTGCAAAACAAACTTTAAAGAAAACATATTCTTAAAAGCATCTCATTTTTAGTAAAGAGTGCACTTGTAAGTCCCAAATCAGTATTCACCTGATTGGGCATGTTATTGTAATTCATTGAACTGCTGGAGATTTTCACTTGTCAGTTTGAGTTGGGTGAGTAATTTGCAACATCAGAATCAGTCATTCATGTTTGAATTTGCTTCAGTATTGGAAGTGGTTACTCTTTGTTTCTCCCATTAGATCATTAGAGTCAAATTCCTCAACAGTACAATATGGTTTCTGACAGAAATGCACCATAATAGTATATACTGACTGCTTGCTATATACTAACCTGAAATGGCATGTGACTGTATTTTATATATTTTGGAAGATAAATTTTGACAATTGTGAAACTAGATGAAATATAAAACTCATCGAATTGGATGTATTTGCATTTGCTAACAGGTTTTATTAGCCTGTATGTAAAAATTGGGGATGCATTGGGGAGAATTCTTGCAGATTAGCAGAGACAGTTAATGCAGGGGATTACTTTCGGAAAAAAATTAGTACTTTTTTATTCATCTTTCTACCAATATTTATGCTGTTTTAATTGTGCAGTTTGTTTTCAGTGTGACAGTGGCTTCCAGTTGTCTTCATTTACTATCTTCTGACCAAAACTCATGTTTCTTTCTCTTCAAGCCTTTATCCATGCATGTTAAAGTAATGTTGTTGCAATAACTTAATGACCTGTTCCATTGAATAAATTGGATTTGTTACAATAATGATTGGATGAAATTTGCAGTCCCAGTGCAAAGAGATGTCCATTTATTTAACAAACTATATCTATCAGGCTTTGTATATTATTATTTAACTTTTTCCTTCTGATAGCTGAACATAAACTGTTTGATATAATTTTTAAAAATATTTCTATCGGCACAATGATATGACAAGACATTGCAGTTTAGTTATGTGCAAAATATGTATGTAGGATGTCATCATGAACCCCTTATTTATATTCATCTGATGAATCTATCAATTTTGTATTTGTTTATGTATAAATTATATTTATCAGCAGTCTGTTTTGAATCTAGAATGCATTCTTGTACTATGTGTCAGGAGGCCTAGTGAAATATCTTTAGTTCTATGGGCCACTTCTATTGTACAATATCCTTAGTTGGAACAAAAATTCATACTAAATGCATCATTCATTGTTTTAATTGGGTTGAAAAGACCTTCAGAAATCTAATCTTTGAATTTTTTAGCTAAATAAGCCAAAACTACTTTTACATTGCTTTGATTGTTGAGTCTTCAAACTTTTCACTGTATTTTCAACTTGTGATCTTGATCGTGTCTTCATTACTCTGAAACATGTGATCTGTCTTATGTTTATCAGTGTATTTGAGACTTGTGATCTTGATCATGTCTTCATTACTCTGAGACATGTGATTTGTCTTATGTTTATCAGTGTATTTGAGACTTGTGATCTTGATCATTTGTTATGCCTCATGAACAAGATCATTGTTCAACTAATTGTAAAGCATCTACCAAATGGTTTCATGGAAGTCTGACTTTTGATGAGTGAGCTACAATTTTAAATTTATTAAGTTACTTTAACCAAGTAGTCAAAACAATCTCTGATGTTATTTTTTAGGAATGGGATCACAAAAAAGATACTATTATTGTTGATGTTCATCAGGCTCCTCAAATGTTTGATCCACTTTTGTTCTTTGCAGCTTTTATCAGTATCTATTTTGTATACATCTGCAGTTGAAGGACATGCTGTTTTCTTGTTTTGTAATGGCATAAGCATACATGCCAACCATTATGCTCTTGGCATAAGTATTACCCATTGTTTTCACCAAAATTACATTTTATTCTTGCCTTTATAATGGTTATGCTTTTTTGATACATTAAAAAATAAAGCAATAGAAAGTTAATTTTGCCATTTTTATTACCATCTCTTTAATTCCACTCATAAAAGTTTGAGAATATTCTTTAAAAGGAGACTGCTGTGTAAGAATAAAGTAAGAGTACTTCCAAATTTGCTATTTATAGCAACTGTATATGACCTATTTCCATGAAAATGGACTGGTTTCTTTAAATATTAACTTTGTTACACTGAGTCATTATATTAATAAACTAGTTAGCTAACTAGACTATTTTTTTTAAAGAAAAGGGCACCAGACTTTAAGCAAAATGCTTTAATGTGTGAGTTATGGATATTATGAGAGAAAATGTTAGAGAAGATGGATCTTTTCAAACATAAAATGTGTCACATAAAAAACAAGGACATATGAACACCGCTTTACAAACTTGAAAAGAAGAATATGAGAGTAATGTAATACAGTACAATGAGCACATGATTATACTCATTGCAGAATTCCAATTCACAATCATTCATTGAAAGTTTCACATGTAGACTAGCTAAAATGAGTGCTGAATATAAATAATTTTGAAATATATTTTGTCTTCTGGTATTAATTCATCTGAATTTTGCCTTTTGTGACAAAAATTGACTAAAAGCAGAACAAGGTTAGTAGTAAAAATAAATGTATCTTTTTCATACATGCTGTAATTTTGGCAGATAATATTTAGATTACACTTGACCTACTCAATGCAAACCTTGATGCTACACTTAGTTGTTGGACTTAATGCTCCTTTATAAGTACTAATATTCATATATGTTACAAATTTATGATGTAGGTATATTACCATCCATTCAAAGCACACAAAATCCAGTATGTGAGTACATTCAAACCCGTCATAACTTTCACCTTTACTAAGTGGTCAACTGTTTAAGGCTATTTAGATTTTGCTTGAACACATTTCTTATATGACTTTTCAATATGTAAGTCACCTGCCATCATTGATCATGTCACCTGCCATCACTTATCACTGACCAAGTGTTTCCTAAACAAACAGTGGTTTCTCTCTGCTTTAAGTGGTCAGTGGTATGTATCTACAGTGACTGCTTAGTCTATTTAAATTAAAGTTTTGCTTCATGAAGAAGGCAATGTTTAGATGAAGGAATATCTTGTGTGACTCAATGTGCAGACATTTCTTGTCTCCTTGTATGCGAGTCACATTGATAATGTAACTCAAATGTGTCATAATAATAATAGTAATAATGTTCATTGCATATTTGTTCAAAAACCAATTAGAAAAGGTAAACCTGTGTATATTGGTCACTTATGTATAAAGGCCAGTTTTGCTTATTCAAATAGGTGGCCTGCATTGACAGCCTTTCCTGTAGTTGCAACCATATACAAATGAACTTCGAAAATTCTAATGTCAATCTTAAATCCTTGGCATAACTCAAATGGCACTTGTCTACAGCTCTTGAAGTCTTCCATCAACAAAAATTTCTGCTCAAAGTCATTAAAGTTTTTGAAATTATACTGTATGTTGTGTTGATTATATGCAAATTATCATTTAAAAGCATACTTTTCAATGCTTAAAGGAGAGATTTCTGAATTAAAATATTGCACATTAAAGATGAAAACATCAGTGATTTAAACATGTCAAATTGAATTGGCATTGTAAATTTTAGATATTACCAAGAAAGATTTTTCTGCTGCAAAAAGTTTAGATGTATATACCATTAGATTATTATATTGATCTTTTCAATTTGGGTTTTATTGTTGAACTGAAAATAAGGATATGGTTCATGGAATCATAATTTTTCTTTGATCATACAAGCATTAATCTCATCTTAGTGAGAAGAAAAAATATTGCTATCAGTCTTTGCAACTGCTGATTTTTTTTAATTCTAAAGTTTGATTCTAACAACAATAGCACAATAAAAACAACAGTAAATTGACAACAGCAACAAAATGCAACAACAATAATTACAGCAGCAACATAATCTTGTCTTACATGGGCAGGTCTTTTCAGCAGAATTAATTATAGATTAAATGCATATTGCTTTGATGGGGCACATGTAGATAAAAAGCCGATTCTTCTACATTTCTCATACACACTGCAAAGTTTTTAAAATCATACATATATTGATGGTTGTTTGAAGAAAAGCATGCACGTATTTCACAATGAATTTAATGCCATTCTTTTAACGCTTGCTTTCGGCTAAGCAAGCCATTTTCAGTAGACAATCATGCCATGTTTTGTAGCTGAGGTTATCTGATATACATGTATTTGATTCGATGAAATGTTTGTTTAATCTCTTCTAGGTTCAACAAGAATATGCACAGTTTCAGCAAGCATTGGCAGCCATGCCACCAACCATCAATCCAGGTGCTGCCTCCTTCTTTACAGGTCTGCAGCAACAGCGTAAGTCTGCACTTAAGGCATCAGCAACTGTGATTTGTCAACTTTCCACAAAAATGAAAAAGAACAATACCATTAATTACTTGCTTTTCATTTAGAATTTTTAAGATTTTTTTTTTTTATTTTACAGGAGAGTTTTAACAGTTACCTTTACTAACACAACTCATTGTTTACCTTTTATACTCTCTCTCTTTTTTTAAAACATTTTTCCACACAGGTATCAATGGTTTAAAGTTATTCTTGTACAATCCAGTGAAAAAGATATTTAGAGCTGGGATGATTTGAAGAACAACAGTATTTTATGTGGTACTATTTTTTGTGCAAATGTATAGCATACCAGATGTATATGTATATAAATAAGTAGCTATAGAAATCTGATTGCATTTATGTGTATATAGACTAACCTATTAAATTTTTTTCACAGGATGAATATTAGTAACTGTACAATTCCTATGCACATGCTTCCATAGATGGGGCTTCATTTAATATATTGCCTTTCTCTCATCAGGATTTCCAGTCAGAATAGATAAGCATGTGCCTCACCATATACTTAAAGTATTTTATTGTAAATCTTCTTTTATTGCAGTACATTCAGTATGATACACTTTTACCAGGAAGAAATCGTTAAATAATTAAATTCAGTCTGCGATGCATTTTGACTAAATGGATTAAATTAACTAGACTGGTGTTTTATCGGTCTGGTTTTGACCAAACTTGGAATCAGGGCTGATATCATCGAGATTTTGAAAGTGTTAGATAATAAATGAGATCCATGCATATTACTATTGTGATTTTGCAGTTAATTTTCTGAGATTGTTTCCATTCTGGCAATCATATTTCTGCTGAACCGATTTTTATCAGACTTGAAATATGGAGTTACATATCTAGTTTGTAGAGGAATTTGATAAAGAGAAAAAACTATGCTTATTAATGAAGGGATATTGCATCTTATTGGCTATTATTTTGGTATTGTTTTGTAGACTTTATTTTGGATCCACTTTTTAATAAATTTGGTAAATAGACTGAAATCATCAAAATCTTAGTTACACTTAATGAGTCCAATCTATTCATATTAACAAGATGATCTTGTAGCTGATTGGATGAGCTTGCCAGCACTGTTTGAACTTTTTTTCTGATTCAATTTTTAGTCTTATCATCAGTATGTCCAGTGATTTTTATTATCTGGACATAATAATGAGGCAGTCTTGCATGGTAATGCTTCTTTTCACATGAGTAGGATTCGGGGAAATATTTTTCAAATTACTTGTCCCTGGGATGAGTGAGTTGCAACAGTTACATGTCCTGGTCCTTATTTTACTCATCACAGTGCTCTTCTCCACTATGTTACTTAAATTATTTAAAATAAAAACAACACAGGTACCTGACAAAAGCTTGATACTTATGTAGACTCTTCCACTTTAACAGGCTCACACAGGATGTGAGTTAGATTATTTTGTCAGGTCAGATATAGTCCTACACTGTAAAATGTCCACCTAAAAGTTACAATGATGTGGGTGGTTCAGTACAGTTTTCACCAACTTTAGTACCAAGTAATTTTTTATAGTCCTTTGTTCAAAGAGAACTACTCGGGCCACGTTTCAAAGAAAACATTGCTAATTAAACAGAATACTAGCTTTGGTTTTTGGCTTTGTGGGATTTAACACATATTTTTAGTACATGACAGGCTATATGTAGCCACCAGTATATTTGGCAGAGGAAGAACCCTGGGAAAAATCACCAACTCATGGGAAGCCACTGACAAAAAGTTGAGGTTACTAAGGTAAGATGTGTGTGAGATCTTTAGAAGAGAGCACTTTAGACCACTCAACTACCCATGGCCCTGACTAGCAAGAAGAATTGGAAGGTTTCTACATAATGGCCAAATTAAATTTTGACCAAGCAGCTGAAGTCTTGATAATACTAGTTCTGTAAATAAATCATAATGGCACATATTGTGTGAAAGTTGGTGGAAATTGACTCTTAAAATACTTCGTTTCAGATATAAGTGAGGAAACTTGCATTTATGAAAAGTAGTTACAAACTTGTATAAATATATGCTGTCATCTTCAATTCTTGTTGTAGAAAGTATTAATAAAGTTGCAGTCTAGAAATTAATGGTGATAAGGGGCAAGCAGGGCATCTAAACAGACCACCCACCCACCTAATCATTATACTGATATTCTTGATCTACCGGTAGTAACTTCTCACAGTTCTGACTCAATAAGATGTGTATAATTCATTGAAATAGAAAATGTATCCACTGAAAAGTATTTCTATAAATTCATTAAAAAAAATGAAGGATAGGCATAATATATAAACCTTATATCTCATTATATATTTATCTGTCAGAAAAATTTTAAAAAGATATGTCTTCATTCAGAACATAATATTCTCATTAGTTATATGCATTTGAGTATCAAGCTTACATTGGGTACCTGCATTTAGAAGGAAAAACTCTTAAACTTCCTTTCATAACATATTGCAGATTGACAAGAATGCAAATAAGCAAAAGTAAAATATAATATAAACACACTAGATGTCATACAGCACTTGGAAATGGTAGAAAATATACACAAATTCATTTAAGATGTAGTTCTGTATCTGCCTGGCCCAGGGACAAGTATGTAGTTAAGTATTATTCACCCCAGTCAATATTAAGTTTTATTCAACCCAGTCAATATTTCACTGGTATGGACAGGTTGCTTTCCAGAATCCATCTTGAGAGACATTATTTCAGAACTTATTTAATTTCAATAGTTTAATACTATCAAGATGTTGATGGGTTACATTATGTGAGATCTGTGCATATTTATGAAGTGATCTTTGATTGAGTGGATGAAATTTGGTAAATAGGCTAATATTGTTAAAATCTGTCTTGAGTATGATTACAAGTGAGAGTCATTCATTAATGATGTGATCATGAATTTGATTGGTTGAATTTGTTGGCATTCTTGCAACTAAGTTATTGGAGTTTATCAAACTTATTAAATGTCTTATATTGGCAAGATATTGGACGAGTTTGATAATGAGCAACTCAATGTATGTTTTTTAAGGAAATCTTTTATCACATTACCAGAGCTGCATTCCAGAGACGGGATTTGTAAATAAACTCATGTCACCATTGTCTTAGGTTTTGGTATGCTTATTGTAATGAGATGCTCTTGCATCTGATTGGCTGAGCTTGTTACCTTTCAGAGAGCTAGTAAAGGGACTATATCATCCAATTTTGATAAAACTTAGTAAATAGGTTTATCTCATTATGCTGGTAAACTCTTTGCAGTCATATACATGCAGACTGAAAATTTCCAGGCAGCCAATTGGGTTTTGCTGCCATTTAGAATGCAGATGATTTGAACTGTGTTTTGACAGCCTATATCATTTTATTTTTTTTTTGCCCAAAATTTCTCTTTCTTCCTCTTTAAAATTGGAGTAAAGTCTCTGGAGGTTAAGAAGGTGAACATGTACTTCTCATTACAGCTTCACTGATACATCCCTCCTACAAAAACTTGCTGACAGAACAGTCCCCCAGAGTTCAAGAAGAGCTGGGGGGCTACTTGTTACCATACATACAAAACATGCTGTCTTGCAATATAAATATAATTTTGAGATTTTCAGAATCCCAGACAAGCATTTGAATTTGTTGCAGTAAAAATAAAAAACTTTTAAAAAACTTTGTGCACTGCATCAGCATTGACAGTATTTTTTTGCTTACCTGCCTGCTTACTGGATGATTGTTTCTTCTATTTGATGTCTTTAATATAAACAATAAATTCTGAAAAGAAATAAATAACTTTGTATGATGATTGAGAGAGAGAGAGAGAGTATGTATATGTATGTTTATATATATATAGATATATATATAGATATATATATATATATATGTAAAACACAACATAACCTTGTGATTGTACAGCTATGTAACTGTAACTGACTCGTTATCCTTTATCCATTGCCATATCTTTTAATGCTGTTCCATTAAAAAATACATGATACTCTGGAGGGCACTATCTGAAAGATATAAGATTTGCTAGAAAATGATAACACATTCTAAAATGCATCTGAGCACACTATGAATGTGCTTTGTTTCTGTGGGTTTTAGTGGCACTGTTTAGCACAGTATTGGCTATATCATGCCAAGAAAATGGGAGCTTGGTGCATTTCCCAAAAACAGGCAGCTGGCTGGGCGGATATTGAATATGCAACTCTTTGATTATGTTTCTGACATTCTACCAATCAAACTACCATACTTTCCTATGAAAGTGCCTTCCCTGCATACCAAGCATGTTTTCCTGAAACAACCATATTTTGTTAATCAACTAAGGGTAATACATTATAAATTGGTAATACAATGTTATGGCAAGGCAGGTTGTATTCATAACTTTATATGGGGCTAAATGCAGCATCTTTATTACTCTTTCTGAAACAATGCACATGGCTACATAGACTCTGTACAAGTCCCAATATAAAAACTGCCATGCCAGCATAGATGTTGGTCTAGTTTATTATACAAGTCATACAATGCTTGAATTCCAATATAAATGTAAAAGAATGTTTAGCAACATGCTCAAATTTCAGATATAAAAGTTTCACTAAATGGATGTCTTTCCAATTAATGTTGTTCCCCATGGCATGACTTGTTTCATTTGCAAATTTAGGTATGAGGATTTACTATATATGTGAATATTGATGTTCACATCAATAAACATATGTTCTGTACAATTATGGTCTTTTGCTATTGATTCTCATAACATGTCATAAGAAATCTTTTTAATTCAGTAACTGAATAAAAGGAGCATAACAGTGCACTATATGAAAGTTCATGGTATTTATGCAGTATAGAAAGCTATAAGTTGATTAATAAAGATAATGAAATGGGTATTTTCACATTGGCCTTTCTATATGTCCTTGATCAGTCAAAATGGTCCAGATTTTTTTTTTTTTTTGCATGGACTCTAAGTGCTGCCTTGGGTTAATTCAACCAGACTTGGAACATGTGATTTGCCTAGTTCTTGTATCAAGGCCAGTAAGAAAAATGATGTATGTAGTATATCTTTCAGGCCTATTACTGTTGTTTTCTTTTTCCAAACTTATAATAAGGGGCTTAAACAAAATTTCTTGGAGTGATCTTTGAACTGCTTCAGCACATGCAAAGATTTTTAACCAATTCAGATCTAAGCCACTTGTAGTCTTTATGTTCCAAAACTGAGCAGACTTTCTGCTGTGGATCATTTATTCCTGTACTTTTCACATCTACTCACATGCAACACTATAACCTTCATGCATATTTCTTGATCCCTCTAATTCTAAACCAGTGTTCATTGTATTTGTAAATTTATGACAGTAGTGAGGGAATGCTACAGTATAAACCAAATTTACTTGTTTAATACCCACCCAACAGAAAAAGTCGTTGATCTAGATCTGTCATTACATTATAAACTTGTAAATTTGGGTCATTGCTATTTTAAAAACAACTTCTGTGATCTGCTGTCACATGGTGTGACTGCAGATATGGGTCTGCACTATTGTGAATTTGATATGATCTCTGCTGATGAGGGTAGTGTAAACTTTGGAAAACTGCAGATATGGACATTTTAATAGTAGCAATGCAATACCTGCTAATATTTATCTCATTTCAAGCCTCTGGTCCACAGTCCAAATTGAATACTGTATATACTTATTTATAAGTTGAACTGAAGCCTGTCTGCTCCAGTTCTACCATCATATAATGCACCAACAGATATGGGTCTGTGCAATTTGTAAGGAGTGATCAGTTGAACAAATGAAATATACTCTGGTCTGTAGGTGCATTATGCAGATCAGCATTTATGTTGTTTGCTGTTAGATGTGACTTATAAGCAAGTTAATACAGTATTCTCTACTTCAGTTTGTAATTTTTTAAAGATTTTGACAAATACAAGTCTGATTCTTGAGTATTTTCGTTATTTGAAGTAACGTCCTTCTTTTTCTTGGACTTGCATATTTTTTACATGTCTCTCGGTGCTGGGTGGTTTTGATCATCTAAGTAGCCTTTAGGCATGTTTTCTATTTGTCTCATACAGTGTTGTGTTGTATTTGATATTTTCAGCCCATTGCTTGTATTTCATGTGTCCTTTTTTTTGAAATATATGAGGGGTTTTGGTACCTCACTAGCAGTGTTGCTTCAGTGTTTATCCCTCTAGTCTTATAGTAATCAGTATTCATTATGCCTCAAGGTAAATGCAGCCAGAAAATGTTTGCATGGGACTTTTCCCACATCTGTTTGGCATATATATTGTTTGCATGCATGATCTGGAGTATCTTTTTGTACTCTTTGGTCTGGTTTGACATGTGACTTGGCCAAGATCTGCCACTTGTATATGGACAGGATGAAGTAGGAATGTTGCCATCTTCTTCACATGATGGCCCCATCAGTTCCCATTAGGGCCTGGAACATTTTAGGATATAGAGAAGTTGCCAATGCCTTTAAGTCTGTGGTTTTTTATGATGTACAGAAATGGTCTGGTCCCACAGAAGTGGGATCATTGAGCTGTATGATGGAAGTAAATTGTCAGCACTCATGGGCCACAGATCCTCAATATTTCCCTGCAAACAGAAGTTGCAATCTGTTGAAATCCCTAGTCTCAGTTGCATCTCTTTTTTGAATGATCAAAATGTGCTCTTTTGTCCAGTTTGAGTCTTGTGTTTCTATTGGACTAAATCCGTGTGTGTGTTTGTGGTTTGGATTTTTAATGTAGCTTTGACAATTTTCAGTCATTTTGCTGTGATGTCTGCAGTGTGACAGTTTATAGTGACGTGTAGCACTGGGTTATCATGCTGCAGACATGTAGTATTATGTCCCACCCAGTAACATTATCCTGACACCTGGCTGACCAGTCCCAACTCCAACCTCTTAATGCTGAATGCTGTGTGAGGCAGCTTCTAGTACCATTTTTATGTCTTTGGTATGACTTCCCCGGGGTTTGAACCCTTGACCTCCTGCATCAGAGGCAGATGATCTAACCACTTAGGCCACCAGAGTGGTCAGGCTAAAGGAAAAAAATGGCTAGAATATCTTCTTGAAGGTACCTCTGAAATCTTGGTAGCCACCGTCTTCAGGTAGATAAAAAGAACTTTTCTCACTTTCACTGAGAGAGATTTTTCTTTCCTGAGAATATACTTGTGTTGAGATGGGGCTAATTTTAATTATATGATACTGTGAATTTATTATTTTTCATGGGTAACCAATTTTGTGATTGCCACAGACCAAGAATTTAAAGATGCGCCAAAGTATGTCTTTGGAAATGATGAAAGTTACAATCAACAAATTTGAATACTTAACAAATAGGCATTCTACATTTTTTTTGGTACAAAACCAAATGTACATACCCCAAAAAAATTAATTAATTCACAGTATTTATCTCCAATTATTGTGAATACACCACCACCCCTTCCCCCGGGTTAACTGTGATATCTTTCAGTCTTTCCCCATGTCAATAGAAGACAATATTCTAAATGACAAGATAACTAAGTAGTTTGGAATATTTACCTTGAACTGTGAATAAGTACCAGGAAAAGTGAGAGCAATGCAATAAAAGCAAGCATCTATTATATAATAAATTTTGTTTTGCCACAATAAAAAGCACATTTCTGTATGATATAGTACTTTGGAGATGTTTGATTGGCTCTAAGTGCTCCTTCTGCACATGGTAAGTGCTAACTAGTGGAGATAGGAGTTACAACATGGTGACTAGTATGCCAAATGCGATCCAAAACAGTGCAAGTTTGAATCCTTCATTGGATTGGCTTTTAATATGATACATTCTTTGGTAAGGCACATCACTACAATTGCCTCAGTTATAAATGTCCTATTTGTGTTTTTGTGTTGCTGTGATGTAAACCACCAAACTGACCAAAGAGTGAAATAGTTCACTTCAACAAAGTACTACTACTCAACCTGTCTCAAAGCAAAATGTTTAGAAAGTTTGCAACAAAATAAGTACTCTGGCTGTCTCAAAGAAAAATGTTTAGAATGACTGATAAATTATTAATAATTTCTGTAAATTATGGGTAAATATGTAATTTTGACTTTCATATTAATTAATGCTTTTTGTGCCATCTTTCCTGTTTGTTACTCAGTATTCCCTCCAGAACTGTAATACTTTGCCACCAGAAGATTAGATAGATACTGTTGTTATCTTTATAAATGTGTCATATTAAAGGTACCACTAATTGTTACCTTTATTTTCAGGTTTTGATCTGATTTAAACTGCATCAGTATTGTCACTATTGCAAAAAACATAAAATATCAATAAAGATGGCAAAAAAGGAACCAAAATACCATATGTAATTGCTTATGTCAGGTCCAACTGCCAATAACATAGACCATGATTTGTCATCACTTAATCAGGCAGAACATGATCTGTATTGTTTGTTCAGCTGATTACTCATTACAAATAAAATCTACCCAGATAGTCATAGCATTAGTCAATGCCATATCTGAGTCTGTGTATTTTGAAATCTGACTCAGTGAGTATATTCATACATTTTGCCATCTTTTTGCATTTTTGTCTTCATTCTGTGATTTAAAGTCACATCATTCTTTCACAGTTTTATAGTCCATAATAAGGTCATGCAAGACTTAGTTCTATTTAGTGAAATAATCTACTATGAATAAAAGCAACATATTTGGGGTCGTTGTTTCTTTCTTGTCTTTCTCAGCAGTCATGTGCTATTCTCTAATCCTAGTAAGATGATAGTTTTTCTCTAAAATTTTCAGTGAAAAGTGGGCCAAAGCAGATGAAACCAACATGTGTGGTGTAGCAATTGTAGCTATAGATAATATATTTATTCTAAGCTTTACTTAGGTCCTTAACACTATTATCTTTTGCAGCAAAAACATTTACATCCATTCACTTTTTTATTAATTGATGTATTGTAACTTATATTTCAGGTTTTTCCTCAGTTTTTGATTATTCATTCAGTGTTTCTTTCTCTAGCTCCCCCAGGCCTATCTGTACATCATGGTTCGGTTTTGATGACACCCCAACCTCATCAGCCCATGACCTCCCTGGGACAACCACCCTCAGTCATGCATCAAGTGCAACCAACCGGTGAGCTTTAAATCTATTTGAGTCGAAAGGTGTATTTTCCCATGGCCATGATATTTACCCTAGTAAAAATTGCCCACCATTGCTAAGTATGAAGACCCAGACCTGTTTTTGCATAAAGACATGGGCACATCAGGGTCTACACTTTTCACTTGAAATTTTAAATGCAGCAAATAGTAAGGTGCTTGATCTGTAATTACATTATACAAACAGAAGATGGGAATCATCATTATTCATTTAAAGTTACAGGTGGAACAAATATTAAGGACTCCAAGTTGTAGATAAATTTTGCAATGGCTGATCAGGATCTACACTGTTCACTCTAAGTAACTAGTTGAGCAAAGCATAAGGAGTTGGATCTGTGGCCAGATTATATAATGACAGATCAGGATCTGTAGTGTTGACATGAAATGGCAAGTAGAACAAATAGTAAGAAGCCTACTCTGGTATGAAATCACTGGCATAACAAAGCATAGAGTATTTGATCTGTGACTAGATAACACAATGGCAAATCAAAATCTGTGGTGTTTACTTGAGATGGCAGGTAGAACAAACAGTAAGGAACCTAATATGTGGCCAAATTATACATTAGCAGATTGAGATCTTAGATCTTTATTTGAAATGACAAGCAGAACAAATAGTTATCAGTCTGATATTTGGGCAAATTATGGTTTGGCATTTTGGGGATCTACTATGTTTTGCTTAAAGTCACAAGTGGAACAAGCAGTAAGGAGTCTGACATATGGCAACATTTTGTTTATACATTGGCAAATTTGGATCTACTGTTTTCTTTAAATGACATCTAGAACTAGCAATAAAGAGTCTAATCACAGATTCATATCAATACTATTTACTTGTCCCACAAGTAGAACAAAGGGTAAAGACTCCAATCTATGGGCGGATTATTCAGTGGTACATCAGCATCTCTGTTGTTCACATGAAGTCATAAGTTGAAATGCAGTAAAGTGCCTGATCTGTGGACACTTACAGTCATGGTCTACATTAATACTAGTCATAGAAATTTAATTGGGGTGGGTGAAATCCTCCTTAATGCAGTGGCAATCATTTCCCAGAAGTGTCAAATAATCAAACAATTTGAGCTTTCTTAGAAAAATGAAACATGTAAATACCAACAATGTGAACAGATATGCAGTTTTTTTAAATAAAAAATTATGATTTAAAAAAGTGCAGTTTACTTTGTAAATAAAGGACTGATCAGTTTAGACACACACAAAATCATTATTGCTACTTGTCCTGAATGGTCATATTGACATTGGGTTTCCTCTGAAACGTTTTCTGTAATATTTCATTGGTCCTTAATGAAAGTGGTGCTCCTTGATGCAGTTTCCATTGTGGCCATCTTGAAAATCTTGTTATCACTACACTTGAATGGATGGTTATATCTACATTGGTTTCTGGCTCACAAATCTTTGACCAGAAGAGCTTTATAGATGGTCTTTTGTTTGTCATCCATCATATTTCATTAATCTGACCATTAGCACATGTTTATCACTACTCAGCAGTTGCCATAAAACTTGGATACACATGTTCATCCCTAAGTCTCTGATGAAAATAGTGGTCTTCGCACATCCAGCATGACCACCACAATGACCATTTTGAAGATCTTATCACTACTCCTCCTATATAGATAACCATATCAGCATGGCATTTTTACTAAAACACTTCCTATGATGTTTAGTTTGTCCTATATGACAATGTGTGTGTTTCGATTTTTAATGATGCTTTAACAATTTTTCAGTCATATCGCTACAATGTCTGCATTGTGACAGTTTATAGTGATGTCTAACACTGGGGCATTATGGCGCAGACATGTAGCATCATGTCACACCTAGTCACGTTATCCTGACTCTAGGCTGACCAGTCCTAACACTAACCTGTTAGTGCTGAGCACCAAATGAGGCAACTGCTAGTACCTTTTTATATAAATCTTTGGTATGACTCCGCCAAGATTTGAACATCTGATTTCCCACATGAGGCAGACGCTCTAACCACTAGGCCACAGCAGCAGTGGTACTTATCTGGCCATCATGAAAATCTCGTTATTGTGACTAATTCTTAGTACTTGTCTTACATGGGTAGTCATATCAACATGGAGTTTTCATGAAAAGACTGTCAAGTTGGTTTTAAATGAAGATGATGCTGATCTGAAGTCCAATATGGCCCCTATGGCAGTCATCTTTGAAAAAGAAAGTTATGTTTATGTGGGGGTTTTACCTAAGATTTCCTGTAAGTCTTAAGTGAAAACGGTGCTCATCTACATCCAGTCAGGGTTTCACACAGCAGCCATCATTTAAATCTTATCATTACTACTTCCCCAGAATGGATGGTTGCACAGGCATAAAGTTTTCCTAAAAGACTTCATATAATGTCTGCTTGGTCCTAAATGAAAATAGTGCTGATCTGGATCTAATAGGGCTGGGACAGTTACAAGCTTGAAAATTTTATCTCTTCTCCTGATTGAATGGTCACATTAAATCATGGAGTTTTCAATGAAAGACTTGTTGATCTTAAATTAAAATGTTGCTGATCTGACATCCAGTATGTGGACATATTAAGAATCTAGTTTTAAACTATTTCAAAACAGGTGGATTCAAAAAAATGAGGTTTTCAGTTAAAGACTAGTTGGTGCTCCTAAATGAAAAAGGGTGCCAATCAGACCTCCAGAATGAGTCACCATAGCCAGCATGAAAATCTTGTTTCAGCTACATCTCCTGAACTGAACAGATGGTGATATAGAAATTGGGTTCTTCACTAAATGTCTATTAATTTCTTGTTTGTTGTAAATAAAAGTGATGCAGGTGAATGGTCACCATCTTGAAAATCTTTATATCACCACTTCACATGAAGATCTTGTTATACTGTTATGGAGTTTTTAATGAAATAACATTTCATTATATGCATTTGGTTCTTAATCAGACCTCTCTATTTTTAAAAATCTTGTGATACCTATTCTGAAAGGATAGTTAGAAGGAAGGAACAAACCTAGTTATTGCAGTATAAAGTTGTTATTGTATTAAAATGTTAATCTGACTTCCAAATGGCAATATTGAGAGACATCACAAAAATTCTGGTGTGAATACTTTTCCTGAGCATGTGGTATCAACATACATTTTTTACTCAAACACTTGTAACAATGTATCCAGTTCTTAATGAAAAGATGTTCATCTCACAGCAATATGGTACTATATTTGCCATCTCAAAATTTTTTCACTACTTGTAAGAATGGTGGCATTGATATGGGGTTTTCACTTAAACACATTTTGCTAAATTTAATCAGTTTTATCAGAAAATGGTTTTGATTTGACCACCAGCATAATTGTGTACTTGACCTTGTGGTCAAATGAAAGGCAATTGCTTGCATTTTTATCATATGAACACAGTACTTGTACATATACAAGTGAATATATACTTGATTGCTTTTCGGTGATCAAGTTGATATTGGCACTGATGTTGATTTTAAGGTCAAAACCATGACAGATTTTAAGCTGCTCTAACTTGCAAACTTGCAAACATGACAACACAAAAAAGTATGAATAGACTTTTATAAAACCCAGTATTTGGATATATCTGATGAAAAGTGTCCGTTTGTACTTTTATTAGCTGATAATTTTACTTTTCAGTGATTTATGTGTTCTGAAAATAGGACATATGTGCTTGGTATGTCACATGAATATGGTATAAAAAAAGAGGACAAAAAGATAACATAGCAGTAAAATAGCTTTATCAAAGCAACTTATATAATATCAGAAAAGTGAGAAAAAAAACTTTCCAATACAAATTGCTTTTGACCAAAAGTAAGAGAAGTAACAAATTTTAAATTACAAATAAAAATGTACTTTCCTTAGAAGGATAATATATAAAAGTCATTTGTTCAAAATAAAAGGTGTAATGAGCGAGAACAGGAAATAAACTTTAGCATCAACAAGAAACTTTGATGCAGCATAAATCTGAACAGAAAAGTTGAACTCTCTCATATGCAGAAACTATTCATTTTTAACCTGAACTTGTTTTTCAGAAATTTACAGTTGAGAAGAAAACTGTAAACAAACAATACTATTTTAAAATATATTTTTAATAAAATTTAAGTTTTAGTGCAAACCTGATTTTTGTCTTGATTATGACCTTAGAAGGTTCTAGAATCTACTTGCTTCCAATTTACGAGTAATTTTCCATTAAGATAATGAATTTTTTCAGATAATATTATTACAATAGAGGTTAAGTAAGGATGTATGTAAAGTTCAGATAAGCAAGATTATTTGTTCCTCCTCTAAGTCTTTAGAAGTACAGTCGAACCCACTTATCTCTACCTCGGTTACCTCACCAACCCTATTAAGTTAATGTTTTTGAAGTGGAACCGCCAAATGCTCTCTTTGTCTTAGCATTTTCTCATCAGTTATGTTGATTCTTTTATGTCGACGAACCCTAATATCTCAAGCACAAAAGAGGGCCAAATTTGCCAATTAACATAAGTTATCTCGATCCCATCCCCATGACCAATCACCGGCGATTTTTTCCCCCTTATTGGTGACAGATTCCATATCAGTTACGATGTTTATTCGAGTTATATTATTTTGACTTTTCTACCTAAAATTGTTTGACAAGCCCCCCCCCTTGTAGACTAAAATAACCAACTTTTTCTGAAATAATTGTCTCCGTTTACTTGATGACATGTTAATGATTGGTAATGATTTTGGATGTTGTTAAATGTATGCTATTTAATTATGCAGATGAAACATTTGTTGAGCGAACGAAATGCCTTCGTAAGGAAGCAACAAGTGTGTTGTCGCATGATTTTTCAGTCTTTGGTACCCTGCCTTGTTCTATTTTTAGCAAATACTGACCTTGTGATCTTGACAATTTCGTCCTGTTATAATCATCAATGTTGCAACTACAAGACTGATAAAACATTTTTTTCCCTGTATTTAAACAAGATGCCATGTGTTTTTAAAGGCAGCGATTGTCGTATGATTCATGAATCGCAGTCTGGTACCCTAAATTTTTACATTTATTGACACTAAGTAAGAGAAGATACATACGCAGATTTGACCTGAACAATAGCACCTCGCGACTGTTAGGATTTGTAAACTTGACAATTATTGTTAATAGTAATCATCACTAATTATGGAAGTGAACAAGCTTAATGTCTTACAAAGGGAAGCCATTAAGGCTATCAAACCATTTTCCCGCTGACTTCTGTATTGTACATCAATATCGCCACTTCTCAGATGTTACTACTATTAATAAGTGTAATCTTAACGATTATCAGTGGCTAAACCAGACATGATAAAATGCAGTAAGGATAATCAGATTATGCATACTTCTCTTTGTTTGGATTTGAGTCTTTTTTGACTATGGAATAGATGTGGCTTCTCGTGAGGTGTAAATGATATAATATTAGTGGCACATGTACTTTAGTCAACACTTCTTTCAAGAACGAAAACCTGACATCGGGAAACAGAAATTGGATAACTTAACACACTCTATGAATAAAATTGGTTCTGGATACATATTACAAAATAAAATGCGGCCACTTGTGAAGGGGTAAATGACTCGCAAATTTAATTTTGACACTGGTTAGCTTTTTGTAAAAACAAACTACACTCTGCATGTTTTTTGTGATTTTGTGAGAGATCTTTCTGTTTGTAATGTTGGAGAATATAATAAAGGTTTGTATCGAGAATCAATTGTGGTTTGTATTGTATACTGGTAAATCTCTCCTGTTAGTTGGTGCACATATGCCTTTTGTTGTTAACAAACATGTATGTATATTTTATAGCATGCCGATCGCTTCATCAAAAAATCACAGCAACACTTTTGTGTAAAAAAATATGTGCATGTACATTCTCATTTATTAACGCACATCATGTACATAATGTAATTTCAAGCGCATGTTATTATATTGACGCCATATTGTTTTTCGTTTATCTCGATCATTGGTTATCTTGATGCTTTTTGGCAAACCCCTAGGCCGACGACATAACCGGGTTAGACTGTATTTACTGTTGTGTTAAAATATAATTTGAGTGAATTCATTTAGATTTTAAAATATTCATTGGAATTAAAAAGTGCTGATAAAGTTTTGGAATAAAACACTATTTTGCAATTATTGTGGATTCGTTCAAAAGGACATTTTGGATAATCAAGACTTTGAACATTAGCACAGATGTGGTGTGTCAAGATTGGAATTCATTTGGAACACTCTATACTTTTGGACTTGTGATAGAACTTTTCGGATTATTTATTATTTGTGATTTAGTTCACAATACTGTAATCTTCTAAATTTTTCAGTTTGTATTATAGGGAAATAAATTATTTGTTGAATTTTACTAAGCATATGGGTTTTTGCTTTTAATGTAGCTTAGTTTAAGACCAGAGTGTTGTCACAGCTGTAAAGTGATCTCAAGATTAAAAATTATTGTAGCACATACACACTATCCTATATTGCTGACCTTTGTTCATAAATATATAGCACCACTGTAAATTTATTAGTGCCTGATTCATGCCATCTTTAAAATTGATGTCTAGCTTTATACCCAGTTTACACACTAAATGCTTAATTCAGCACATGTATTAATGAATTGACATAAGTTATCAGCAGAATTTGTAGTTTGGTATAATTAATATTAATTTTGTTTTAAAAAATGAAATTGTAACATAATTCATAAAGGAAAATATGTCGGTGTACAGTAGATTTTTTTTTAATTAAGAAAAAAATATCTTTACAAAACATGCAGCTTAAAAAAAATTATCCATGTGTGTTGAATTTAAATCAAACATTATTCACATCTTGTTAATATCAAATTTTGTCTCTTAAAAGAAATTCAGTTTGTGACATTTCTCCCATCTTTAGGGATTTTTCAACCTCCAGGAACAACTGTGGTATATTCAACACCATCAGGACCAAGTATTCTGGTGACAGCACCATCATCAACCTATTTGAATGGACCACCAGGTTAGTTTTGATTCCATACCAAAATGAAAAGGATAGCGACATGAAGTAGACTTTACAAAAAAGATTATATTTTTATGATTTTTGGGCAAATTTCTAATGACTTTACAAAATTTCCATCTGATCTGTTGAAAGTAACGCTTTTGTTTTGGAGTAGTGTAGAACATAGCTACCAAGTTCTGGTGACAGCACCTTCAGCACTATCATCAACCTATTTGAATGGACCACCAGGTTAGTTCTGATTTCATACCAAAATGAAAAGGATAGCAACATTAAGCAGACTTTACAAAAAAAATTATAATATTTTTATGATTTTTGGGCAAATTTCTAATGACTTTACAAAATTTCCATCTGATCTGTTGAAAGTAACGCTTTTATTATGAGGTAGTGTAGAACATAGCTACCAAGTGTCCTGTTTTACCTGTATTTGGACATGAATATGGTTACACATTTTTCTTGTTAAAAATTTATTTTTGTAAAACAAAAAAAATTAAAAAATTTTCTTGTAATTTTCTGTTTAGAATGGGCATCCAATTCCATTCTTAGAGTAAATGTATTACATTTACATAGTGATACATAGCTCTAAAATATGATTCATTCATTCAAAATCAAGGCTATCATGCCAGTCAGTCTTTAACCACCACATTGGATCATGCCGGTATTGCTGTATCTCATCTTTGTCATGTCGATTAAAAATTTTCACCAGGAAAAGAAAACAAAACTAGAATGATAATTATGCTGTCCAATTTAAATTTGTGTAATTGTGATTTTGATATTGGGCAAGGAGGTACCCATGACATAAAACAGCATGAAAAAGCTAATAAACATCAGCTTGCTACTTTAGCAACAACACAGCCTGAACTGATGTTTATAAACTCCAGACAGAACATAGATTTTATTCAATTGGAAGGGGTTTTTTTTTTACTAAATTTCTTCAGAAAGTAACACTCCTTTCAGTTCCTAGTGATTCTGGCTGTTTATGTTGCACTCTTTTTCCAGGCAGTAAAATCTCAAGGGCTTACTCATCTGCTAGAATGAAAATAATCATCTGGGTTTAAATCAGGACTTCTTTCTTTACCACACTTTAATGCTGATTGTAAGAAGATTTCTAGTTCATTACAAATTGCACTGAGTTTTGTTCATCAGTGAAAGATGGTACATTGGAATCAATAATGGTTGAAAAGACAAGTGTGCAAAAGGCTTCTATTAACAGCCTGTGTCTGATGACATACCCTGAAGATGCAAGAGTGCAATACATGCATCTCTGACATTAAATAATTAACCAAGCTATAGTTTGGCTTTACTATTGTTTGTAGATGTTGTCAGTAGCTAACATTTGCATTAAAATTTTAAAAATCAGTATTTATTCAGAAAAATCAGTATTCTTGTCATAAGGAGTCAGTATTTTGTACTCTGGGGTTGGCATCTATTGTACAATACAAAAATAGATTGACCATAACAAACCGCTGCTGATGAAATTCAGACAGTTCTTTACATCACTCTTTGTGGCTTAACCCTTTCATCACTAAGTAACTTTGTAGCCATAGAGTCCTCAACACTAAGTAACTTTGGAGTTGTAAAGCAAAATGACTTGTGGACTTTGAAACAACATAACTTTGCCAATGTTAAAGATATCTGGCTGGATTAGGTGTCAGAATCAAGGTTAAAAATCAAATTTTTATGACTAATTCAATAAAATGTGCATATCTATTACAACTGTTAAAATGCAGGTAACAACAGGTAAAATACAATTTTTTTTATTACCTCTTAGAAAACTTAGAATGTTCTCAAAACTTGTTCAATTGACCCTAGATGTACTAGTGAATAATCACAGTAACAATACAAGTCTTTCTTTCATGGTGTCCATAATATATAAAATTCTATAAAATGAACCAAAATGATCTCCAAGGTGAGATCTGTCCACACACCTAAGTGACCTATATCGCCTCTACCACGTTTGATCGTCGCATTGAAGTTCGTTAAACAGACAATTTTTCCAAACACTTCATCTGAAAAGAATATTTGAAAATAATCAGAAGCTTTCCTGGAGCCATATAACTCTCAGGTGTGCCCAACTCTGTCAGAAAACTGAAATAAATCTCTTTGGTTTTTGGGCTTCGTCCAAAAAAAACCTCCATGTGGAGCGTACAATTCCTCTGGTTCAAACCTTCCAAGTCATCTTCATCGTCATCACTGTCACCCACAAGTGCATTCCATTGTCTCTCCATACATCTTCTCTCATTGTCAAACAAATTTATCAGGTCAGAATTATTTAAATCCTCCGAAAACTCTCCTCTAAAAATCCTTCGAACGCCGCCATTTTGGATACAAATTTCAGCATTCGGAAAACACGTTAAAAGTTCCTACTTTGTTCGTTATTTCTAGTTGTATACAAGCTAAACTAACGAGATAATCCAAATATAACATCTACATTACCAGATGGAAGTTATTAGAGGTACCCCGAAAGATATTTAGTCGGGTACTATAATGTTAAAAAGGAACACTGCCCTAGACCGAAAACTCGGTCCATAGTGTTGACAGAGTAAATTCCCCTGACCACATATGCGGTCTGCCGCGATGAAAGGGTTAAGTCATTTAGCATATCAGGCATTATTTAATAATCAGTATGACCAATTTGTACATTAATACTGTGTGTATGTGACATGTTCATTAAAGGACTTGCATCAGATGGTTACCCAAATTGTCTCAATTATAAATCTTTCAGTTTTAGCCCCAACACTATCAGAAGACAGGTCTGACTTCATCTGTTATATCTGGATGTCAACAGTGTGAAGTCAATTGTAATTTAGTGACAACTGGCATGAGGGAAGTGTAAATGCTTTATAGTGTCCAAATTTCTTTTATGTACAAATTGTTTTAACACATGCATACATTTTGGTCTCTTACATACTGTTTACATAGCAAATTAATGAAGAAAAAAACCCTGACAAGTTCATGCAAAAAGAAAAGAATGTTCATTCAGATAATTCATCTTGTTCTGTTTAAAGTTTACCTTTATTTGGAATGGTTTATCATAAAGTTGTGCAGAATTTCATATATTTATATTTTAGTTGGCACTATATATCCATTATTGACTTAGGGTGATGTTAAATGCTATTACATACATACAGACCTACCTGCATCTTATTTCTTAAAGATCTCAAATGTTGTAGAAATTACTTTCTTTTATAGACTCTAGCTCTCCTGGAAATGAAAAATGCTTATACATCTATCTCCCTTAAAGTGTTGTAGACCAAGGAAAGTAACTTGTGTAAGATTACCCAACCTTACTGCTCCTAGGTTGAGACCTGTAGAACCTATCAACATTTGGGCTTAATTTTAACCATCCACTTTTTATTTTCAGTGGCATACTAAGTTGAAATATTGATATAACTGGCATAATCAACATTTTTATGTTCCACTGTGAATTTATTTGTATTTTTGCAATTGTAATTGGTAATACTCTCTATTTTGCATTGCATTGTTAACTCCAATATTTACATGCTTCTTGGACTGTCTCACTATTCACAAGTTCACCTATTTGAGTCATTGTACTTTTGTTGTACGTTAGCTACATGGTCTTTTTTATTTTAATTTCTTCCTTTTATTACAGTTTCAAGTCAAATGAAAAAGATATGTTCCTTTCAGAGCAGTTGAGAACAATCATGACACCTGTAGTGGGTGTTCATCATAGTTTGGTGACCAAACTGAGGAAGTCGGAAAGCAGGAAGCACAGAAACAACCTATTCAGCTTTTTGAGCAAAACCCTAACTTTGTGTGACCCTTAAAGGGAGGATAACAGAGAAGAGCTAGCAGACATCAGAAAGATTGTGGGGTCAACAATCTGTGACAGTGACAATCTTTTCACAGCCACACGAGTTATAGGCTGCCTAATGGCTCTAACTTCCATAGGTAGATAAAGTGGGAACAGAAAAAACAAAGTTTCTCATTTCCCAGTCCTTCATTGCCATTTCTCCTATCTGCCATTGACACCCCTGTGGGTGCAACACTCCTATTGTATCAAATGTGACTAAAGCTTTCTCCTACAAATGATTAGTTCCATCATATCAGGCAGGAAGGGCTTCAAATTTTCTTTATCCAACCCTCTTCTCTCTCATCAGTCCCTGTCATGATGGAGACTCCCAAGCAATCCCATGTAGGCGTACATCATACAGAATGAGATATGTTGCTCTTGAAGTTGGCAATAGAGGTATTCTGAAAAGCAGACTTTCCTTACTGGTGAAGAAAGCCGATGGAAAATGGAAGCCTGTAATAGACCTAAGCAGATTCAACCAATTTATCTCCTCCCAGTTTGCAATGACAAGATTTGCCAGTCACAATGAAAACATGATAGTGTAGATTTGATGGATCCATATTTCGATATTCCATTTTCCACTTCAAACATTCTCAAAAAAATGTCCCCATTTCAGCAATTGCAGGGTGAAACTGCTTTCTTCCTCCAGACTTGTGTCCTAAAACTTTCGATGCAGAGTATGAAAAAGTCTCTTAAGTATAGAGAGACTCCCAGAGCAGCATCTCATCCTGCTCTTCTGTTGCTTCTGCACTCATTGCTGGGCCAAGAATTTCCATGGAAATTTTCCAGGGAACAAGAGTTCACCAGGCAGCAGAAGAGGTGATCTATTCTTCCTTTTATGCTTCAGCCACTGGTTTCTGCTTCCAGGCAAAGAACCTATTCACCCCTTAGAGATTTATTTAGGTCAATTTGAACTTATAGAGTGACTAGTGGATTCATTTCATGAACATCTTCCCCTTTCACTGACCCCTTCTTCTTTCACCAGTCTAATTGGCTGAATTAATGGAAGTGATACACACAATACTGCAGAAAGGTGCAGTTGAGAGACTAGACAATATGTCTTCAACTTCCTGTTCCTGAATCAGTCAGGTGTTGAAAAAAGAAAGTGTTTGCTGATAATTGACTTTTCCACCATATAATTTTTTTTTCAGGGAAATAACACTTAAAAGATTATGACTGCTGCCTCAGTCAGTAACATCATAAGATGCAGTGACTGAGCAGTCTCCATTGATGTTCAGGATGTGTATGTTCACAACCAAACTTTCCCTCCACACGGGAAATATCTCAGGTGTTGTCTTGACAAGGAGGTTTTTCAGTTTAAGCTCTTTTGTTTGTCCTCACCTGCCCACTTGAGATTGTTAGGGATTCCCAGATTCATCCAGAATATCAACAACTGTTTGATGTGCAACATCCTCTTGAGAGAATTATCTGAAGGACCTTTCCAGCTGAAGGTCGACAGTAGCCTGTCCATGTTTCTGCCAATACCTAGAGAAATCTGATCTTGTACTCTCTCAGGATTCTTTATATGTTTGATAAATTTCCTCTACCGCTTAGAGTGTGTTTCTGTTTCTCCAAACAGGAAAAACTGAAATCTTGTCAGTGGCTCTTCTGGCCAAGACCTTGCTTTCTACTAGACTTTACTTTTCTCTCTTGCAGACTCTGAATTCAGTTGTGGATTTCATTTCTCTAGGGAGACAATACATGTGCCCTTTCCCATTCCTGCTACTAGTAAAGTGGAGACTGATCAAAGAAACTGTCTCAGATGTGTTGGTGGCTAACTCAGGACAATTATCTGGTTGTTAAGCCAAAACACACCCCAAACTTCACTCCTTTCTGTATATCATTGCAACAGCTTTGGGATCGTGGGGGTACTTCTTAAGGGATTTTGGTTCTGGGAAGAATGATCCTTCATGTAAACAACATGGAAATGGCACTGTTTATACTGATACTGATACTGATTCAACCATGTATCAGTAGTAGTACAATGCAGACTTAATGGAGGTTCACTTGCTATTTCTTGTTTGGAAGTCTGAAATCTTCACAGATGGACAGACTCAGAGAAGATTGCACTCTATAATAGAGTCCATCTTATTCTGGGCAAGAGGAATATCTTGGCAGGTAATCTGTCTAGAAGGGGGTCACATGGTTCTCACAGAAAGGTCGTTGCACCATTCTATAGCAGAATCACTTTTTTATGAGGAACACCCTTTGAGGGACCAGCTTGCTGATGAGACTGGACAACAAGCAGCACTATTATATCTTGCTATTATCAGATTAAAGGGTCTCAGTGGTGAAAGCCTTCAGTCAAAGGTGGAATCATCTGTCTTTGTACTTCTTCCTACCTTTCATAATAATTTTGCATGTGCTGACCCAAATTGGGATCTCTACTGTTTGGCTCATTCTGGCAGCTGCTTTGTGGCCCCAATGGTTGCAGTTCTAGAACCTACTCAACCTGTTAGTAGATGAACATAGAAAACAACAGTGAAGGAGGCAACTCTTAAAGCACAGGGGTCTCTTCTTTGCAACAGACCGCAGATTTTCCAACTTTACACTTGACTCTTCTTGAGGGATTAATCCACCAGTACTTGTTTTCGAGCAAGGTTGAAAACTGCATTGTCTAGGCTATAAGACTGTCAGCTTGCAGTGTTTATGATCCAGTCTTTAATTTTTGTAATAGGAAATGTGTATAAAGTTGGTTGATTTTCTTTTCAGTTGTAGGAAAGAGAATGTTGGGTATCCATTAATAAGGCCTATTTATAAAACTAAAGTTCCCATGGCATTCTTTAATTGGACTAGACCCTCATCTTTCAGATCTCATCAGTTAGTTTAAACAGATTGGTATCTCATTAATGTCAAGATGCACTTTTTTGTGTGTTTAAGCAATGTCAAAACCCCATTTTGATCCTTTGAATGAAACTTCATTGGGAACCTAACTTGAGAGACTGTTTCTTGTTCTCTTTGTCATCAAGGAGCTAGCTTCATGTTGTATCAGTAGAAAAGGGTTGTTTATGACTCATTGGTAATTTTGAATCTGGTATGATGCAGAAATCTTTTGAATGATACTAATCTATCAGGACTGGCAGTTCTCTTTGACTTAAAGATAACTAGAAAATAGTTTGCTTCCTATCCATGTATTAATCTGGAAAAATACAATGGTCCCCATTTGATAATGGCCACCTAATTGCAGCAGAAAAGTTGTTTTATAAGAAGAGGGGCCATTCTTGAATTAGGTTTAACAGATGTGGCTAATAAATATGTAAATAGTGTGAAAATCATAACTAATTTTTAAAAATATTTCATATAGTCTTGGTGCAAAATTGCCTTGTCAGAAAAATCAGGATCCAAACAATTTGTAACAGTCATTGTACATCTGTTTCATTTTCCCATAGACATAGAAAATGTGTTTATCTGAATCATTCTATAAGCAGATTTCTCAGCAGCAGTCATAGGTCTCTATCTCATTTTGCTGAGTTGAATTGATTTCACTTTTTCTTCTAAACTGTGAATGTTTGGTGACATTTTGCACTTTTTGCAACAACATACTGCTTCATTGGCAATTTACACTTATTAGTATGAAATGCAGTGCCTACAAAGGAAGTGAGGTTACATTTTTGACATGTTTTAGTCTAGAACTCTTTCATCCACGTTTCATAATTTCAAAGAGGAAACACAATTGCCAGTGTATAATTTTTACTTCATGGCAACCAGATGTTATAGTATGCTGACTGGATTAGAATACCTTGCTCCCATGTGGTTATCTTTTGTCATCTTCATAATTATTGGTGTTAATAATAGCCAGTAATTGTCATTGTGACAAAACTGAACATGAAAGGATTATACAACACTAAGGATAATCAGATCACTGAACTATCTGTGGCTTAAAGTTATGTACTTTATTGGGCTGTTTTAACAAATGACAATATGTTGAATATAGAAGTCAACAAATATTCATTCCTTTTCTCTCTGTAAAGTCAGTTATGTAGTGAATTGCACAGAGTAGTTCTAACATTCCGTTCCTGGAAATTTTGTGTGGACAGTAGAGCATTATTCTTTGCAGGGGAATCCTGTTCAGTATATATTTTAGAGACTGAATATGAGAGCAAGGTGAAAGAAATGAGGTTCATACTGTATGCTTATCCTTGTATTAGCAACTGTCCATCATTTTAAGATGTTTGATAATGCATGTTTAACTTAACTTTATGAGAAAAATCTATTGCAGTGAACACAACCATGTGTCTGACAGGTGTACCCCAGATGAGTATAGCAGGGCAGGTAGAGGCAGGTACCACAGTTTTACCAAACTTCAGCGTACCACCTCCAGTGTTGCAGCACACATATTCCCAGCCAATCAGTGGTGGTATCACACAGCTACAACAGATGATGCCTACATCAGAACCACAAATGCTGGGTAAGTACAACTTTTATTTGGGAATTGAAATGAATGTCACTGTTTTTGAATTATAATAAACATATCTGATTATTCCTATACTTATTTAATCAAAGGTATGGATTATATACATTCCATCCATTGTACTTTTCACCAAATTTTACACTGGCCTGTATATGGATTATAAAAATATAAACATAAGGCAATAAAAAGTTGCTTTTGTTGTTTTTATTATCACCTCTTTAGTTCCACTGATATAAATTTGAGAATATTCTTAAAAAGATGACTCGTGTAGGAATACTCTTTCCTTATTTGCTATTTATAGCAATGGCATATGACCTGAATTAAAGAACACAGAAGTGTTGCATCAAATTTGAACTTTGTCATAGATTCATTATATTGATAAGCTAGTTAGAAATCAACGCTAGTTCATACTTTTAATGAAAATGGTGCCACATGTTGAGCAAAATGCTTTATCCTGCAAGTTGTTGATGTTATATGATGGAAAATGCTAGAGCAAATATATCTTTTCCAACTTCAAAGCATGTCAGATCAGAAAAAAGGACAAATAATTACTGCTTTACAAACCTTAGTAAAAGAGAGTATTGTTATACAGCATGCTGAGCACATGATTCTACTTGTTGTAGTTTAAGTTCCAGTTCATGATCATTTGGTGAAAGTTACACAAGTAAAGTAGTAACAGTGAATGCTGAATATAAATAATTTATCAATATATTTATCCATATGGATTTTGAACCTTTGTGACAAGAATTTTGACCAACTACAGAACAAACTTAGTAGCAAAAATAAATGTATATTTGTAATACATGCTGTTAATCTGGCTTTTAATGTATAGATTACACTTTTTATGTGCAAATTATACTTTTTTGACACTTATAATAGCAATAATTATGCTTATACCTCTCAAGGAGTTGGCATGTATGGGATTATATTACCTGCCTATCTGGTTGTCCTTGTGTATGTTTAATATGCAATAATTCCTACAGCATCACAGACCGCCTGTTTGCTGATTGAGGATGGCCTGTTGATTTGCACGTTTAGAAGTTTTATCCAATCCAAAGGGATAGAGTTGGAGTTAGAATGGGGTGGGGGTGCTGAAGAAGGAGACACATTTGCCTCTAAGTATTGCCATCAGGTAAAGTGTATTCATGTTATGATTTTTGAATAATGTGTTTGTGCATGCATGCATCTGCATGCATGGTGGGGGTAAATAGTCTAGGTCACAGGGCTTGAAAGACAGAAAAATTATTTAAAACTATATATATATATATATATATATATATATATATATATATATATATATCTTGTAATGAGAAAGACACCTATTGATTTGTAGTTTTCAAGGTCAAAGGTGAATATCAGAAGCCTCTCATAAGGAAAACAGTTTCTGGAAAATAAACTTGTGACTTACGCCACATACCATAACCAGATGTTTTAGATGGTTTGCATTTGAGACAGGGAGGATGCCTATTGATTTCAGATTCAAAAGGTCAAGACAAAACAAATAAAGGAATAACTTCTACTGTGCCATATATAGTCCAGAATTCATTAGTAGCATGTTTTTAGGGCAACCTTTTTGGCTGTCTTGCATCTAAGGCATGGAAAGTATTGACTTAAGGGTCAGAGGCTTAGATCACAGTGATAGGAGCATATTACTTATGTTCAATAGGTGCTGCATTTTTAGTACAAGATAATTCAACCAATAAAAGTTTTTAATAATAATGATAAAACACTGGACCTCATGCCAGATGTACTGTGGAACATGTACAGTACTCTCATTATTTAAAAATGATAGTAATTTCAGGAGTTTAAGTTGTTGTCCACTCCACTACAACTGCTCTGGTGGCCAAAGTAGTTAAAGTGACCATCTCAGATGCAGGGGGTTGCAGCTTTGAACCTCTGCTGAGTTTTACCAAAAGATGGTATTTGTAGCTGCCCCACTTGGCACTCAACATTAAGACATTAGTGTTTGGACTAGTCATCCCAGTGTCAGGAAAATGGGACTTTGATGGGACATGATGCTACATGTCTGTTACATGATTCCCCAGTGATAGATTTTACTGTAAACTGCCACACTCCAGACTCTGTAGTCGTATGAATCAGATTGTTAACTCTACATTAATAATCCAAATCACACACCACTTACACTTCTAAATCTATAGGCTTGAAACCATGAGATAACCTTTGGCATGGTCTGGATGAGTGCAGAGTCATTTCAGTCCATGTGCACACACATACATGCACACACAGTGATTTTAATGAAAAATTTGGTTTCATGCGTTTCAGAAGGCAAAAGTGTATTAGCATTATGCAGTGTTATACCTTATACATTATTTTTCGTTTATATTTTTTTCAAGGTTTCTTGTGGTTTCCTTTGTGATTTCAAAATCTTCACTCTTGACTCATAGGTTTAAAATGTATGTATGCAGTTCATGATATAAAACATCATAAGAACCAGGGATGGGTGAGTAACAGTTTTCACATGGTTGAATTTAAATTTTCTGTCTTGTGTTCTATTTTCAGGCCCTGGTGGTGGTCAGATGAGCATTTGTCAGCCCAGTCAGGTTCTGGTTAGTCAGGTTCCTGGCCAAATGTCCTTAGCTGGCCAGCTACCAGGGACAGTGACTGTGGTCCACTCTCAGATCAGTCTCCCACCCTCATCCTCACCCTCTCTGGGTCCAGATTATTCTCAGTCCCTACAGGTTGCTCCACCAGGACACCAGATTCAACCCCCAGCATACCAGCCAATGCCTGTCCCTCCTATCAGTGTTGGGGGTCATATATGGGGAGGCCCACCGATTTCCCAACCACCAGCATCTTCAGCATACTTACAGGTAGGTTTTATATCTTTTATTGAGAAATATTCAACAGTTTGGTGTATTAGAATGGATGAACATGATTGAGGTAGGAGTTGCATATTTAAATTTTTTTCTACTTTGAAGTATTATAATTATGTGATGCTATAGAACTAAAATCATGCATTGTCAGCATAGAGTGGACTGGAATTAATGATGAAACCCTATTTCTCTTGGCCATTACAAAATAAGATATTAGTCTGGTGTAAAATACTATCATTGAGCGATATGCAAGATTATTTCATAATACTCCCTGCACATTTTTTGTGATGCTTGTCTTACAATCATGTAAGTATGTGCACAACAGATAATGATGCAGATAATAAAATAATGCTGGCATTATAGTATTAACTTTGTCCCTTAGAAATTTTGTGTCTACCAGATTTAAATGTGAAAAACTGGATTTGGTTTGTCCTGATGGGGTATATGCCAGCAACACATGATATCTTCCCAGGTTGTTCAGCAGCTTCATACAACACTTGTTACTTTACCTCCTCTTGATGGACCATGAGTGGCCGATTGGCCTAAAGCACTCCCCAGTTTACGGATCACTGCCATCTCACATCTGTCTGCGTGGGTTCGAGTCTAAGATTCGGTGAATGTGGATATTGAGCTAAACCACAAAACCTGTGTATGTTAGGAGATGGGGAAAGCTTGGAATTTAGAGGATGTAGCTCCCTCATCCTGTTACCTATTCTTCTAGCATATTATTATCAGGTATTATATTTTAAGATGAAACCAAGGGTAAAATTTATTTCTTACATGATACTTTCCTGTTTGTAATTTTTGCACACTTTCTCAAGCTCTACCTGCAGTTACAGCCTTGAAGACATGCATATCTATTCCAGTAGAGAAAAAAGTTGATGATTGACATGATTTTGGCTCCAGTTTATCTGTGCAGGGAGAGATCATTTTTGTCTGCCCAGTATCGTGGCAGGCAGAGAACTTTTCAACATTTCTGTTCATAAAACAAATAAATTATTATGGTAAACATTTTTAGTTCAGGAGAGCTGGATTCGCAAGTTAGTAGACATATTCCTAATGTGTTATTATCTGTAAGTATTCTTGAAGAAATCTTGTTTACTGTGAAAATTTGGTAAATAAAACCAATCTATTGAAGTTTCCTCTTTTTTTCTAGCAGGGTTTATCAGGAAGCTATGTAAACAGTTCTCCCTCCAACAGTTATGTCTCCACTGTTCCATCATCCACAGCTGTGTCTGTATCCTCTGCCTCATACACATATTCTGTTGCCCCCAGGGAGGAGCCAAAACGCAGGTTCACTGAAGAGCGACAGGAAGATAAGGTGCCAGAGAATCTGTTAGGATATGAGGTAAGGCTTGTACTTTTAGAAAAAAAGAATTGTTGGAGAAATTTACTCTATTGCCAGCATTCAGGTTTATGGTATTGATATATCACAACACTGAAGGCCAGCCATAATGTTACATAGATGTTTCATTTTTATGCAACCACTGTGAATATAGCAAGGGGAGGAAGTCTTGTATGTCTGTTGAATATGCTGAACTTTTGTCCAACCAGTCTTTCAATTTTGCATGGAATGTGTTGAAACTTGGCAGATATCACTGTACATTGTTTGTCATGCTCTGATACATTTGATATTTTATGAGTCAAGTCTCTTTCTTAGGTGTTAATTATACAGTAGAACTTTGATTATTTGGTACATGATTAACCCTCTGATAATTGTCAGGGTTTTGTACATCAAAATATTGAAAACGGGTATATGTACATGTGTAGATATTATGAGTTTTTGATAACCAGGTCTACTGTATAATACTTCTAATGTACATATTCTATTATCTGTCTATTCTCATATCCGTCATGATCTTGGTCCTGCACCCTGATGGATAATCAAAGTTCTACTGTATATACTATATGTGTTAGTACTTATGTCACACAGTTTTCAGTGAATTGCCTTGAAAATTGGCAGACATTATTGACATGTGTTCCACATGAGGATATTGTTCTTCTATCATGGTCTGATGCAGTTTTTGGTTTTTCCAAGAGTTGTACTGCCCATGTTCACGTTATTTGCTGTTCTCAGCATGGTTATTTTTGTATGCACAACTGGTTGCAGTTTTTGATGAATTTCCGTGAAACTTTTCAGACATTATTCACATGCATTCAGTGTGCATATCCTACTGTCATGATCTTTTGCAGTAGCTACTTTACTGGTGTTCTGCTGAGTCAAATGTCATATGTTTGTGTGTTGTTCATCTATTAAGATAAACTTATCATTCTAGCAGCCATGCTTTTGATTCAGTTTGATGAAATTTGGAATATACTTGATATCATCAAGTGCTTTGACCAATTCAGATGTTAGCAAGATCGATGCATGGTTTGATCCTGCTTCTAATTGTCTGAGCTTGTTACCAAACCAGGAATATAAACTTATATCAAGATCTCATATTGCACATGATTAAGTGAGTTTCATTGTACTTGAGAGACATATTTCTGACCTGGTTTTTATCCTGTTTGGTAACTAAGCAAATATTATCAATATGTTCAATACTTTTTATTATGATCATGACCTGTGCATATTTATAAGGTGATTGATCTGATTGACTGACTTTGGTCAAATTTGGTAAATAGGTTTGTATCAAAGATCTTCATTGAGTATAAATATTAATGTGAACAATGCATGTTAATGGAGTAATTTAAGTATCAGACTGACTGGACTTGTCAACACTCTACCATCTATATTTCCAATCACATTTTGATCAAACTTGTTACCTAATCTATTATTGTCAGGTTGTTTGATAACTTATTTTGTGAGCAAGATCTGTATATACTAATCAGGTAAACTTGTATCTGATTGGCTGAGCATGTTACCAATCTGGAAATAGAATTTCAATCAGATTTTATGCCCGATTCGTGAAGAAGCATATATTATCATTGTCTTCAACAGGTGCAATAAGCATGTTCTGTGCATATTAAGGAGATATCTTGGATGTGATTGGCTTACCTTTTCTCCCTGTCTAAATCTCAAGTCTATTTCTCATCTAATTTTTTTATGCTTGGTAAATGGGTATGCATTATAAAGATGTTGTATAATTTTTATTATGAGTAAGTAGCTGTGAATATTGTTATTGCTTTATATTCAGAATAAAAAAATTTTCAGTCTGTATAGTTAAAAAGTCAGGATTAAATTTGGAAGATGATTGACATTGCAAATCAAATCCATCTGTACCAGTTATCAGTTTATCTGGGTTGCACTTTGGAAAATTAATAGACCAAACGGGATGGGTTGATAGTTGATGAATTCAAAGACAAATATAGTATAAAAAAACACTAGATCAATATATACAGAAATTCAAAGACAAAACTCTGAGTATAAAAAATAGTATGTTATTTAGAGAAATGTGTCACAGATAAATTGATAACTTAATGTATGTTCGTCTCTCTATACCGAATCCATAAAATTCTATAATGTGTGACATTTTAATTTATGTGAAATCCCTGAATTCAATTATAGGTCAAACAATAGCAGTCTAGAATGATCTGATTCACAATATCCCATAACAAGATTATTCCATAAGTTTTACATATAAACATTGAAAATGAAATTCACACTTTAGTGATTCATCTGGTTACAACCACAAGAATTCAGCATTCTCTGAATCTCCAGATAAAGATCTGAAATCCTCCACTGTTATCAGGTCACTCTAAACATCAGCGATACTGTCATCTGCAGATGCTTGTGGGGGCTGAGATTATGCTCTGTCTGTGACACTTTGATCACACCATTTGTGTAGCTGAACAGGCATCTGCAAGAAGTTAAAATAAGCACCATAGGGCTGTACTTGGTATTCAAGTATCCAATTTGCAGTGTGATCAAAAGATTGTCAATTGGGAAAACAAACCAGATGCTGCCTTTGGAAGCTAGTAGATTAAGTTCATATGGTACAGGGAGTTGTAGGACTATTTGGCACTGAATAAGTATCAAGTGGTTGATGTCATGACAAGCTATGGTCTTGGTGATAATTTAGGAAATATAATTTGGGAATTAGATCTGGCTAATGGAAATGGCAAATGCAAATCAAAGAATTTATTGTATTAAGCACAAACTGTTTTGTACAGCAAAACATACCAAAAAATATAAATTCAATTTGTTCAGACTATGAAAATGAAATAAGTAATCTTACTGGTAAAGACCCATGGTAAACAATGTTGATGGACACTACACTTTTAGACAAGTAATATTTAATTTAATATCTCAAATTATTAAAATCAAAATAAATGTAGATGTAAGTAAAATGTGACCCCACTATTACACAGTGGTTGGGGTCAATAGAATCTAACTGTGTTATAGACCAAGCCATGTTATAACCAACCAGGTAGGTTAGCTGAAGAAAATGATGCACATAACCAAAAGAATGGTTCAGAAGGTGAGGGTGTAATAAAAGCAGGTGATAAATATGTGCTTTTGTTTAAATGAAGACAAACTAGTTTGAAATACATTTGTATATTAACAACTTTACATTTGTATATTGCAATCCATAATCCATTAATTACTTTACATGTATATGAAAAATTTATGAATTCGAACATAGATCATATCTTAACAAATTCATGTGTCAATTATATCCCATTAGAAAACAAAACACATACAAAAAATTGGTAGTCCTCATTTGATCTATATCCAATTGACACTAAACAGTTCAATACAATATTGTCACCAGTAGCATTTGGCTAAGTTGTTTACATACTGCATGTACATGTAATAAATGTGGCCTAGCTTTTTGGTCAGCTGGAGACAGTTATCATCTTGCTAAGGCTATCAAGCAGGCATATGTGGTGCATCAAAAATAAGGTCTAGTTTGAATGCCATGAAACCTAAATTAATCACCATTATTGAGATACCAAAATAAAACCATTTAATCTCCCATTAGATATACACATTTGTTTTTCTTGTAAAAAGAATAACTAGTGTGGAAAATGGGAGAATGCCTTTTCTTTAAAATTGAAACTTGGGGGAAATATGCCTAATTTTTTAAAAAGAACCAAATATGAACTTCTCAATTTAAATAAAAGTATCCACTCTTACTTGATATATGTCCAAGAAAAAAGCATTTTACCAATAAAACACAGTACATCAATTAAATCAGACACAATTTTTTAGGCTACACAGAAGCTTCAAATGATTAATATAAAGAGTGAGAATTTGCATATTCGACTCCTTTTTGTGGGGCTTCAAGTGGTTGATTGTTCTAGAGTGCTTACCATTACAGATTACTGCCATTTCACCTGTCTGCATATTTTCAAGTCTCAGATTTGGCCAAGGTGGTTCTGTGACAAAGCTTGCCAGTAGCTTGTCGCGGGTCAGTTGTTCTTTCCAGAGATTCCAGGGTTCTTCCTCCATAATTTATGCTGGTCGCCATGTATAGCCTATTTTGTGCTAAAAGTGGCTTTAAACCCTACAACAACAAAAACAACAACTTCTTTTCGTTATACCAAAAATGAGTTAACTGTTTTATGACATTGTCCAGCCTTTGTTTTCCCACATAACTCGATATGACCATCATCTGCAGATACTAGACTTTATGAATGGCAGTCACTTGGGGTAAGTAAGAACCCTGGGGTGAAAGGTGCATCAAAAATAAGGACTACTTTGAATGCCATGAAACCTAAACTAATCACCATTATTGAGATACCAAAATAAACAAAACCATTTAATCTCCCATTAGATATAATCATTTGTTTTTCTTGTAAAAAGGATAACTAGTGTGGAAAATGGGAGAATACCAAAAATGAGTTAACTGTTTTATGACATTGTCCAGCCTTCGTTTTCCCACATAACTCGATTTTACCATCTAGACTTTATGAATGGCAGTCGCTTGTGGTAAGTAAGAACCCTGGGGTGAAAGGTCAAGGTCTATGACTGAAAGCAGAAAAATTGTTTCTGTACACAAGATATTTGTTGGTAACCATGTACATTTATCTTCATTTTGTGGATGGCATGCACAATTGGTATGAAAGTAGCCTTCTGATTTTTGGGTTCAGAAGATCCAAGGTCAAGATATCTGACTGAAGGGAGAAAAATTGGTTTTGCAGAATAAACTTTTTCCAATAATAAGTTCCTTGACCAAATATACAAGCGTAGAGATTCAGGAATCAAATGTTAAGATATCACAGTCATGGTAAGTCGTATATTGATTCTGCATTGCAAGTTTTAGTGTGTTAAGTGCTGGCAGGGAAGACCAGTAAACATGAAACAGGTGTATAATGTGCTGTTTGCAGTACCCATGTTTAAATATTTACTTGTATCCTTTTTAGCATGGTCCTCCTCATCTGACGAATCTGGTGGTACAAGGTCCGCCTCCACCCTCATCTTATGCCCCTATACCCTTAAACAGTGATCATACTCGCTCTGGAGGTTCATCCCCCTCTCAGGTGGTTAGCATAGCTTGGAGCCCTCATTTAGGGCCACAGAATGGTGGAGTAGGGCTACAAGGCTTGGAGGAACAAAGGTAAGCAGGTGCTTTTTTTGAACATAGTTGAAACATATAATTCTCATATATCCTTCCATTCATCGGTCCATCAGTTACACCTTCATTTAGTTTATTGTTTTACATTTTTGATTTTATAATTATTTTCTTGTTATACTTCTGTTTAATGACTGTCTCATGAAACCTTTGAAAGTGAAACTTGGTATCATTTATTATCATGACCAGACATTGTGTCTTTCTTATCAGAATTTTATAAGTTACCACACTATTTTCTAGTTAATTACTCCAGAATCATTTGAAATGTGGTTTAACCTTGTTGAAAGGGTCATTTGGCCTGAAAAATGCAAATTATGGCATAAACACTTTTGTAAGCATAAACCCTGATATTATGATTTATAATAAATTCAGTGGATTCGTAATAGACATAATATTTGTGAACACAAGTTTAAAAAGAAAATGTGAAGAATCATATAGATGTATTGTCAGATTCAAACATTTGGCATAATGTATATTTCAAGTGGATGACACTTACAATTCTAGGCAATCACCATTGGAGCATCATGCAAATGGAACCCCAACAATGGTAATGCCACCTCCCTCCTCAGTGGTTAACAGCCAGGGTACTGCATCTGCAGTTAACAATGGTTCTTTTGAGTCTGGGGACAGAGGAAAATCCTTGATGCCACCTCCACCACCACCAACAGGTAAGGGCCTGCATAGATAAATGGAATGTACAGTCAAACCTATAGAGGCCAACCATGAAAAGGCTAGGCACTCAGCATTAAAAGGTTAGAACTAGTTGCCCTGGTGTCAAGATAATGTGATTGTGTCGGACTTGATGTTACATGTCTCTGGTATGATGCCTCAGTGCTAGACATCATGGTAAACTGCCACATTGTAGACATTATAGCAGTATGAATGAAATTGTTAAAGATACATTAAACATAAAAAAAACCCACGAAAATATGTGCATCTCTCAAAATTGGTTTTTGAACAACCATAAACAAGATATCATTAGTATTATTATTATTATTATTATTATTACTTTTTGAGATGTATATATGTGCACTATTCCAAAAATCTTAATTAGATGCATATGTTCTTGCCCATGCAAGATTACTCTATACTGTTCATTTTAATCTGACAGCACCGGTTGCCTAATGGTTAGAATGTCTATCGTAAATGTAGGAGGTCACTGGTTTGAAATGTGGCCTAGTCATTCCAAATACTTGTAAAAATGCTACTAACAGCTGCCTCACTAGATGCTCAGCATTAAGAGGTTAGTATTAGGACTGGTAGGACTGACATCAGGATAATGTGACTGATAATCATTTGCTACATGACATTTGGGTTGTTTACAGTAAACCATTGCTTGACTGTTTCTGTTGACTTTCCAGTCAGATCATGGTACCTGATCATGACAAATAATTCAAATAATGTTTTATTAAAGCTTAAGAATGCAAAAATAATGGCAGTATTGAAAGTAGATCTTTCTGACTATATGATCAACTCTTAAAACAAGCAGTTTTTAACTTTGCCTTCTTGATGTTGTTTACTCTGTTGCTCGATATCCATCTTGTCAATCTTGAAATGTCTCTTTTTTTTTGTCTTTGTTTGTCAATCTTCATTACTCAATTACAGAATGCAGCAAAGAACTTCCTACCAGCATCTCTTTTACTATGTGTTCGTGTACAAAGCAATTTATATTTAAATACTCAAAATATTTATATTCCTATAAACCCCAGGTAGTTTAAATTCCAAAAACGATCATATAAACTGTTGTCTTGTTCTCTGCAAGTAAAATAATGTCTCTATTCTCATAAAAGTAGATTACCTTTTGTAAGTTAGTGAATGTACAATTGTAGTTGGGCAGCATTTGCTCTGATCTTTGCTCAATCTAAGTATAGTTGTTACTTTATATTCAGAAATATAAAACTTCTGTTTGCACATACAAAGGTTTCACAGGATAAACAACTTCCAGGAGTAAATAAATGATATTACTTTGTACTGTATATATCAGTAAATTAAAATCCTTATATGAAATAAAGGCAATGAAAATGTATACCAAGTGGCAGGTGTACAAAAATTTAATTAAAAATACATTAATTAGTAAAATGTTAATTGCCTTTTGAGTTGGATCAAAGGAATAAAGTTGGGAGATAATAAATCTTGGTACATATACAGTAATTAAAGAACTTCAGACTGCAGATGTGAACTGTTAAGATGAATTCACAGAAACTTTAAGTATTGATACTTTAGTATCACCACTTAGTTGGAACATGTGTTAAGCTAATTCATTGGAGGGGAGATGCGCACTAAGTGTGTCTTTCATGAGAAAATTAATACGGCTTGAATTCTAAATATTATATTTCAATTTAATCATGAAAAATTAGATTATTAATAAAGAATAATTAATGAAGAACATGTATTAGATCATCAGTTATCAAATATGGAACATTATGTTGGTACAGTAATCATATTTGTTCTGCTGCAGTGCTGTACTTTATAGAGCTTTAATGTAAATGTGGGAGAAAAAAAAACTACAACGTATCAGTTACAGATATGTGTATTTCTTGTTGAATCATGGCTAGACAGTAATGTGAAATAAAATGGGTTTATTGACATAAGTAATTAAAAAACAAGACTATCAAGGTTTGTAAGCAGTGTTTAGCTCTTTAATAAGATTGATAAACAATTTAGTCTTATTGCAGTGGATTTAATATTTCATGTGTCAGAAACTTTAGTGCCTAAATTCTTTTTGTCAGAATGACCTGGAAAGAACACTTTTTTTTATTTCTGTAAATATTGCACCCACTCAAGAAAAGAATAAATTAGTAAAATAAATATGCATTATACATACACACCAAAATATTGTGTGTGTTTTGAGCACAGACAACTAATTCATTTCCCGTGCACCATAATATTTGGCCAAATGACTGCACCTTTGTGGTAAGATTGGCAAATCATTCTTACAGTCTATGCATGATATATTCATGAGGAAGTTTTAAAAACAATGCTAATGATATGTTGCATGCATCATTTTTGAGAATAATTCCCATGTAGGTTTCCACTAGATCCATCAGATGAGATCACTGAGTTTAAATTTAGGAGTACATGTGTTGTGATAACTGTAAAGTACAAATGGTTGTATGTTTAAGTCTTTTAATTTGTGCAGTTTACCCATATGCAGCCTTTTAAAAAATAATGTTACATTTTTGTGATAATTATCTTTGTTGAGTCAGCAAACTTCATTCTTTTAAATATTTTAATAAATATACCCACCACATATAGGCTAATTCCAAAGGTCATCACTTGGTGGTGAACCTTTATAATGCTATTTGTTATGACCCTGTGTAGCCTTTCAGTGCTGGTGCACCATAAAATCCACAATCAACAAACCAAATCCATAGGTCATAAAATAATTATTTGCCTGTGACCTTACATAGATTATAGGTCATAAAATAATTAGTTGCCTGTGACCCTACATAGATTATTCCTTCAGCCAGATTACAATTATGAATATAAATCTTGCATCACAATTCAGTTTTTGTCATATATTTTCAGCAGCAGTTTCACTTAAATGAAACATCAGTATAAATGAGGATTAAATCTAATTTTCCTAGATCATATGATTATCCTTTACTGTTGTTAACTGCTTTATTTTGTCCTTCTTACAAATGAAACCATTAGTTTATCAGATACAGCACATACCTGTGCATTGAAAAACATGAAATGCTTTTAAAATTCTTTTTTAAAAGGGTTATAAGAGAAAAAAAAACTAAAATATGTAGGGGCAGTATTTTATTACAGTAATGATGTTCAGTAATCAAATAGTGACCTTTTGTTGATTTTTTTGAGGATGAGTTTTTGGCATCATGTGGCTCATTTCTATTGGGATTTATTTTAAATCAATGAAAAAATAGTTAAGAAAACAATTAAAACCACTGTAACTGTGGTTCACATATTAGATGCAGTCATCAGATTAAAAAATATGTGCACTAAACGTGTTGTGCCACTTATTGGTGTTTAAACACTCTTTAACCCCGTGGTGTTGGTCAATCTAACTCTATTCATAGCATACATTTCTTCATTGCTTTGAATTCATTACTTTTTGTTTGTACCAGTTTTTGTGGGTTCTATTTTTGTTACAAAGCACATATTTAAAGACCAAATTAGCATTAATGCTTGTGTTAAAAAAAAAACATGCACAAAATTTATCCTTTTTTGTGACCCGCCCCACAAAAAAATAAAACTTACAACTCATACAAATAGATGAATTGACAGTTATTAGTTGCTTCTGATTTCACATTTAATACAATGGTTAGGTTTTCTGAATGGTACTTTAAATACTAATGAATATATTATGCCTAAAATGTCTTTCCCAGGGCCACACTGAGGCAACTAACTTGTGCTGGCCATGGCAAGTATTGTTCAAACTTACTTTGGAATACTAATCTTAGCCATTGAAGCTCTGTATTGTAAAATGGATATAAATCTTGGGATGTATTCTCTGGGGATTGTCTGCACCAGTGATAAAGAAATTCATTTGTCTGAACCTTTCTTGGGTCGCTATGGTTTTATTCAGCTGCAAACAACATAGTTTAATGCATAATGCAGCAGCAGATCAATGTATTTGTTTGACGGATTACTCCTATCAGACTGAACAGACTTGGCAGTTGGACCCAACATGTAATCAGGTATTTTATGGTATGCATAATGATTGTGCCCAGATGCAGGATGAGATATTGAGATTAATCTTTCCACCTATCACCATTAACTGCCACATATATTAGCTTGTAAGTCAAGTCCAATTGAAAACTGCACAGACCTAGATATACCATCACATAATATTCTATCAGATCTGAGTCTTTGCAGTTTGTTAGGAATCATTATTAGAACATGGACCCTGATCTGCCAACACGTGATGGCAGATTAGTGTTGACATTGTTTGCTGTTGGACTCAACTTATAAGTGACTATATTTGGAATTTTAAGCACGTAGTCAATAAATGTTTTGCAGATAGTTTTTACCCATCAATTCATTAAAACAATTGATACATTCACAAAATTTTTCAGTCATTTGTGTTCAGGTTTAAATAGAGTGATCAGAGCAACTTTTCAGAAGCCAACAAATTCCAAGCATGATCTTTTCTTTCACTGTGTTGTGAATAAAAATTGTCTTTGCGATGAAACTACCTCAAAAAATGCTTTAATAGTATTATCTCAGATGAACACTGTATTTTTTGCATACTTGTGCTGTATATTGGTTTTGTTCTTTTCTCCAACAGGACATGGAGCAAAGCGAGGAGCCACAGCACAGACAGGTCCAGAGAAGAAAAAATCAAAAGCTCTTGGTAGTGTATCAGGTGGGTGTATCATGACATGAATATTCATTAAAAGAATAGACAGCATGCAGTTACTGTACATTGTATTTATCTATGTGTGATATGCACCACAGGAAGATAATAGCTCTATGTCTGCTAGCACATTATGCAATAGAGGAAGAGCTAGGCTGTATGCTGATAAACAAGGTAACATTCAGCAATAAAAGTAATTGTTGTTATTGAAGCCATTGTTGCACAACTTTATGTTACTAATAGCTCATCAAGTTAATAGCTCATTAAAGTTTTTATCAAGCTTGTAAATGAAATAATGTGAAGCAAAGAAACTTCATTTTGTAACATGCTCACTTAATGTTTCAATCTTAAGGTCAAGATAAGGCTGAGAAAAGTTTGCTTTGAAGTATTGGTTGAAAAAAGATTGGGTTTTTCTTTATATATTTTCTAAATCCTTCTGAATGGATTTTGCTCCTACTTGGGATGAATCATTATAAAGCTAAGATATTTGATTGTTTGACATGTTTGCTCCTTGAACTACAGATTCAAGGTCACAGTAGGGGTGGACACATTTTTTTCCTGTCACTTTTCAAGGACGAGTGACTTTGAAAAATGACTTGTCCCTACAAATTTTTACTTGTCCCATATTTTGTGTCTTCATAATATTCTTGATTTTTGATTGTCTACTGTCAGAGCTAAAATATGAAAAGCTTAACATGTGTATAATAGAACATATTACTGTAGTGCTCTTAAATATTAGGTACTATCATAATGTGCTTTTATGTTTAAATATGTGTTGTGTTGTCATAACCATTTAAGATTTTCATTATTATCTGATTCAAGTTTTTCATTTTCTTATATTTCCTAAACCCCTTTTGAGTTTTGTTTGTACTTAAGGTGAAATACTATGGTGAAATATTATGAAGCTACAAGAAATCATTGTGATATGCTTGCACAATATTTGATCCTGGAGTCAAGGTCACATATTACATAGACACTTAAGTTGTTGGCTTGTCATGAAGGCACTGATCCTTGTAGAATGGACGGGATGCCTTTTAAGTCTGTATTTTGAACTGAAACAATTTTCACACCCAGTTATTATGGTTCTGTAAATTCTTTGGGTTCATATTTATGTTTTGGCCAGAGAATTTTTCTAAGTTCTAATACTGAAATCAGAATAGATTCCTCATCCAACAAGAAAGAAATGCTTATCTTGGCATTCAGAAAAGCAGAGATTTTTATAGGTCATTAATGGGCCTTTGCTGCAATGACATAAATTTTAAAATCGTAAATAACTCCCCAGTTTTAGCAATACATTCCTGACAATTTTGTTCCCAATGGGTCCATCATTTTTTTGTTTCAAAAGGATGTCACCAGGTCTAATTCCCAGTTAAGAAAAATCTCTTACAAAACAGATTTACACTGCATGTTCCTTAACACATAGTTCAGAGGTTATTCAAGGTAAAAATGACATACTGTTCATTTAATTTGTTAGTAACATTATAAATAAGCAAAAGTGTATGACTGTCATTCTCTGTACAATATACTGGAATTGTGACTTGATTATAGAATCTCCTTGTTGAAAGTCCTTGAAAAGGAATGTTGTCTTGCCTGAAATCATCAATACATAAATAAAAAAGAACAGGTTGAAATGACAAACGAAAAGTTGATTTTATATATTTTAGCATGTACTTGTATTTTTTAAAGGTTATGGGTCAGATGAAGAAGAGGAAGAAGTTCCTTCAGTTATGAAGAACCAGGCCATGGAAATCAAAAAGTACTCCTTCAACCAGTACTCAAGCACACCTCAACTCTATGGCAGTCAGCCTGGTCAGCAACCCCCATCCTCAGGGCAACCAATGGTCAACGACCAGTACAATCAGACACCTCCTCCCAGTGAGATGTACATACTAGGACCACCGCATAGAGGCCTTTCTCCAGAGGCAGATCAAATTAGTAACGTGGGGCAGTACCCTCCCCCAGAGTCACCCCAGGGTCAGGCAGCAGTAAGCCAGGCTGCTCAACTCCCTCAGTCTCTGTCACCCCATCCATACTACCATCAACCCCAACCTCAGCAGATGACAGCCCAGTTTCAGCACCCTCTGGGTGGTCAACCAGTGCAAACTATTTCGCAGCAGCCACCTTTTCAACCACCTTACCAACAACAGCTTCACTACTCCATTGCCTCATCAGTTCCTCATACCATCACATACTCTGTCCAGGCCCCACCACCCAATTCTAGTCCTAACCCTAGTCCAGTCCCAGGTTCCATTTACTCCCAGTACACACAACACCCACAGAGTACTTATACTATAGCACACCCACAAGCCGGACCACAAAATATGATACAGTCTGTACAACATCCACCTTTTAGTGGCCCACCCCCACTCCCTCCCCAGTATGCTCAGTATACTACTCAGGGGCCACCCCCTCACCAGTCTTTTTCAGCCCCTGTGGGTCCTCCTCATGTGCCCCATCCTCAATATTTAACCCCACAACCAGGTCAGCAATATGCAGGGCAGATGCCAGTCCCACCTCCAGGCACCCCAAATTTAGCACCCCAGATTCAACATCCACCCCCACCCCCAGTCAGTATGCCATATTGGATGACTTCATCTTGATGTCAGCAAGTGAGGCATTTATAAGGCTTACAGATGAAACTGGAGAATAAATATCATCATTGTACTGTAACATGGTAACAAAAAAAAGCTTCTGAACAAGGTCCAATTTGTAATGGTGATTTATGAGTGATTTTGTTTGGAAGTTTTAGACCAAATAAAATCTTTGATCTAATATGATTGTTCCACAGAATGATTGGCTACACTCATGTAGGCAAAGAAGCCTTTAAATGAGCTAAATTTCAAACACCAGATTTGGTTTGATTATAGTTGCAGAATGGGAAGCTGTCAATGAATAAGACCGATAAGAATGTTCATCATATTAGAAGACACAAGTCATTAAAGTTCATTAATGAGGCAGAGATTTTAAGAAAAAAAAACTGAACTTGAGTTCATATATTATTTTTTACTGAATGTGTGATCTTGTCAATAGTCCTAGTTATATGTATTTTTAGTAAGCACATCTCTCTGTGAACATGAACCTATTCAGTCAATTAATGAGCATTGAAGGCTTGAATTCCATTCATTTCAGGAGAGTGGGGTGTTGCCATTTAAGTGCCTTATGAGAAAGAAAACCTTGAGAGCTAGAATATACAAATGTGCTGAGATTTAACAAGGTCTTCAACACACAGGGCCTATGTTTACCAATAGAGGCAGTATAGCATGTTTTTTTCCTATTTTAACTTTGGATTCTAAACTCAAAGGTCGTAACTATGTGACTCAACTTGGCACTGTTCATGAGGGTTTTTTTTCGAGAACTATGCTTATCCATTTTTACATTCCCCTTTTGGAGAAGTGTATTATGCAAAGACTTTATCTGATAGTAACTTTTCATTTGATTTCAGTTTTTTTTTATTATCTACAGTTACCAAATTTTGTAAATGGTTCTTTATGTTTTTGAGAACCTCTGTTGATTGTGGGGTCAAAGGTCAAGGTTACAGACTCAACCAAGAAAATTGTTTATGCACAATAACAAGTTTACATCACATACCTGGACCAAATTTTGTGCATGACTTACACTTCGAGTTGGCAAGAATCGATTGATTTGAGGTTCAGAAGGTTGAAAGTTAAAATCTCAAGGAAACAATATATTTCCCATAATAAATTAGTTTTGCATCACAGACCAGGACATTACTTTTGTCATGGTTTGCACTTTTGAGTAGAGTGAAAGCTTATTTATATGGTGGTTCAGAGGTCAAGGTCACTGCAGCTGAAAAAAGAAAAAAATTCTGCATGAAAAATTGCAGTTCATGGCTATTTTACTTTCTCCCAAGTCCTTGGATGATTTGCATGTTAGTAAGAAAGAAGCCTAATGATTTTGGAATCAGAGGTCAGGGTCTGTGACTGATTGAAAAAAAACTGGTGTTTGCATAAGAACTTAAGTTCTGGAAATGAATTTGTGCAGGTCTTACACTTAAGTTTTGTAAGAGGCCTGTTGAATTTGGGGTCAAAAGGTCATTGTGGTTTAAAGAAACTTGGTTTACAGAATAACTTGTGTTCTTGAGTAAGTTTTATAACCAAATTTGGTAGATGGTTTTCACTCTGGAGCAGAAATCTTTTGATTCTGTATTCCTAAGGTCAGAGGTCATGGTTATAATAATTCTTTTAAGAAAATAATTGCTTAGTTCAAGACTGAATCTCTTGGGGAAAGGTCCAAGTCATTGAGACCCATGGGACAATAATCTCCAGAGTATCAAAACCTTTGGACAGAAAAACATATCAAACAGTATTTTTCTTCATATGCCAAGTTTAGGCAGAACTTCTCAAAAATGTTCACTTTGTTCAATTTTTTAAATTGACTTATTTCAGCCTCCTGTGTATGTCAGATAATACAAAGGCTTGTTGTTTTGTTTTTTGACTCGTGCAGGTAGTCTGCAAAGCTTTTTGGGGTTCAGAAGATGCTACAGATTCACTCATTATTTGAAGACGCTAATTAGTTTCAGAATACATTGTGACCAAGTTTTTCTAAGAGTATTGATATTTACCACATTTATGTTTTCAATATTGTTAAGGCTAGTGCGAGAGAAATGTCCAATGTTGGTGCAGTTAATCAAGTCTTTGACCTTGCAATAAGTAAAATAACATCTTGCTCATAGGCTTTGCTGAGTTGTTTGAGATCATTACTAAATGGCACATTCAACTCGGGTGTTAGCCTATAATGAACTGGCATCCTATGCAAGTCCTATGCACTCAATCTGTTCACCTGTCCTTACTATTTTTGTCTTCTCTGTATAGGCATATGTTGTAACACTGTTCCAGTGGAAATGGGGGTGACAGTAGTGATGCCAGTATTAAATTTTGTTTAAATTATTACTAGTGTAATGAGTGGATAGCATCATTACAAAGATGTTAATAAGATCCTAGGTTTCACAAGATGTTTTTTTATGTTCAATGGATCCAAGGCCGAGATAAAATGTAAATTTTCTAACCTTTTTTCCTCCAAATTGTACCCCAGCATAGGGCCCATGAGGGGTTTATAAATATCCAATAAAACTTGTATGGTGTCATTTTCTGTACTACGGTTGATACTATAGTTACCATACATATTTTCTATCAGTATTACTCTGAATTTAGTTTCAAACTATGGGTTCAAATATATATTGATTTTTATGTATAATAATTGGCATGTATATCTAAATTAAGAAGAACTATGATATAGTGTGCATTGCATCACTATATTTGTATATATTTTTTTTATTATTGGCATTAAATGCCAGAATGTCTCATTTTAGCTTGTATACCAGAAGATCCTAAGGGATGACTAGTTGTCTAGTTTCTGTCATTTATTGTCTGATGTGTCTGTCTGTCCATCAGCACAAGTATGTTATCACTTCTCCTAAACTACCTGGAGGATTGCCATGAAACTTTTAAACTCATCCCAAGGCATGTTTAGTTAAACGAAAATGGTGCTCCTCAGACATCCAATATGGCCACCAAATCAGCCATCTTGAACATCTTGCTACTCAACTTGATGCTCGTCATATCAGAAATGTTTGTTTTTTAATAAAAAGACTTATTATAATAATGTCTAGTTGGTCCTGAATGAAAATGGTGCTTAACTAACATCCAGTACACCACAGCAGCTACCTTGAAAATTTTATTATTGTTACTCATGAAACAAAACCAAAAACATCAGTGTTAGGTTTTCACTGGAATACTGCTTATGCTGTCTAGTTTGTCTTAAACATACATTATTGGTTTTTCATTTCATGACTTCTTATGATGCCATAGTTCTAGATGAAAATGATACCAATATGATATCCAGTATGGCCAAGATGGCAGCTGCCTTGAAATTCTGGTTATTACTGCTTCTTCTAAATGGGAAGCCTTATCAGCATGGGATTTTTACCAGAAGACTGAAACCGATATTTAGTTGGTTCTGAATAAATTGGTGCTGATGTGACCTTAAAAATGGCTGCCATATTGAAAATTGTGTCCCTGATTCATTTGAATGGATGGTCATACCAACATGCTATCCTACATAGAATAATGCAACTTAGTGATAAATACTATACCCATATTATAAAAAGAGAAATCTATGACCTTTTTTCCATATTAGTGACTGTTAAAATTTTGTTTTTGAAGTTTATTTTTTGGGTGATGCATCATTGTTGAAACGATGATATCATTGGATGCATTTCTGTTAAAGTACTACACCTTTACTGCCAAGAAGGTTAATCAACATTTTATGCTTTAATCAAATAGGGTTTGTATTTAGCTCATGGCCTTTCTTCCATGTCATGTACAGCCTAGCCTACACACAAGGCCCTTTCTGGACAGTGCAGTTGGAAGTTGGAATTAATATCAGTGAGCTTGCATTTTATATTATGATATATACCATCAGCAAGTTAAGTGTTTATTGCAAATGTGACAGAATATAGGGATTAGATATATAGATGGCCTGCATTTCATTTGACGACTAAGCTGTAGTGACTAATTAGAGTAATCATTCATGCTACGACTATGCCTCTAATAACAGTCATACTGGCTATCACTCCAAGGTTACCCAATGCCTTTGACTTTCAATCTGTAAAAATCTCACTTCTTGGCATAAATAGTAATCTAGCTACTGAAGCAGATTATCAGAAACAATTGTTTAAAAATGGTAACTAATCTCCATTTTTAATCAAACTATTATTATATCAGTACCTCATCAGTAAAATATGTGTGAAGAATGTTCTTTTTTTGTTTGGCTTTTGTGCCTTATCACATGGTTATCATTTTAATGGTGTGATCACATCAGTTTGAATTTATTTCTGCATAATATTTAATGTTTGCAGTGTCTTCTAGAGACTGCTGAATGCTTTTGGAAAAAAGAAAGTTTTATTAACAAAGGGAAGAAAACATGTCTTTGTATTTGGTTCTTTACTTGCATACATGTCAATGTGTTAAGTACTGATATTCCTTTGTAAGGCTGAGAATCATTCTTAGATTTTCATGAGAATAGATGTTTTAGGTTAAAATGTATATAATTTCTCAAGTTCATTAAATATTTTATCATATGTTGCATCTGTGTTTTATGTGTACTGGTTGTCTCTGATAAATATCTTGCGTGAATGTTGGCATCCCAGGCTTAATTTTACCTGCCTATTATATCAAACTGTTATGTCAGCATTGTTTTTTTTTTAACTGGGTATCAGCAAAAGTGAAAACTGAATCATCCCACTTAAGTTACAATGCTTAGATGACAATGTATGCAGCAAATAAAATACACATAGCAAATTCATCTACTATAAGATATGGACCATTCAACTTTTGGGGGATGGGCTGGTTGTTGCTGCAATTTTTTTTTAACTGAGAATTTTTTATTTGCTTTTTTCTCAAGATAATTAATTTTATTTTTTCAAATAATATAATGAAAATACATGTAATATTTGTTTATGGCTATAAATCAGAGCAGAATATTTATTCCAACTTTTTGAGGTCCAGAAATTTAAAGAAAAATCCCAGATCTTTGCCTAGAAAATTAAATTGTTGATCCCTAATTGCAGTATACTGAGGAACATGCCACAGTATGTTTGGAAAGAGTGTGACAATGATGCCTTATTTTTGTGGTATCCAACTCTATTTAGTAATTGTGAGTGTGTTCTTGTTGTTATCCAAATCATACAATCATGCACTTCTAATAATTTGATGCACATTCTACCCAATTACAGAAATAGTGGACAAGTCATTGTTTTTCAACTGTTTACAGAGGAATTGTAACTTTGTACAAATTTCATGAGAACTGTTACATTCAAACATATGTGATACCAAAGAAAGGAACTTATATATATATATATATATATATATATATATATATATATATATATATATATATATATATATATATATATATATATATATATATGGGGGGGTGGGGGTGCTAAAGTACTCTGGTTACTCAGAGTTCAAATGAAAATGATAATTCTAAATTGCATCTGTGGGTGACTACTCAGAATTGTTTTCCCTTGGTCTAAAGTACATTTTACTGGAACATCTTTAATATGAAGAATCTGCAAAATTAAATTTGTATTTGGAACTACAGTGTATCATTATTTCATTCCATAATTTTGCAAAAAGTTTAGCAATAGTGTCCATTTTCGTTGTTCATGCAAATAAGTTGTACCAGTGCAGCTGATAACAGCAAATGATTTTATTTTTATGTTTAATATTCTGAACATTTAATCATGTTTTATTTTCCAAGTTAAAAGTAGTACTTTTTGTACTTTACTACCAGTATTGATGAGTGAATATTAGCTTCAAAGTTAGATATTTGATTTTGTCTCCATGTCATCAAATGATAATAACACCTTATTCTCCTTGCTCCATGAAAATATTGGTCAATTTTAAGAAAGGCACAAGCCTAAAATTCTTAGTATGGACTAGAATGCACACTGTAATGGGTTATGATTTGCTGAGAGAAGTCTGGTGCTTACATGCACCATGTATTTAATGCAAGTTTAGCCCAACTTCAAATAACATAGACCCTGACATGTCAGTGCATTATGCAATGGCAGATCAGGGTTTGTCTTGTTTGATCTACTGACTACTCCTAACAAACTGCATAGACTAAGATCTGCCAGTTCATCTTGGTCTGAATTGTTTGCAGTTTGACACAATTTATAAGTGAGTATATGTGGTAGTGAAACTTCTCAAAATTCGTAACATGTCAAAAAATGTAAAAGAAAGGTTCCAGAGAACAATATGCATATTATATTTTACATGTTCAGCATTGGTTTTTATACATTGTGGAATCTTCTTTGCTGGTGGTGATGGTTTCACAGATTTTGTTTGGTGTTGGTGAATGGGAAACAGTTGTATTAATTATCTTGCTGTTCATCCCCCACCCCCCAAAAAACCCAATTTAAATTACGAATTTTGATTATGGTTACAATGACACACACTCACCATTGACGATTGTAAGTTACTGCACAGTTTATGTAAAAACAATATTTTCAAAAAATTTGTGGAAGTGGACTGATGCACAGATGTGTATATAAATATAAAAGAAAACATGGATGCACATAAAATTAGTTGTAAATATGATGAATTTGAAATTATATGTTGTTCTAGATGACAAAGATAAAAAAATAAAGACGATGTGAACGAACTTTAAGTTTTGTCATGTCATTTTTGTATGCCCTTCTTAATGTCAGCATATTATCATTTGCTTGCATATAAATTTTTTTTGGAGAGATTTAGTGCATTAACTTGCATCTTTGCTTGGAGTTTAACTTTTGAAGCACTTAAGATATGATAATGATATTTTAGCCAGTGACATCTGATGTAATGTCCGTATGTGGCATGCTGGAGCTATGCTTCCAGCCTCCATGCTTCTGAAAATTTAATACTTGGCATGTATCATTGTCCGACATACAATTTTTCAACCATTAAAGATGTTTTAGTGAACCTTCGACGACTTAAACGCCATTGTATTTCATACATCATAGCTATGCCTCCTGCCTCGAGGTCAAGATCGTGCAAAGAAAAAGTTTATCAGCGATATCTGACCATTTATGTGTATAACATTTGAAGCAATGAAGATATTTTAATGAAATATGGATTGTTTATACATCTTTATTGAGTGTCTCATCTTCCAAGTCCTACCCCATGCCTGTTTCTTTATCCAGGTTGTCACGTTTAACCCTAAATCTAATCGGGTCTACTCCTTACAATAGTCATCAAGTCTTGGCTCAAAGATTAAGGTGGTTAGTACGAGAAAGTTATTAAAATGCGTGGTTCATTTGTCTAGTTTTCTTTACTGGTCAAAGACCAGAAAAGCATACAAGTACAGTGTTGGGCATATGGCCATGCAGAAGCAAATGTTTTTTATTGTTACTGCTATTAAACTACTTGGAGGAAAGTTGTGAAATTTAAGTTTCATCTGAGGGCTTATTGGCTGTAAATGCTCCTCAAACAGATAATACAGCCACGTTGCCAGTCTTTGTTCCTTTTGTTGCTACATCTGTTTAAATGTTTGTACTGACATAGAGTTTATAAAAAATATAAATTAAAGGCTAATCATTTTGGTATCTTTTGAACAATGTTTTGCCCAAAACAAAATAATTCATCCATCCATCTTCACCAATTGCATACATGAGCTACCTGGACCAAATTTCATGTTTATTATTTTACTTTTGTATCTTGGGTATTGTAAGGTATTTATAAAAAAAATATATTCATTTCTTATATCCTAAGGAGTTCATTTTATTCAAAAACTTCCTGAAAATTATTTCCACTTTCAATAAAACTTCCAGTTTTGTTTGTTCCCTTCACTGTTATCTTTGATAGAAGAGTTTGAAATTGTTTCATCTGAATAGATATGCCTGGTCATCAAACATAAAATATATTGTTTATTTCATCTGAATAGATATGCCTGGTCATCAAACATAAAATATATTGTTTGTTTCATCTGAATGAAGATCCTTGTATATCAAAAAAATGTTGAAAAGTAATTATTTGTTCTTCAGATCACATGAGATTAAATTGTCTATACATGAATTAACTCGATTTAAATTATCTTTGAGACGAGCATTCATAAACAGTGCATTGTTTATTTTTCATATTTATGAAGCACAAATATCATATCATTTCATTGTTCCCAATTCTAGTAACTCTACTTCCAAATTTTTCAAAACTATTTTTCACAAACCAATTTTTGCATTAAACCGTCCTCAGTTGGCAAACGAGGCCATTTGATACAAATGTATAAAAAAAAAGCAAATGAGTGTAATTAAATTGATATTTAATCCCCCTCCCTTAAATGAAGCTTGAAGAATGTTTCGTATAACCCTGTTTTACCTCCCAAAATAAACTAGAAATATTCTTTTTTTCAGTTCATTTTTTACATGCGACTGATGATTTGGTAGACTAAAAAGAAATAGATGAATTACGCCAAATCAATGATTTTGTTACAGTAACTTTTCCAGTTTGTGATCATTTTCTTCTTCTCTACCAGCCAAGCAGTTTTTTTTTTATTTCAGCCTTCTTTGAATAGTTAAGTTCTGCAATATCTTCTAAATTCAAAGAGAGATTTACCACAGTAATCTATAATTATGCGTTGACCAGTTGTATCAATTTCTGAACACTTTCTTTCTTTTTTTTCATTTTAACAATTTTGTATTTTCAATATATAGCTTTTGATTTCAAAATATGACAGTACAGACCTGATACCATGGCAATGTCATTAAAATCTTTGTTTTTCTTGAATAGGAAATCTTTAATAGCATACTGCCCTAATTTGAAAAAAAAAACCACATCATTTTAGATCTAGTGCAGGATATTCAATTCCTATCAAAAGTAAGCTAGTTGCCAAAAGGAGTCTCCCTGGTTAACTTTATGTAATTTTTAAAAAAAATGGAGGAAAATGTCGTTATTAGTGGCACAACTATTTTATTTATTGGAAAAGACCCTAAACTAGTGACACACTGATTCTCCAAAATTAAAAGATTTCCTGGGAGTTTTTTTTCTTTCTCTAAAAGGTCACATTCAGCAGAATCGGTAGACTTTTTAAAGTGTTCAATAAGAATGTGTTTCCACAAAACAATCATACGCATACTTTGTATTTTCACCAATAAATCTCTGTTATAAAACCCTTTTGCTATCGATAATAGGATTTTCTTTACCCAGATATAGAAAGCAATATTGTAATCTATATTAAGCATGTGATCGCTGAAATAGGATAAATATGGTTTAAACACTCGGCACTTAAAAGGAAGAAATCGCCCAGAAATTCCTTTAACACAGTAGTAAATCTGTCATTTTTTTAATAAATTTTATCTATGATAATGGTCATTATTTTTAGCCACTCAAGTATGTAAAGTTTGTATTTATGCTTCTATTTTCCTGAAATTCCTGTTTTGTTTTACCTTGCGAATACCAACTTGACACCGATAATCATCATGACGAATGTACGAGTTCTCTGAGAAGAAAACAACACGGCATTATCATGGTGACTGAATTCTCTAAAAGGTCAGTATAATCATCATGACGAATGTACGAGTTGTCTGAGAAGAAAACAACACAGCATTATCATGGTGACTGAATTCTCTAAAAGGTCAGTATAATCATCATGACGAATGTACGAGTTGTCTGAGAAAAAAAAACAACACAGCATTATCATGGTGACTGAATTCTCTAAAAGGTCAGTATAATCATCATGACGAATGTACGAGTTGTCTGAGAAGAAAACAACACAGCATTATCATGGTGACTGAATTCTCTAAAAAGTCAGTATAATCATTATGACGAATGTACGAGTTGTCTGAGAAGAAAACAAGACAGCATTATCATGGTGACTGAATTCTCTAAAAGGTCAGTATTATCATCATGACGAATGTACGAGTTCTCTGAGAAAAAAAAACAACAGCATTAGCATAGTAACTGATTTCTCTAACCAAAGTCAACATTATCGTCATGATGACTGGACTCTCTTGCATAAATCTTTGTCCAATTTTAACTAATTTAAGATAGTGTATCTGTCCTAGCAATCATATGTTTCTTCGAGTAAAAAAATCATTATTTCGATAGCAACACCAGCACTATTCTAGATTTATGGCTACATATACACTTATGCACCATACAGCCTATCAATACCTTTCAGCCTCAACTGTACTGTGTCTCTTATAAACATGTAGTGAATTCATTATTTTGGTCAACTGGTCTAGCAAAGATCCCGATATGATAATCCTATCTACACATTGGCGGATCGAACAGATATATTGGTGCTTTGTCGTAGCGACATTTATTGGATTTAAAGAGTTGCCTTCTTTAGTATGTAATGCCAGCTAACCAATAGCGTGGTCATTGTACATTGGCCGAAAATGGCGGAAGCAATTAACCTATAAAGGAGTAAGACTGTACCAGAGAAAAGCCATTACAGGTGTATTTAAGTTAAAGGTATTTGTGCAAATACGTACCGGTAGTGAAAAATTGCTTATTCATCAATCTTGAAAACTGTGCTCCCCCCTGACTCGATCATGTAGGAACGGTGTATTTATGGCATGTCAAGATCAGGAAGTGTTAATATTCACAACGATAATCCATCCGATGTGATATAGAAACTATTGATGTTTTAGTAAAAGATAAATGATGAGGAACAATTTAAACTAATATAAAAAGTTTTTTCGATATCTTCTTTTTATCTTAGACATTTTTATTTTTTAACGAATTTTTTTTCGTAAGACCAGTTCTGCAATGAACGAATGCATGATTGGGCTGAATCGAATTGTCCCTGAACGTTATAAAATAAAACTATATTTCCTTTGCACATTATGTCATATGCCTGAGAATATCTTGTCTAAAACAATAATTTTAATTAATGATATTGTATATCTTTCTTTTGATATAATGACCGTATGAAACAAATGGGATGTATTACATACATACATACATACATACATACATACATACATACATACATACATACATACATACATACATACATACATACATACATACATACATACATACATACATACATACATACATACAGATACACACACACATATATATATAAATATATATATATATATATATATATATATATATATATATATATATATATATATATATATATATATATATATATATATATATATGTGTGTGAAAAACTTATATTTTTGTACAAAACTAACATTTTCGGCTACAAGGAATGGAAGCACATTGTATTGAACACCATAAATGAATAGAAGCATAAGCGCTTTAAGCACGTGTGCTCTGACGATCCATCTTTTCAAGGATTCAAAACTATACACCATTTTATTAAACCCGTAATTTTGTGGTAAATACTTAGATAAAAAAAAGAGCTTAAACTGGTCAAAAGTTTGGCAAGGGTTTCTGGTAGCTCCTTACAGTATGACACTTCATAATTGCCAACATTACAGTTTCGCGGAAGGGATCTATTTCAAAACCCCAAAGAATGAGGGATTTATTTTGGAAAGAGATTAATCGTTTAATCCTGATTGCAAGCATTAATCTAAGTTATGCACACTACTCGAACCCTTTACATCTCAAAGTGTAGGTGTAAGCCTTCGTTCTAAATTTTTTAAAGTCCGTTTTTGCGTATCTCGGATGTGACAATAATTGTAGAGATGAACGAATTTCTTTTGGGCTGATCGGGACTATCTAGGTTTTGTGGTAGAAGTGGAGAACATTGATTTAGGTTTACTTATCTCGTCTTCGGAATTGCAGGCATGTATTATTTGAGCTCGTGCGTGAAGCGATACGTCATGTCGTTGCCCCTTACTTTCTTCGAGTTTCTAACTGGAATTGTGCCATGTTGATTGTAGAATTTCATCAGACTCGGTTTTACACACAGCTGGTCTCTGTATATAGGTAGAGTGTCTTAGAATTATAGTATTCATTTAACTCTCAAACGATCAAAAAGATCTGAGTCAACACAGATAGACCCGTTGGTCAGGAATATTCTAAGAGTTATTCAAAAGCATAATTTAGAGGTGAACGTATTAACAAAACTTACCCTTCTGGTAGGAAATTTGATAAATGTCATATGAAAGTTCCTAAGTGCTGATGAAGTTCACTATATTTGTAAGTTATACGGACATTTATCTCCGACATGTCCGCTTCGTCCAAAAAAGCTAGACAAAAGTCAATATACCTGTTATCATTGTTAGTAGAAATGATACTGGATTTTCAGAGTGTCATAAGAAAAGAGAGAAGAAACGAGAGGAGAGGGTCCAAAAAAGAAAGAGAAAGCGACGACGAGGAAGAAATTGCGCTAGCGAAGAGAAAGAAACGGAAAAAATGGAGAATTTTCGACCGATGTAATGGCCTTGATGTAATGTGATATTCCAATGTGATTTTGAAAAGAAGACAATATACAAAAAATTAAACATAAGAGTCTCTTGGTCTTGATTTTTACAAAAAGGATAGTGTCTGTTTTTTGCTTTTTAAAAATTGACATTGTATGAATATATTCTCTATCACCTCTCTCTATCCCTCTGGGTCATGTGTTAGTTAGAACTAAAATGGAAGGGATGTTGTTTTTCACATACGCGTTTTAAGCATGCAGGTGGTAAATTATTGTCAGTCTCTTCACCCGTGTTTTGATTTGTTTTTAAACTTTTGTGGACCTGAGAGAGGGTAATCATGCTTTCGTCGTAATACAAAAAGGGTTGTGACAACAAAAAAAAACCTCATTATACTCCACTACTAAAATGGCTGCTAAATAAAACTGACGGGCTCAGACTGAACATAAAAGTATTATATTAGTCATTTCCAGCACAAATATGGCTGAGACTGTGGATCTTAATTGGAAGTGGAGCATCGAAGGAAGCTGGGTTTTTGCTAAAATAAACAAACTCATAATTTCCATTGAATCTGATACAGCCCTGATATACGGACAGGGCGTGGAGCTCGTTCCTTCCTCCCAAAGACACTAAAGCGAGCAAGAAAACAGTCATCAGGGGTATGATACTCAAAGGAAGCTTCATCACACAGTTCAAAGGGAGTGTTATTTAGAGACCACAAGACAGAAGAGAGACTCAACATTATATGATGGACACTGGTCTCTGCAACCCGAAATACCTGATTAGGTCTGTTAAGTGATAATCTATCCAGATAGGGCCTTTTGAAAATTTATGTGTTGGAAATGGTTGGTCGATATCCATTAATAGTGGAAAATGACTATTATTTCTCTTCAAAAAGGAAGAGAAGGAAATCGACCACTGCACTCACAGAGGGAAAGCTAAGATTGACACGTTTTTAAATACACCAATAACAAAAGACTCTCCATCTGGCATCATATACGTTAGAGGTTAATCTTCTCCTGTAATTAGCAACATGAATTGAAAACGTTTCTTTGAAGAGATGAACCAAGCGAGAAAGTGGATAATCTGTCGACTCTTGTGTATAAGACAACCACTGTACTGCGACAGAATGTCCCTTCTCAAAGGTTTTGACATGGGATTGCCCATCAGCTGACCGAGAAGATCGTTGAACCACGATCGATGGTGCCACAAAAGGGCAATCAAAATTATTTGAGCCGTGGAGTGCCTGTCTTTGTTGATGACCTGTGTGATCATCCTGAATAGTGGGAAGGCGTGGGAGAACAGACGACCACACCTCAGGCTAAAGGCATCCATCGACAAGCCCTCTGATCGGGAACTAGAAACATAATCGAGGAGCTTGCTGTTTAGCTTGGTGGCAGACAAGTCAACCAAAGGTTTTCCTAAAAAAAAAAAAACAACAAAAAACAGGGAGCTTGTTACTGATTGATGGAGAGACCCCCATTCCGTAAGAACTATCTTCCCTTTCCTTGACTGTCTGCTAGAATATTATTCATGCCAGGAATGTGTCGTACTAGAAGGAATATTCCTTCAGAAGATGTCCAGCTAATGATGTTCATAACCTTGATGCAGATAGATGGTGTATGTGTGCCTCCTTGTTCCCTGTGGTATGTTACCACCAACATATTGTCGGATGAGACTATAGCGCAGCGCCGTTTTACCTGCTGGATGCACCCCTGGAGAACTAAAATCACTGCCCTCATTTATAAATTCTTGGTATGGAGGGTGGATTCTTCCTGAAGCCATAAGCTCTGAAGAATCAGTCCCTTCTGCTCTAGATTAGTTCCGCATTCTTAATCTGATGCGTTTGCGAACAGATAAGAACTTCAGCCAGAAGTCGGTCCGGATTTGCTCACCAATTTTGATGGTGGTGGAAATTCCAATCCAGAGAAATGGTAGCGTTCCATTCCAAACGTATAAACTGGAGCGGACAAAAGTGAAATCTGTCATGGAGAACCAAATCCTCCGTGACGGACAAGGTTCTCAGCAGCAAAAGCGATAACAAAACGACGAGCTGGCAACTCTGTCTTTATTCTTAGCGTCTACAATAGAAACAGGATTTATTCTGTACAGAAGAACCCAGACAAACCCTGTCTACTGGAAAACTGATCCACTCGTAGACGAAATCTTGAGATAGATTTGATAGATTTAGACCAGATTTCTCTATGTTTGGTAGAAGACCATACCTGGTTAAAATGGACAAAAACTGATACAAGATTAGTCTTAGATACTCTAGACTTCCATTGTGATTCAACAAATCGTCGAAATATTAGAGGATTGGGATACCCAATGACCTTAAATGAGCTGCCACTACTCCCATGACCCTGGTTAAAAGCTCTGGGTGGGAAGGCTACGATAGAACTCAGAACTGGAATACCTCCCCATCCAAACAAAATCTGACGTGCTTACTGTGAGAAGGAAAGATTAGACTGTGAAGGCATGCATCCTAAATACAAATGAAGACTGACAAACCCTCAGGTCTTATGATATTTCTGACGGAGGCTGTGGTGACCATCTTGAATAGCTTCTCCAGGCAGAAATATTTAAAGGGAGGAATGGTTGTTAATTAGATGAGGCTTTCTTCCTCTCCTTTTTGGGAACCAGGAAAATCCGGGAATTGAAAGCCAGAGATTTGTCTTTTAACACCCTTTCTACTGGACTCAACCATCATCCTCTATGCCTGACCAAACCTGCAAAAAAGCGCCACCAGGAACCAAAGAAAGTAGTGTGATCTGCAGGAAAAGGAGCAAGCCCATTAGGATGTCAACCCTTGTCCTTAAGAAAGGTTGAAGGCTCTGAAAACATCTTCCTTTGGCATTTGCAGAATGCCCTTCTTGAGCCCATCAGCCAAAGTGGAGCTCTGAAATGGGGCTGTAGATTTGACTGGAGCTGCATGGTTTTAAATGGATGCATGGGAACAGGGTTAATAGTCCCTCAAATCCTGACTAGCCAAAGAGGGGATGAGCCCTCCAAAGAAAGTCTCAGCCTCCAATTGGGCAGACCTCTGAAGGTTCTTACTGTGATCTAGCTAGACCTTGGAAGTGTTTGATGTCACATCCCTGTAGAGGTGGAGCTCTGCTGACAAGGCCATGGACAAGAACAATGCACGCTTTGAAGTTTTTGACAGCATTTGCAGCAAACTGTGATGTGTCGAATTTTGAAAACTTTTAGAAGCATTGATTAAAGGAATTGTATCAAAATCAACTTAATTAAAGTAGAGAGGGCTAGAGATAGTTATATGATTATTTTCATTTCATCTCTGAACGTCAAAGGGAATTCGTTCCACGAGACGAAACTTGACCGAGTCATATGCTATGATACAAGAGAATGTAGCTGTCTTGTCAATCCAAAACTTCTACAGAACAGTTTTAGGAAACAGCCTTTTCTGATTGGTCAATAATAATTTATGGGTGTAACTCTGTAAGAAATTAAAGGTTTTACTTTAGAAAACTTCTTCAGTCTTCAATCTTTCTTGAAAGAAGAGGGGTCGACTCCTGGAACGTGAAAGACGTTATCTCATGATTTTGCAGTAAAGCGTGAGAGTTGTCTCAGAAAGTAGACAAACTCTACAATTGAGGTTTGTGTAAACGTATAAAGAAACTGCAAAAGGTACGCAATCTTAGTTTCCCGATTTTAATATGTTATTTCATTTGTTGATCTATTTGCAAATATATTCATGATATAATGTATGTATGATTTCATTTTGCAGGGTTTTAGTGAAATGCTAGTCATGACATTTTATTCTTTGATTTTCTATTTATCAATTCATTTGGAGAATTGACAAGATTAAATGTAATTAAAATTTCATCAGAAGAGTTGACAAGGTTGCATGTAATTAAATGATCGTTAGAAGAATTGACAAGATTGCATGTAATTAAATCTTTAATACATAGGAGCGATTAGGAATTTTCATGAATTAATAAATGATGGGTAATGTTTCGTAGTTTTATGGATTAACTGTCTAGTATGACATAATATTAAGTGTATATCCATATACTAGTTTGTAATATTTAATTGATCACTTAAGTGTATATCTATATAATAATTTATAATATTTAATTGATCGAGTAAACTATTTTAGAATAGTTAGACTTGAGGTCTAAGCCATATGTAACTTAACACTGCTAGATAGTAGAGTAAGAAGCCAAGGGGTGTTAAATACGGGTTCATACGGCTGAGCCGAGAGTGGAATTTAATGACCAGCCCTAGCGTGACCCTAATTAAGGTCAGGATAGGCATAAACCTACTATGTAAACATAGGGTTATTTAAATTTAATGGGCAAAATTTATGCCTTTTGTTTCTGAGCCGAATTAATGTAAAAAATATTGATATACTTAGAAATGTGACCTATTGTCTATTGTCAGACATTTTATTTATTGAAGGAAAACAGCTTTCCTGGATTCTCCTGAGAAATCCCTGAACCAATCACAGGACCAGAGCAGATTCTAAGCCAAAATCTAAGTCCAGAGCCGATTGTTAAATCAGAGTTGGACTGACAAGAGTCCAAGACCAAACAACTAGACAAAGATCGGCAGAGCTGGGACGAACGGAAGTCTCGATGTCCGCATAAAATAGGTGATGAAGTCTCTCATTGTTGCACTCAAAGGTCACATCTCGTAGGTGATGAAGATAGAATTTTAACGCTGACAGTAATCGTAGCAGTAAAAGAAATTTGTATTGTCTTTTTTAGTACATGTTAGTACAATTTTTCCTTCTTTTGTAACCAAGTAATTGATTTCTTTTCATTTTAAATTCTGTTGTTAAACTGATTAATTTTATTTGTTCATTGAAAGGGGGTTCATTATGTTTATTTCTTCAATATACTTGTTCAGTGATCTGCATTCTTCTTTCTATCTATCCACACTGGGTAAATTACACCACCGGAGGTCATTCCCTAGCAACAAACCAATGTGAAAGGTTGGTGTGTTTTGAATGCTGCCAAATTATCATACAAACTATAGCAAAGCCATTGGTGTCAGATTTATTCATTCAGCAGGCTGAACTAAGCTACTGAGAAAAGATCAACATATAAGGTTAAGGTAGTCTATTGTTTGAATAAATTCAGTGTTTTCACTGGAAGGTGAGCACAGGTCTCTGAGTTTCATCAGCATCCAGTGGGAATTTTAGTGGGCCAAGAATGAGTATTATCCACATGGCAGCTACCATTTACACCTATTTTGTCTAACAAACGTTCACCTTGATCTATTCACTCCCATCTTCTAGGTGCTAGATTCTGTTGCCAACAATGGGTCCTTGGGACTGAAGGGGTATTGCTCCAACCTATTCAGGGAAGGATGGCTTGACTCCCAATCAGCCTTTACTGAGCTGTGGGTCAGTAGAGACTGCTGTTCACCCCTAGCTGGAGGGGGGCACAGCTAATTTCTCAATCCTTCTGGGCATGAGAGTTTGCTCGTACTGCCCTACGGGAAGTTTTTGGAGGGGTGCACTAGTTCTCTGTTCTTCTCAACATGAGAGGTTGCTCATCCAATGTAGCTGTTAATTTATAACATAAGATTACCAGTAAACTTGACTGTAAACTAGACTTTAATCATCAAAAAATTCGTCTTATTCATGGTGTATAGACAAACAACAACAAAATGATAAGACCCAGATCTGCCATCACTTCACTGAAACAAGAAACATGTTTCATTCATGGCATATAAGCATCCATCGATAGAACAGAAGACTGCTCTTTTGGCCAAGTGGTTGGAGCATACACCTTGGATATGGGAGATCACAGATTCGAACCCAGCTGAGTCATACCAAAGACTTAAAAAATGATATTTACAGCTGCCTCGCTAGTCACTCAGCATTAAGAGGTGTTAGGACTGGTCAGTCTGGTGTCAGGATAATGTGACTGGGTGGGACATGGTGCTACATGTTTGTGACATGATGCCCCAGTGCTAGACATTCCTATAAATGGCCACATTGCAGACATTGCAGCAATATGAATGAATATTGTTAAAGCTACATTAAAAATCCCAAACACACATAAAACACATCTGCCATTACTGCTATCAGTAAAACAAGAAATTTTCATCCTTCATGGTTACACAGGCATCCAAACTACAAAAAAAAAATAGATCCAGATTTGCTATCACTGATGTTCTACTCCTAAGTTAAGCAAACATGTACATCATGATCTTTGTGTGCACTATGAAATTTCATTGGCAGCATTTGTGTTTCATAGGGATATATATGGTAAAACAGTAGTTCAAAGTAACCGAAAGACTAAGATTTAATAATTCATCACGATCTACTGCAATCTGCATTTCTCTCTATACAGGTATGAAAAAAAAAAAAAATCTTCAAAAATGTTTTCTCCAAATTTTATTTTTAAGTCATTGGTCAACAGTTGTGCAAACAACTCATATAAATAAAGCTGATAAAATGAATGTTGGGAAATGTGCAGTACATCCAATGATTACCTCTTTCACACTGACTTTCATGAAATTGATAATATTAGTAAATACATATCTAACTGTCCTATACCTGTAGTCACAAGAGGGTGGGGCAATGTTCTATAGTGGCATTCCTACTTTGCTATACAGAACAGTTTATAACAGTTGCCAACTTCCCTTGGCCACTAAATACAAGTTTTATGAATTGTTGCCCCTGTTATAGTAAGGTGAAGGTGTAATACAGTGAACATTTCAGCTACAAATAAACAGCATGTAACTCCAAAAAGTACTACCTTTGCCTGGCACCTGTAAGCAATTGCCTCTCTCACCCCCCTTTGTGTCATCAACAAGTTCTGAAAAGTTGTCAAAATTTTTTTACTTTAAATAAATGCATTGTATCATGTATAAGTTTTGATATGAACAGTAAAAATGGGTTAAATCTGTGAATTGACTCAACAGTAAAGAACAAAATCAGAATTATCATAGAAATAAAATGAGGATCCTGTTAACAATAACATCTTAAACAATCCAGTAATCATAGAATTATTATAAATCAGAATACAATTATTGTATCAGACATAAATGGCACCTTAATTTTGTAACAAACCTGATCAGTAATGTCTCATTTTATTGGACACTGGCTACAGTCTACATTTCTTTATTAAGTCAAGTCCAACTGCAGATTGCGCAGACCCTGATCTTCCATCTGATAATGCACTGGCAGATCCTTGTCTATGCAGTTTTAAGGAGAAATCAGTTGAACAAACAATTTAGACCTTAATCTGCCAGCACATTATGCAACGACAGATCAGAGTCTATGGAGTTTGCAGTTTGTATATATGGTATAATCTTGGTAAAGGAGCAAACTTTATATTCTCTGGCTTTTCTGGGACAATTTTATATAAACTAATTAACTAGAGGAGGAACAGGGACTGTAACTCTGTAAATGTCAACAGGGACTATAACTCTGTAAATGTCAACAACAAGCAAACAGCAAACAATATCCCATTGGTTAGAAGATGCATACACCAAACATTTAAAGATAAAGTGAACATAGAAGGAATGAATTATTGTACACAAACAAGAACAGTATCTCTGAATCAATCTCAGAGCAATGCATTAAAAAAACAATGAATGAAAATTTCTGCCAAACATGATTAGAAAATTAGCTGAAGGTATAAAAAAAAAAATGATGCAGTCTGGACATACAAAGAGAAAACATAGAAAAAAAGACAAAAAAAAAAAGGCTAGTAGAAACAGCAGGAATTAAATGACCACACATTTGAGTGATGATTTAATCAGTTAGCCCTGACTATCCATTAGTAAAATCATTCGAGCAATAGTAATACTTTTGAATCAATGTTTAGTAGGTACTAATCTTTACAGGAAATTGGAGGTACTAAATCTTCTATCCACACATGTTTCGGATTCTTCTTTTATGGTACCTATTTTCTGTTTGTGATGTGATATAACAAGGTCTTTATCTTGATAGAATATCAGTTTGGACATCATGGCAATTTTGCAGAAATACCCAGTCCATCAGCAAGCCCATTACCCATGTTATTTGGAAAGTATCAAAATATAAAGTACCCACATTATTTGGAAAGTATCAAATTAAAATACCCATGTTATTTGGAAAGTATCAAATTAAAATACCCATGTTATTTAGAAAGTATCAAATTAAAATACCCATGTTATTTGGAAAGTATTAAATTAAAATACCCATGTTATTTGGAAAGTATCAAAATATAAAGTACCCACGTTATTTGGAAAGTAACAAATTAAAATACCCATGTTATTTGGAAAGTATCAAAGTATAAAGTACCCACATTATTTGGAAAGTGCCAAATTAAAATACCCATGTTATTTGGAAAGTATCAAATTAAAATACCCATGTTATTTAGAAAGTATCAAATTAAAATACCCATGTTATTTGGAAAGTATTAAATTAAAATACCCATGTTATTTGGAAAGTATCAAATTAAAATACCAATGTTATCTGGAAAATATCAAAATATAAAGTACCCATGTTATCTGCAAAATATCAATATAAATACCCATGGCATTTGGAAAATAGCAAAATAAATTACTCATGTTATTTGAAAAATATAAATATAAATTACCAGCATTATTTTTGAAAATATCAATATAAATTACCCATGTTGCAGATACTTACCTGTATACGTGCCTACACGTGAAGTCCAACTACAAATTACACAGACTAGATGTGATGTTGGTTAATATACTGGCAGATCTGGGACTTGGCATTTGGTTAGGAGTAATCAGAAGAACAAACAGCATAGACTCTGATCTTCCAGTACACGATGCAATGGCAGATCAGGGTCCAGGCTATCATTAGTCTGAATCAACTTATAAGTGAGTACATACAATGTATTACTGGGATATCTTTCAGATGTTGAGTTTACCAATTTAATTGTACCTTTTTTAATGCTGAGAATACTTGTCTTAAACTGCAAATTTTTTATTGATAGCAGTTAAAAAAATCCATGCACAATTAGAGCAGATATGTTTACATTCAACAGTCCAGTGATTACCATACATACTTGCTTTTTTGTCACATCTGACTGCAAGCAAAATTTGATTTGATATTCTGTTGCATAATGCACTGGCATATCAGGATCTATGTTGTTTGTTCTACTTAATACTCCTATAGAATCAGATCTGCCTGTGCCTAATGCTGTGGCCGATATGGGTCAATGCAGTTTGTGACTTGACAATATTATATTTGAGTTCTTTAATACTGATTATTGATTTATTTATTGTTCATTTAAATAATAACCTTTCAATGAAGATCAAAAATAATGTGAACTGCCATTTAAAAAAAATGTGTAACAAGATTTTATAACATGACACACATTACTGAAATAAATGAATGCCTACATGGCCGTGTAATTTGCACTACAGAAATTTCCAGCCATCTTCATGATGAATGAATCAAAAATATTTGTTAATGTTGTCAGACAACAAGTAATAATATTTATTTATGGAGTTTTAGTTTAATCTTTTGATGTGTGTATAATCATTGTTTTACAGCAAACAGCTGCAAAATGGGGAAATAATAACATTGCTAAACCTCTTTATTTTATCACAGTCCAATAATTACTAAAGTTTTAATACCACAGCCTATTAATTACTCAATTTTTTATACCACAGCTTATTAATTAGTCAATTTTTTATACCACAGATTATTGATTACTTAAGTTTGCATACCACAGCTTATTAACTACTCAAGTTTTCCTATCACAGTCAATTAATTGCTCACATTTTGTATCACAGCCTATTAATTACTCAAGTTTTCCTATCACTGTTTATTACTTGCTCACATTTTATATCATAGCCTTTTAATTACTCATGTTTTTTAACAGTCTGTTATTTACAACTTTTTATATCACAATCTAATTAATCATGTTTTTATACCACAGCATATTAATTACTTAAGTTTTTATATCACAGCCTATTAATTAAATTTTGATATCACAGAATTAAAAATGCAAAAAGCTATTTAATGAAAATGGTTAATTAGCATGAATATGAGTGGTCATCTCTGCAGTCTGTCGGTGGGTCGACGATGACTGTCCTATGGTTTAGGTCTCAATGAGATGCTTTTCCATTCCTCTTGATCTTGAGCCAGAGGTTTCCATCTCCTGGTATCAATCTGTCTAGCTTTCATGTTCCTCTTAGAAGCATGAAGTCTCTTTGCCTGTGTAGGATAGATCATCCAGATTTCTGCACCGTACAGGAGAGATGACATCACTATGGCATGATATACTTTCCATTTCACAGGAGCTGACACAAGAGTATTGTTCCAAAACCTATGCTGTAGTTTGCCAAAAGTAGTGCTGGCTTTCCCCAACCTGTATGTTATCTCACTCACAAGGCTAGCATTGTCTGAGATTGGTAGACAAAGTTTTTACACTGGAATAGGTCCTCACCATCAATGGTTATGGGGGTTGACGAAAGTTTGCTGAAGAG